>JASTWF010000154.1:813418-914896 GCA_030390025.1 Squalus acanthias
CCCCAGTACTGAACCCTGGGGAACTCCACTGTGTACCTCCCTCTAGACCCCAGTACTGAACCCTGGGGAACTCCACAGTATATCTCCCTCCAGCCCCCAGTACTGAACCCTGGGGAACTCCACTGTATACCTCCCTCCAGACACCAGTACTGAACCCTGGGGAACTCCACTGTATACCTCCCTCCAGACCCCAGTACTGAACCCTGGGGAACTCCACTGTATACCTCCCTCCAGACCCCAGTACTGAACCCTGGGGAACTCCACTGTATACCTCCCTCCAGCCCCCAGTACTGAACCCTGGGGAACTCCGCTGTACACCTCCCTCCAGACCCCAGTACTGAACCCTGGGGAACTCCACTGTATACCTCCCTCCAGACACCAGAACTGAACTCTGGGGAAATCCATTGTATACCTCCCTGCGGCCCCCCAGTACTGAACCCTGGGGAACTCCACTGTATAGATCCACCCCAGACCCACAGTACTGAAACCTGGGTAACTCTACTGTATACCTCCCTCCAGCACCCAGTACTGAACCCTGGGGAACTCCACTGTGTACCTCCCTCCAGACCCCAGTACTGAACCCTGGGGAACTCCACAGTATATCTCCCTCCAGACCCCAGTACTGAACCCTGGGGAACTCCACTGTATACCTCCCTCCAGACCCCATAACTGAACCCTGGGGAACTCTACTGTATACCACCCTCCAGCCCCCAGTACTGAACCCTGGGAAACTCCACTGTATACATCCCTCCAGACCCCGGTAGTGAACCCTGGGGAACTCCACTGTATACCTCCCTCCAGCCCCCAGTACTGAACCCTGGGGAACTCCGCTGTACACCTCCCTCCAGCACCCAGTACTGAACCCTGGGGAACTCCTCTGTACACCTCACTCCAGACCCCAGTACTGAACCCTGGGGAACTCCACTGTATACCTCCCTCCAGCCACCAGATCTGAACCTTGGGGAACTCCACTGTATCCCTCCCTCCAGCCACCAGATCTGAACCCTGGGAAACTCCACTGTATAGCTCCCTCCAGCCCCTGCTACTGAACCCGGGGAAACTCCACTTTATACCTTCCTCCAGACCCCAGTACTGAACCCTGGGGAACTCCACTGTATACTTCCTCCAGCCCGCAGTACTGACCCCTGGGAACTCCACTGTATACCTCCCTCCAGACCCAGTCCTGAAACCTGGGAACTCCGCTGTTTACATCCTCCAGACCCCAGTACTGAACCCTGGGAAATCCACTGTATACCTCCCTCCAGACCCCAGTACTGAACCCTGGGGAACTCCACTGTATACCTACCCCCAGACACCAGTACTGAACCCTGTGGAACTCCACTGTATACTTCCCTCCAGCACCCAGTACTGAACCCTTGGGAACTCCAGTGCATACCTCCCTCCAGACCCCAGTACTGGACCCTGGGGAACTCCACTGTATACCTCCCTCCAGACACCAGTACTGGACCCTGGGGAACAGCACTGTATACCTCCCTCCAGACCCCAGTACTGAAACCTGGAGAACTCCGCTGTTTACATCCCTCCAGACCCCAGTACGGAACCCTGGAAATCTCCACTGTTTACCTCCCTGCAGCCCATAGCACTGAACCCTGGGGAACTCCACTGTATACCTCCCTCCAGCCCCCAGTACTGGACCATGGGGAACTCCACTGTTTACACGCCCCAGACTCCAGTAATTTAAACCCTGGTGAACTCCATTGTATACCTCCCTCCAGCCCCTGCTACTGAACACTGGGGAACTCCACTTTATACATCCCTCCAGACACCAGTACTGAACCATGGGGAACTCCACTGTCTATCACTCTCCAGACCCCAGTATTGAACCCTGGGGATCTCCACTGTATTTCTCCCTCCAGTCACCAGTACTGAACCCTGGGGAACTCCACTGTATACCTCCCTCCAGACCCCAGTACTGAACCCTGGGGAACTCCACTGTATACCTCCCTCCAGCCCCCAGTACTGAACCCTGGGGAACTCCACTGTAAACCTCCCTCCAGCCCCTGCTACTGAACCCTGGGGAACTCCACTGTATACCTCCCTCCAGCCACCAGTACTGAACCCTGGGAACTCCACTGTATACCTCCCTCCAGACCCCAGTACTGAACCCTGGGGAACTCCACTGTATACCTCCCTCCAGACTCCAGTACTGAACACTGGCGACCTCCACTGTATACCTCCCCCCAGACACCTGAACTGAACCCTGGGGAACTCCACTGTATACCTCCCTCCAGACCCCAGTACTGAACCCTGGGGAACTCCACTGTCTATCACCCTCCAGACCCCAGTACGGAACCCTGGGGATCTCCACTGTATATCTCCCTCCAGCCACCAGTACTGAACCCTGGGGAACTCCACTGTAAACCTCCCTCCAGACCCCAGTACTGAACCCTGGGGAACTCCACTGTATACCTCCTCCAGACCCCAGTACTGAACCCTGGGGAACTCCACTGTATACCTCCCTCCAGACTCCAGTACTGAACCCTGGGGAACTCCACTGTATACCTCCCTCCAGACCCCAGTACTGAACCCTGGGTAACTCCACTGTATACCTCCCTCCGGACCCCAGTACTGAACCATGGGGAACTCCACTGTATACCTCCCTCCAGACTCCAGTACTGAACCCTCGGGAACTCCACTGTATACCTCCCTCCAGACCCCGGTAGTGAACCCTGGGGAACTCCACTGTATACCTCCCTCCAGACGCCAGTACTTTTACCTGGGGAACTCCACTGTATACCTCCACCCAGACACCAGTACTGAACCCTCGGAAACGCCACTGTATACCTCCCCCCAGACCCCAGTACTGAACCCTGGGGAACACCACTGTATACCTCCCTCCAGACCCCAGTACTGAATCCTGGGGAACTCCACTGTGTAAATCCCCCCAGTCAACAGTACTGAACCCTGGGGAACTCCACTGTATTCGTCACCCCATACACCATTACTGGACCCTGGGGAATTCCACTGTAAACCTCCCTCCAGCCCACAAGAGTGAACCCTGGGAATTGATCTGTATACCTGCCTCCAGCATCCTATACTGAACCCTGGTGATCTCTACTGCATACCTCCCTCCAGACACCATTACTGAACCCTGGGGAACTCCACTGTATACCTCCCTCCAGACTCCAGTACTGAAGCCTGGGGAACTCCACTGCATACCTCCCTCCTGACCACTGTCCTGAACCGTGGGGATCTCTACTGCATACCTCCCTCCAGACACCATTACTGAACCCTGGGGAACTCCACTGTATACCTCCCTCCAGACTCAGTACTGAACCCTGGGGAACTCCACTGCATACCTCCCTCCAGACCACTGTCCTGAACCCTGGGGATCTCTACTGCATACCTCCCTCCAGACACCATTAATGAACCCTGGGGAACTCCACTGTACACCGTCCTCCTATCCCTGCTACTGAACCCAGGAGAACTCCACTGTGTACCTCACTCCATACCCCAATACAGAACGCTGCAGAACTCCAATATATACCTCCTTCCAGACCCTAGTACTGAACCCCGGGGAACTCCACTGCATACCTCCCTCCAGATCCAAGTACTGAGACCTGGGGAACTCCACTGTATACCTCCCTCCAGACCCCAGTACTGAACCCTGGGGAACTCCACTGTATACCTCCCCCCATACCACAGTACTGAACCCTGGGAACCTCCACTGCATACCTCCCTCCAGCCCACAGTACTGAACCCTGGGGAACTCCACTGTAAACCTCCCTCCACTTCCCACGACTGAACCCTGGGGAACTCCACTGCATACCTCCCTCCAGACCACTGTCCTGAACCCTGGGGATCTCTACTGCATACCTCCCTCCAGACACCATTAATGAACACTGGGGAACTCCACTGTATTCCTCCCTCCTATCCCTGCTACTGAACCCAGGAGAACTCCACTGTATACCTCACTCCAGACCCCAATACTGAACGCTGCAGAACTCCAATATATACCTCCTTCCAGACCCCAGTACTGAACCCCGGAGAACTCCACTGTATACCTCCCTCCAGCCCATAGTACTGAACCCTGGGGAACTCCCCTGTAAACCTCCCTCCACTTCCCACGACTGAACATAGAAGATAGGAGTAGGCCATTCGGCCCTCGAGCTGGCTCCGCCATTGAATGAGATCATGGCTGATCATCCAAATGCAGTACCCTGTCCCTGCTTTCTCCCCACATCCCTTGATCCCTTTAGTCTTAAGAAATATATCTAACTCCTTCTTGAATATATTTAATGAGTTGACCTTAACTGCCTTCTGTGATAGAGAATTCCACAGGTTCGCCACTCTTTGGGTGAAGAAATTCCTCCTCATTTCTGTCCTAAATGGCTTATCCCTTATCCTTAGACTGTGACCCCTGGTTCTGGACACCCCGGGCATCGGGAACATCCTTCCTGCATCTAGTCTGTCTAGTCCTGTTCGAATTTTATAAGTTTCAATGAGATCCCCTCTCATTCTTCGAAACTCCAGCGAGTATAAGCCCAATCGACCCAATCTCTCCTTATACGTTATTCCTGCCATCCCAGGTATCAGTCTGGTGAATCTTTGCTGAACTCCCTCCATGGCAAGAACATCCTTCCTCAGATAAGGCGACCAAAACTGCACACAATACTCAAGATGTGGTCTCACCAAGGCTCTGTACAACTGCAGCAAGACATCCTTGTTACTGTCCTCAAACCCTCTCGCTACGAAGGCCAACATATAATTTGCCTTCTTAACCGCCTGCTGCACCTGCATGCTTACCTTCAGCGACTGGTGCACAAGGACTCCCAGGTCTCGTTGCACGTCCCCTTCTCCCAATTTATTGCCGTTCAGGTAATAATATGCCTCCTGTTTTTGCCACCAAAGTGGATAACCTCGCATTTATCCACGTTATATTGCATCTGCCATGCATCTGCCCACTACCCCAACCTGTCCAAATCATCCTGGAGTTTCTCGGCATCCTCCTCACAGCACACACGCCCACCCAGCTTTGTGTCGTCTGCAAACTTGGAGATATTACATCTAGGTCCCTTGTCTAGATCATTTAATATATATTGTGAATAGCTGGGGTCTTAGGATTGATCCCTGCGGTACCCCACTAGTCACTGCCTGCCACTCGGAAAAAGACTCGTTTATTCCAACTGTTTGCTTCCTGTCTGCCAACCAGTTCTCTATCCAAGTCAGTACCCTGACCCCAATCCCATGTGCCTTAACTTTACACGCTAGTCTCTTATGCGGGACCTTTTTGAAAGCCTTCTGAAAGTCCAAATACACCACATCCACTGGTTCTCCCTTATCTATTTCCCAGTTACATCCTCAAAAAATTCCAGTAGATTAGTCGAGCACGATTTACCTTTTGTAAATCCATGTTGACTTTGACCGATCCTGTCACTGTTTTCCAAGTGCTCTGCTATTGCATCCTTTATAATGGACTCTAGCATTTTCACCACTACCGATGTCAGGCTTACCGGTCTATAATTCCCCGTTTTCTCTCTCTCACCTTTTTTAAATAGTGGGGTAACATTAGCTACCCTCCGATACATGGGAATTGTTCCAGTGTCGATAGTATTTTGGAAGTTGACGAGCAATGCATCTACTATGTCAAGGGCCACTTCCTTAATACCCTAGGATGTAGATTATCAGGCCCTGGGGATTAATCTGCCTTCAATCCCGTCAATTTCCCTAACACCATTTCCCTACAATTACTGATTTCTTTCAGTTCCTCCCTCTCATTAGACCCTATGTTCCCCGACATATCTGGGAGGTTATTTGTGTCCTCCTTTGTGAAGACAGAACCAAAGTATGTACTCGATTGGTCTGCCATTTCTTTGTTCCCCATTATAAATTCCCCTGATTCTGACTGCAAGGGACCGACGCTTGACTTCACCAATCTTTTTCTCTTCACATATCTATAGAAGCTTTTACAGTCAGTTTTTATGTTCCCTGCAAGCTTACTCTCATACTCTATTTTCCCCCTCTTAATTAATCCCTTTGTCCTCCTCTGCTGAATCCTAAACTGCTCCCAAATCTCAGGTTTGCTGCTTTTTCTTGCCAATTTATATGTCCTCTCTTTGGATCTTATGCTATCGCTAATTTCCCTTGTTAGCCACGGTTGATTCACATTTTTTGTTTTATTTTTATGCCAAACAGGGATGAACAAATTCTGTAGTTCATCCATGCGATCTTTAAATGTTTGCCTTTGCCTATCCACCATCAACCCTTTGATTAACATTCCCCAATCAATCCTACCCAATTCGCGCCTCGTACCATCGTAGTTTCCTTTATTTAAATTCAGGACCCTAGTCTCTGAGTCAAATACTTCACTCTCCGTCTTAATGAAGAATTCGGTATTATTATGATCGCTCCGCCCAAAGGGGCCTCGCACAACAAGATTGCTAATTATTCCTTTCTAATTGCATAATACCCAGTCGAAGATGGCCTGATCTCGAGTTGGTTCCTCGACATATTGGTCCAGGAAAACATCCTGTATACACTCCAGGCATTCCTCCTCCACAGTATTGTTACTAATTTGGTTTGCCCAATCTATATGTAGATTAAAGTCACCCATGATAACTGCAGATCCCTTATTGCACGCGTCTCTAATTTCCCGTTTAATGCCATCCCCAACCTCCGCATTACTGTTTGGGGGTCTGTATACAACTCCCACTAACATTTTCTGTCCCTTGGTATTTCTCAGCTCTACCCATACAGATTCGACATCATCAGAGCTAATATCCTTCCTTACAATTGTGTTAATCTCCTCTTTAACCAGCAATGCTACCCGATTCCTTTTCCTTTTTGCCTGTCTTTCCTGAATATTGAATACCCCTGGATGTTGAATTCCCAGCCTTGTCACCCTGGAACCATGTTTCCGTTATCCCAATCATATCATATGCGTTTACAACTAATTGCGATGCTAATTCATCCACCTTATTACGAATGCTCCTCTCATTCAGACACAAAGCCTCCAGGCTTGTGTTTTTAACACTCTTATACCTTTTAGAATTATTATTTACCGGGAACTCGAGTGTCTACCTACCTCCACCCCCCCAGCACTGAACCCTGGGGAACTCCACTGTATACCTCCCCCCAGACACCAGTACTGAACCCTGGGGAACTCCACTGTATAGCTCCCTCCAGCGCCCAGTACTGAACCCTGGGGAACTCCACTGTATACCTCCCTTCAGACATCAGCACTGAACCCTGGGGAACTCCACTGTATACCTCCCTCTAGACACCAGTACAGAACCCTGGGGAACTCCACTCTATACCTCCCTCCAGACACCAGTACAGAACACTGGTGAACTTCACTGTATACCTCCCTCCATACCCCAGTACTGGACCTGGGGAACTCCACTGTATAGCTCCCTCTAGCCCCAGTACTGAACCCTGGGGATCTCCTCTGTATGCCTCCCTCCAGCCCCCCAGTACTGGACCCTGGGGAACTCCACTGTATACATCCCTCCAGCCCCCCAGTACTGGACCCTGGGGAACTCCACTGTATACATCCCTCTAGACCCCAGGACTGAACCCTGGTGAACTCCACTGTATACCTCCTTCCAGACCACAGGACTGAATCCTGGGGATCTCCTCTGTATACCTCCCTCCAGACCCCAGTACTGAACCCTGGGGAACTCCACTGTATACCTCCATCCAGCCCGAAGAGAGCCATTCAACACAATTCTGTGTTTTCTGTCCCTGATCCAACTTGTATCCATGCTGCCTCTGCCCCTTTTATCCCAAGGGCTTTAATTTGCTAACAAGCCTAATATGTGTAACTTTATCTAACGCCTTTTGAACGTCTGGATAGAGAACATCAACGACGCAGCCCTCATCAACCCTGTTACGTCATCAAAACTCTCAATCAGTTTAGTCAAACACGATTTGCCTTCAACAAATCTGGGCTGTCTCTCCCTGATAACAAATACACAGTGGAATAAAGATCCAGTGAATTGGTAAATTGGGCTTGATCAGTATGACACAGGGCAATACATTTATCATTAATTGTTAACTTGAACATGACAACCAACACAGAGGGGAATAGAGCGAGAGATTTCTCATCTACTCGTTGCCCCTTAGTGACATCATCCCAAAACACAGTGTCAGTTTCCACATGTACGCTGACGACACCCAGCTCTAACTCACTACCTCTTCTCTCGACCCCTTCACAGTGTCTAAATTGTCAGACTGCTTGTCCGAGATACAGTTCTGAATGAGCCAAAAGTATCTCCAATTATATATAGGGAAGACCGAAGCCATTGTTTTCGGTCCCCGCCACCAACACCGTTCCCGAGCCACTGAATACATCCCTCTCCCTAACATCTGTCTGAGGCTGAACCACACTGTTCACAACATTGGTTTAATATTTGACCCTGAAATGAGCTTCTGATCACACACTCGCAGCATAACAAAGGCCGCCTACTTCCACCTCCGTAACATCGCCCGTCTCTGCCCTTGCCTCAGCTCATCCGCTGCTGAAACCCTCATCCATGCCTTTGTTACTTCTAGACTTGATTATTCCAACGCACTCCTGGCTGGCCTCCCACATTCCACCCTACGTAAACTTGAGGCCATCCAAAACTCGGCTGCCCGTGTCCTAACTCGTACCAAGTCCCGTTCACCCATCTCCCCTGTGCTCGCTGACCGACACTGGCTCCCGGTTAAGCAGCACCTCGATTTCAAAATTCTCATCCTTGTTATCAAATCCCTCCATGGCCTCGCCCCTTCCTATCTCTAATCTCCTTCAGCCCCACAACCCCCCGAGATATCTGCGCTCCTCTAATTCTGCCCTCTTGAGGTTCCCTGATTATAATCGCTCAACATTTGGTGGCCGTGCCTTCTGTTGCCTCGGCCCTAAGCTCAGGAATTCCCTGCCTCAACCTCTCCGCCTCTCTTTCCTCCTTGAAGACGCTCCTTAAAACCTACCTCTTTGACCAAGGTTTTGGTCACCTGCCCTAATTTATCCTTATGTGGAACGGAGCCAATTTTGTGTCTTAAAAAACTCCTGAGCAGCGCCTTGGGACGATTTACTACGTTAAAGGCGCTATATAAATACACGTTGTTGTTGTTCTTGAGGTGGTTTTAAAATGGAAGTGGTAACCAATTCACCGAGGAACAAAGGCACTGTTGATTGATAAATTGGACATGAAAACTAATAAACAGGTTGCAGCGCAGGACCTACTCCTGGTCTTATTTATTATTTTATTCAGAACGTGGCAATTATTTGTAAAAATTGACATATTAAGCAACAGAGGGGAAACAAGAGCTACAGTTATTTAAATTTGACTTGATAAATAATACACAAGTCAATAAAGTTAGCTAATTGTTAAATTGGGTTTAATAACCAATACACAGGGTAAAACTGTCACAGTTAATTGTTAAATTGGGTATGATAACTAATACACAGGGTGAAACTGTCACAGTTAATTGTTAAATTGGGTATGATAACCAATACACAGGGTAAAACTATCACAGTTAATTGTTAAATTGGGTTTGATAACCAATACACGGGGTAAAACTGTCACAGTTAATTGTTAAATTGGGTATGATAACCAATACACAGGGTGAAACTGTCACAGTTAATTGTTAAATTGGGTATGATAACCAATACACAGGGTAAAACTGTCACAGTTAATTGTTAAATTGGGTATGATAACCAATACACAGGGTAAAACTGTCACAGTTAATTGTTAAATTGGGTATGATAACCAATATACAGGGTAAAATTGTTAGTTAATTGTTAAATTGGGTATGATAACCAAAACACAAGTTAAAACGGTCAGTTAATTGTTAAATTGGGCGTGATAACTAATAGTTAATTAATTGTTTAATTGAATATAAAAAGCACAGGCTAATAAAATTAGGTAATTGTTCAATGTGGCTTGTAAAGAGTGTGCAGGGTATAACGCTACAGTTGTTAAATTTGGAAAATAAATAACTATTAATCGGAGCAATAAAGTTAGTTTATTGATCAATTGACTAATTGTTAAACTCTCTCATAAAAGCCGTTAATTATTAAATTGCTTGTGTTTACGTGTGCATGGAGTACAAAACTACAGTTAATTGTTAAAGTGGAAATAGTGAAGAATTCACAAGGGAATAAATTTACAAATAATTGTTAAATCGGGCTGGATAATCAATACTCAGGGTAAAACAGTTAAATTTAATAGTTATATTGGGCTTGCTTATAATACGCAGGAATAAATTTACAGTTAATTATTATCTTGAGCATGATAACCAATAAACAGGAGAGTAAAGTGTATTGCTAACTCTTAAATTGGGCATAAGCAATGCACAACAACAACAACTTGTACTTAACGCAATAAAACGTCGCAAGAAGCTTCACAGGAGTTTATCAAACAACATTGGACATCGAGCCACCTAAGGAGATAATAGGGCAGATAACCAAAAGCGTGGTCAAAGAGGTAGGTTTTAAGCAGCGTCTTGAAGGAGGAAAGAGAGTTTTAGAGAAGTAATTCCAAAGCTTAGGGCCCAGGCAGCTAAAGGCACGGCCACCAATGGTGGAGTGATTAAAATCAGGGATACGTTGAGAGAGACATTGAGAGGGACATTGAGAGGGACATTGAGAGGGACATTGAGAGGGACATTGAGAGAGGGACATTGAGAGGGACATTGAGAGAGACATTGAGAGAGACATTGAGAGGGACATTGAGAGGGACATTGAGAGAGACATTGAGAGGGACATTGAGAGAGGGACATTGAGAGAGACATTGAGGGGGACATTGAGAGGGACATTGAGGGGGACATTGAGAGGGACATTAAGGGGGACATTGAGAGGGACATTGAGAGGGACATTGAGAGAGACATTGAGGGGGACATTGAGAGGGACATTGAGAGGGACATTGAGAGGGACATTGAGTGGGTAATTCAGAGAGACATTGAGAGGGACATTGAGAGAGACATTTAGAGATACATTGAGAGAGACATTGAGAGAGACATTGAGGGGGACATTGAGGGGGACTTTGAGAGGGACATTGAGAGGGACATTGAGAGAGACGTTGAGAGGGAGATTGAGAGAGACATTGAGAGGGACGTTGAGAGAGACGTTGAGAGGGACGTTGAGAGGAAGGTTGAGAGGAAGATTGAGGGGGAGGTTGAGGGGGAGGTTGAGGGGGCGGGAGAGAGGGCATAGATAGAGAGAGAGAGACAATCGAAGACAAAGAGAGAGAAAGAGAAACAAAGAGAGTGGGCATAGAGAGATATAAACACACAGAGAGAGAAAGACAGCAAGCGGGAGAGCCTTAGACAGCCATAGAGAGAGAGAGAGAGAGAGAGAGAGACAGAGAGAGAGACAGAGGTATACAGAGGGAAGAGAATGATGGGGATAGAGAGTGAGAGTTAGAACATTGGAAGATGAGAAAACGGAGCAGCAGTAGGCCATTCGGCCCATTAGAACATAGAACATAGAACAGTACAGCACAGTACAGGCCCTTCGGCCCTCGATGTTGTGCCGAGCATTGTCCGAAACCAAGATCAAGCTATCCCACTCCCTATCATTCTGGTGTGCTCCATGTGCTTATCCAATAACCGCTTGAAAGTTCCTAAAGTGTCCGACTCCACTATCACAGCAGGCAGTCCATTCCACACCCCAACCACTCTCTGAGTAAAGAATTTACCTCGGACATCCCTTCTATATCTCCCCCCATGCACCTTATAGTTATGTCCCCTTGTAACAGCTACCTCCACCCGAGGAAATAGTCTCTGAACATCCACTCTATCTATCCCCCTCATCATCTTATAAAACTCTATTAAGTCGCCTCTCATCCTCCTCCGCTCTAAAGAGAAAAGCCCTAACTCCCTCAATCTTTCCTCATAAGACCTCCCCCCCAAACCAGGCAGCATCCTGGTAAATCTGCTTTGCACTCTTTCCAATGCTTCCACGTCCTTCCTATAGTGCGGTGACCAGAACTGCACACAATATTCCAAATGTGGTCTCACCAAGGTCCTGTACAGTTGTAGCATAACCTCACGGTTCTTGAACTCAAACCCCTTGTTAATAAACGCTAACACACTATTGCCTTCTTTACTGCTCTATCCACTTGAGTGGCAACCTTCAGAGATCTGTGGATATGAACCCCCAGATCCCTCTGTTCCTCCACGTTCCTCAGAACCCTGCCGTTGACCCTGTAATCCTTATTCAAATTTGCCCTAGCAAAATGAATCACCTCGCACTTATCAGGGTTAAATTCCATCTGCCATTTTTCGGCCCAGCTCTGCATCCTATCAATGTCTCTTTGCAGCCTACAACAGCCCTCCACCTCATCCACTACTCCACCAATCTTGGTGTCATCAGCAAATTTACAGATCCACCCTTCAGTCCCCTCCTCCAAGTCATTGATAAAAATCACAAACAGCAGAGGACCCAGCACCGACCCCTGTGGCACACCACTGGTAACTGGTCTCCAGTCCGAAAATTTTCCATCCACCACCACCCTCTGCCTTCTATGAGATAGCCAGTTACTTATCCAATCGGCCAAATTTCCCTCTATCTCACAACTCCTTACTTTCTTCATGAGCCGATCATGGGGAACCTTATCAAACGCCTTACTAAAATCCATGTATACGACATCAACTGCTCTACCTTCGTCTACACACTTAGTTACCTCCTCAAAGAATTCAATCAAATTTGTTAGGCAAGACTTACCCTTCACGAATCCGTGTTGACTATCCCGGATTAAGTTGCATCTTTCCAAATGGTCATAAATCCTATCCCTCAGGACCTTTTCCATTATCTTACCAACCACCGAAGTAAGACTAACCGACCTATAATTACCAGGGTCATTCCTATTTCCTTTCTTGAAGAGAGGAACAACATTCGCCACTCTCCAGTCTTCTGGCACCATCCCCGTGGACAGTGAGGTCCTAAAGATCAAAGCCAAAGGCTCTGCAATCTCCTCCCTTGCCTCCCAAAGAATCCTAGGATATATCCCATCTGGCCCAGGGGACTTATCGACCCTCAGGTTCTTCAAAATTGCTAAAACATCTTCCCTCAGAACATCTACCTCCTCCAGCCTATCCACCTTTATCACATTCTCATCCTCAAACACATGGCCCCTCTCCTCGGTGAACACTGACGAAAAGTATTCATTCATCACCTCTCCTATCTCTTCTGACTCCATGCACAAGTTCCCACTGCTGTCCTTGACCGGCCCTACCCTCACCCCGGTCATTCTTTTATTTCTCACATAAGAGTAAAAAGCCTTGGGGTTTTCCTTGATCCGACCCGCCAAGGACTTCTCATGCCCCCTCCTAGCTCTCCTAAGCTCTTTTTTTTAGCTCATTCCTTGCTACCTTGTACCCCTCAATCGACCCAACTGAACCTTGTTTTCTCAACCTTACATACGCTTCCTTTTTCCTCTTGACTAGACATTCAACCTCTTTTTTGAACCATGGTTCTCTCACTCGGCCATTTCCTCCCTGCCTGACAGGGACATACCTATCAAGGACACGCAGTAATTGCTCCGTGAAAAAGCTCCACTTTTCGTTTGTGCCTTTCCCTGATAGTTTCTGTTCCCATCTTATGCTCCCTAATTCTTGCCTAATCGCATCATAATTACCCCTCCCCCAATTATAAACCCTGCCCTGCCGTATGGCCCTATCCCTCTACATTGCAATTGTGAAAGTCACCGAATTGTGGTCACTATCTCCAAAGTGCTCACCCACATACAAATCAAACACTTGGCCCGGTTCATTACACAGTACCAAATCCAATGTGGCCCCACCTCTTGTCGGCCTATCCACATATTGTGTCAGGAAACCCTCCTGCACACACTGTGCAAAAACTATCCCATCCGAACTGTTTGACCTATAAAGGTTCCAATCAATATTTGGAAAGTTGAAGTCACCCATGACAACTACTCTGTGACCTCCACACCTATTCATAATCTGCTTTGCAATTTCTTCCTCCACATCTCTATTACTATTTGGGGGCCTGTAGAAAACTCCTAACAACGTGACCGCTCCTTTCCTATTTCTAACTTCAGCCCATATTACCTCAGACGGCAGATCCCCCTCGAACTGCCTTTCTGCCGCTGTTAAACTATCCTTGATTAACAATGCTACTCCTCCACCTTCCTTACCACCTTCCCTACTCTTACTGAAACATCTATAACCCGTAACTTCCAACAACCATTCCTGTCACTGTTCTAACCATGTCTCCGTAATGGCCACCACATCGTAGTCCCAAGTACAAATCCACGCTCCAAGTTCTCCTACCTTATTCCGGATGCTCCTTGCATTGAAGTAGACACACTTCAAGCCACCTTCCTGTCTGCCGGTACATTCCTGCGACCTTGATACCCTCCTCAGTACCTCCCTACACTCACCACTGGCTCCTGGATGGGTGAACGGGACTTGGTACGAGTTAGGACATGGCCAGCCGAGTTTTGGATGGCCTCAAGTTTACATAAGGTGGAATGTGGGAGGCCAGCCAGGAGTGCGTTGGAATAGTCAAGTCTAGAAGTAACAAAGGCATGGATAAGGGTTTCAGCAGCGGATGAGCTGAGGCAAGGGCGGAGACGGGCGATGTTACGGAGGTGGAAGTAGGCAGCCTTTGTTATGCTGCGGATATGTGGTCGGAAGCTCACTTCAGGGTCAAATATGACACCAATGTTGCGAACAGTGTGATTCAGCCTCAGACAGATGTTAGGGAGAGGGATTGAGTCTGTGGCTCGGGAACGGTGTTGGTGGCAGGGACCGAAAACAATGGATTCGGTCTTCCCAATATTTACTTGGAGAAACTTTTGCTCATGTCGGTCAAGCAGTCTGACAATTTAGACACCGTGGAAGGGTCGAGAGAAGAGGTAGTGAGGTAGAGCTGGGTGTCGTCAGCGTACATGTGGAAATTGATGCTGTGTTTTTGGATGATGTCGCCAAGGGGCAACATGTAGAAGGGAAATAGGAGGGGGCCAAGGTTAGATCCTTGGGGGACACCAGAGGTAACGATGTGGGAGCGGGAAGAGAGGCTGACTGATATTCTGATCCTTTCCGCACAGTGTGATCCCAGCCACAGACGCATCCCTCACTGTGGAGAGAGAGAGCGAGGCAGAGACAGTGAGGGAGCAGATACGTAGAGAGGGAAAGAAACACTGGGGTAGAGTTTGACGTTTAGTAGGTGCTAAAGTACAAACCGGGTGATTGTGAATCAGCCACCCATTTTACACCGATGGAAATAAAACTCGGGAGAGATGTAGGGCAGGATCCCGGTTCATTCCCGGAGACGGGGCTGATTGTAAACCCTGTGTTCATGCCCAGTGAGACTGCACACCAGGAGCAGAGCCTGGTCAATGTGACCCTGTGACACCTCGAGTGGGAGGGGCTCCGGCCGCTTTGTGACATCGTTCCTAGCTGCTGTGTGATGTCACCTGGAGACAGGGCCCCGCCCCTGATTACGGCCCATCAGTGGGATGTCGGTGTGGGAGGAGCTGGAGAGACAGCTGACACTGGGGGTGAGTTTAGTCCCAATAAACAGGGCAATGGACAGAAAAGAACTATTCAATATTAAAGTAAGTAATTCAAACACACTGATTAATTGCAAAAATAATCAAAGTGAATATAATTATGGTCACAAAAATGCTCACCCTGTATTCTGGAATTAATATGAATCATTTTTCTATTGACAGTCTCTGGGAGTGAGCAATATCTCAGGAAGGTGGAGAGAGAGAAGTCGAATCATCGCCTCACTGACTGGGACTGGAGAAATGTCGCTGGTTTCACAGAGCAGATCTGGTGGGATCGAGACCCCCAGTGTCGGAGACGGGATAAAACGGGAAGCTTCAACAATGATTGGAAAGGTGAGGAACTTTACTGAGAATCCCATCAGTCCAGGATTTTGCTGAGGTGAGAGTCTAACCAGATACTGGGAGCTATTCAACATCTGCCATCAGGCTCGGCCTTTGATGTGGCAAGTTGAGCGGAGCTTAACTCGGAGATAAACCTCACCCGTACCTCACCCGGGAGTGTTTGACACTTGCATGTAGAGGGATCTTTATTCTGTATTCATCCCATGCTGTACCCGAGCTTGTTGTGCTTCATTGGGTAGTGTCAAGGGAGCTGTACGCTGCACATGCTGTATTAGAGGGAGCTTTGCATGTCACCCGCGCTGCACCTGCTCTGCGAGTGTTTGAGTGGACAGTGCAGAGGAAGGTTTAGTCTGTATCTCTCTATCTAACCCGTGCTGTTCGTGCCCTTGGACTGTTTGATTGGGCATTGTAAAGGGAGCTTTACTATGTATCTCTCTATCTAACCCGTGCTGTACCTGCCCTTGGACTGTTTGATTGGGCAGTGTAAAGGGAGCTTTATTCTGTATCTCTCTCTCTAACCCGTGCTGTACCTGCCCTTGGACTGTTTGATTGGGCAGTGTAAAGGGAGCTTTACTCTGTATCTCTCTCTCTAACCCGTGCTGTACCTGCCCTTGGACTGTTTGATTGGGCAGTGTAAAGGGAGCTTTACTCTGTATCTCTCGACCTAACCCGTGCTATACCTGCCCTTGGACTGTTTGATTGGACAGTGTAAAGGGATCTTTACTCTGTATCTCTCGATCTAACCGGTGCTATACCTGCCCTTGGACTGTTTGATTGGGCAGTGTAAAGGGAGCTTTATTCTGTATCTCTCGATCTAACCGGTGCTATACCTGCCCTTGGACTGTTTGATTGGTCAGTGTAAAGGGAGCTTTACTCTGTATCTCTCGATCTAACCCGTGCTGTACCTGCCCTTGGACTGTTTGATTGGGCATTGTAAAGGGAGCTTTACTCTGTATCTCTCGATCTAACCCGTGCTATACCTGCCCTTGGACTGTTTGATTGGGCAGTGTAAAGGGAGCTTTACTCTGTATCTCTCGATCTAACCCGTGCTGTACCTGCCCTTGGACTATTTGATTGGGCAGTGTAAAGGGAGCTTTACTCTGTGTATAACTCATGCTACATGCAGGAAGATTGTGGCAAATGGAATTCAATCCGGAGAAGTGTGAGATAATGCATTGGGGGAGGTCTAACAAGTCAACGGATCCTACACTGAGGAACATAGGAAGAGGAGTCGGCCATTCAGCCCCTCGAGCCTGTTGCCCCATTCAATGCGATCATTGACTGATCTGCGATCTTACTCCATAAACCCACCTTTGGCCCATATCCCTTCATACCTTTGGTTAACAAAAAGCAATAAATCTCCGATTTAAAATTATCAATTTATCTAGCATCCACTTCCGTTTGTGGAAGAGAGTTCCAAATTTCTACCACTTTGTGTGTCGAAGTGTTTCCTAATTTCACTCCTGAAAGGACTGCCTCTAATTCTTAGACTGTGCCTCCAGTCCTAGTATCCCCACCAATGGAAATAGTTTCTCGCTATCTACTCTATCTGTTCTCCTTAATATCCTGAAAACTTCGCTCAGATCACCCCTTAACCTTCTAAATTCTAGGGAACAGAACCCTAATTTGTATAATCTCTCCTCGTAACATAACCCTTGAAGTCTGGGTATCATTCTGGTAAACCTGCGCTGCACTCCCTCCAAGGCCAATATATCCTTCCTAAGGTGTGGTGCCCAGAACTGCTCACAGTACTCCAGGTGTGGTCTAACCAGGGTTTTGTATAGCTGCAGAATAACTTCTACCCCCTTGCAATCTAGTCCTTTAGATATAAAGACCAGCTTTCCATGAGCCTTTTTGATTATTTTCTGTACCTGTCCATGAATGTTGGCTTTTATTGCTAGGGGGATAGAATATAAAAACAGGGAGGTATTGCTGCAGTTGTATAGGGTATTGGTGAGACCGCACCTGGAGTACTGCATACAGTTTTGGTGTCCATACTTAAGAAAAGACATACTTGCTCTCGAGGCAGTACAAAGAAGGTTCACTCGGTTAATTCCGGGGATGAGGGGGTGGACATACGAGGAGAGGTTGAGTAGATTAGGACTCTACTCATTGGAGTTCAGAAGAATGAGAGGCGATCTTATTGAAACATATAAGATTGTGAAGGGGCTTGATCGGGTGGACGCGGTGAGGATGTTCCCAATGATGGGTGAAACTAGAACTAGGGGACATAATCTTAGAATAAGGGGCTGGTCTTTCAAAACTGATATGAGGAGAAACTTTTTCAATCAGTGGGTAGTGGGTCTGTGGAATTTGCTACCCCAGGAAGCTGTGGAAGCTACTTCATTAAATAAATTTAAAACAGAAATAGACAGTTTCCTAGAAGTAAAGGGAATCAGGGGTTACGGGGAGCGGGCTGGAAATTGGACATGAGTTTGAGTTCGGATCGGTCAAGGCCCTGTGGGTGGCGGAGCGGGCCCAGGGGCCGAGTGGCCTGGTCCTGCTCCTACTTCTTGTGTTCTTTAGAGTTGAGGTTGGATCAGATCAGCCATGATCTCATTGAATGGCGGAGCAGGCTCGAGGGGCCGATTGGTCTACTCCTGCTCCTATTTCTTATGTTCTTATTTTAATGATCTATGTACCTGGACCCCCCAAGTCTCTTTGGACATCCACTCTTTTTAGCTATTAACATTTAGAAAGTAACCTGTTCTATCCTTTTAGGGTCCAAAGTGATTGACCTCACATTTGCTTACATTGAAATCCATTTGCCATAGTTTTGCCCATTCCCTTAATCTGTCAATATCCCTTTGTAATTTTATGGTTTCACCTACACTGCCTACAATGCTGCCTATCTTTGTGTCATCGGCACATTTGGGTATATGACTTTCTATGACATCACCTAAGTCATTAATAAATATTGTGAATAGCTGAGGCCCCAAAACACAGCCCTGCCGGACACCAGGAGTCACATCCTGCCAATTTGAGTGCCTACCCATTCTCCCTACGCTGTATCCTGACGCTTTATAAAGGGTTATAAAGGATTATGCTGGGTTATAAATTATTATAAATGAATATAAAGTATTATAATGATATATAAAGGTTGATAATAGAATATAAAGTGTTATGATGAATTGTTAAGGAATATAAAGGGTTGTAATGATCGACAAAGGCTTATAAAGTGTTATAATGATTGACAAAGGATTATAAAGGGATTTGAATGGGGTACAAAGTGATGCAAAATATGATAAAGGGACATGATCCTTTATAAATCATTACAATCCTTAATAACCCGTTATACACCTTTTGTAAATGATTATTAAGGATTCTAACGTTATAAAGATTTATAGGGCTCCCACTACACTGTCCCATCAAACAGTCCCAGTGCAGGTACAGCATTTGTTAGATACTTAGTAAAGATCCCTCTGCACTGTCCCATCAAACACTCGCAGGTTAGGTACAGCATGGTTAGATATAGAGTAAAGCACAAATATCCTGCCCGTTTTTGCACTCCCAGGGGAGGTACAGCAAGGTTTAGATACAGAGTAAAGCTACCTCTTCACTGTCCCAACACACTCCCAGGGCAGGTTGAGTACGGGTTAGATACAGAGTAATGCTCCCTCCACATTATGCCATCAAACAATCCCAGGTAATGTACAGCACGGTTTACATACAGAGTAAAGCTCTCTCTACACTGTCACAATAAGCATTCCCAGGCAGCTACAGCACGAGTTAGATGCAGAGTAAAGCTCCCTCTACACTGTCCCATCAAACACTCCCAGGGCAGGAACAGTACGGTTTAGATACAGATTAAAGATCCCTCTACACTGTCCCATCAAACATTTCCAGGGCAGATACAGCACGGGTTAGATACCGAGTAAAGCTCCCTCTATACTATCCCATCAAACACTCCCAGGTCAGTTACAGCACAGGTAAGATACAGAGTAAAGATCCTTCTACAGAATCCCATCAAATACACCCAGGGCAGGTCCAGCAATGGTTAGATATAGAGTAAAGCTCCCACTGCACTCTCCCATCAAACACTCGCAGGGCAGTTAGTGCATGGGTTAGATACTGAGTAAAGCTCCCTGTATACTATCACATCAAACACTCCCAGGTCTGGAACAGCACGGGTTAGATACAGAGTAAAGACACCTCTATCCTGTTCCAACAAACACTCCCAGGCCAGGTACTGCACGGGTTAGACACAGAGTATAGCTCACTATACATTGTGCCATCAAACACACCAAGGGCAGATACAAGAATGGTTAGATATGGAGTAGAGCTCCCTCTACACTGTCCCATCAAACATTCCTGGGGGTGGTGCAGCATGAATTAGATATGGAATGAAGCTCCATCTGCACTCTTGCATCAAACACTCCCAGGGCAGGTACAGCACAGGTTAGTTACAGAGTAAAGCTCCCTCTACACTGTCCCATCAAACTTTCTCAGGCAGGTACAGCCTGCGTTAGATACCGAATAAAGCTCCCTTTACACTGTCCTATCAAAAACTGCCAGGGCAGTTACAGCACGGGTTAGATACAGAGTAAAGCTCCCTCCACACTGTCCCATCAAACAGCCCCATGGCAGGTACAGCACAGGGTTAGGTACAGAGTAAAGCTCCCTCTACACTGTCCCAACAAACACTCCCAAGGCAGGTACAGCACGGGTTAGATACAGAGTAAAGCTCACTCTGCACTGTCCCATCAAACACTCCAAGGGCAGGTACAGCACGGGATAGATACAGAGTAAAGATCCCTCTACATTGTCCCATCAAACACTGCAAGGGCAGGTACAGCACGGGTTGGATACAGAGTAAAGCTCCCTCTATACTGTCCCATCAAACAGCCCCATGGCAGGTACAGCACGGGGTTAGATACACAGTAAAGCTCCCTCTGCACCGTCCCACAAACACTCCCAGGGCAGGTACAGCACTGTTTTGAAAGAGTAAAGCTCCCTCATCAGTGTCGCATTAAAGCCTCGCAGGGCAGGTACAGCACAGGTTAGTTACAGAGTAAAGTTCCCTCTCCACTGTCCCATCAAACTCTCCCAGTTTAGGTACAGCACAGGTATGATGCAGAGTAAAGCTACCTATACACTGTCCCATCAAACACTCCCAGGACAGGTACAGCACAGGTAAGATGCAGAGTAAAGATCCCAATACAGAATCCCATCAAACTCTCCCAGGGCAGGAACTGCAATGGTTATATATAGAATACAGCTCCGTCGACACTGTCCCATCAAACACTCGCTGGGCAGTTAGTGCATGGGTTAGTTACAGAGTAAAGCTCCCTCTACACTGTCCAATCAAACACTCACTGGGCAGGTACAGCACGGGTTAGATACCGAATAAAGCTCCCTCTTCACTGTCCCATCAAACACTCCCAGGGCTGTTACAGCACGGTTTAGATACAGAGTAAAGCTCCCTCTACACTGTCCCACCAAACACTCCCAGGGCAGATACAGCACGGTTTAGATACAGAGTAAAGCTCCCTCTACACTGGTCCATCAAATTAGAGAGATGAATGCGTAGCTCAAAGTCTGGTATGGGAGAAATTGATTTCACTTCCTGGGGCACTAGCACCAGTACTGGGGAAAGTGGGATCTGTACCGTTGGGTTGGTCTTCACCTGAACCGTGCTGGGACCAGTGTTCTGGCGAGTCATATAACTAGGGCGGTAGAGAGGGCTTTCAACTAAATATTGGGGTCAGGGATCAAATCTGGGAAGATGTGGTAATTCAAAGAGTAGAAACAAGACAAGAGAGAAAGGTATTAATATGGGAAATGATAAACAGGCTGTGACGGGAAGGGATAGAGAGCACAAATCTAAGAGTAAATCAACAGATAAGGCTAAAGGTTACAAAAATAATAAAAGGACAAAACTAAAGACTCTGTATCTGAATGCACGAAGCATTCGAAACAAAACAGATGAACTGATGGCACAAATAGAATTAAATAATACAATCTGATAGCCATTACAGAGACATGGCTGCAAGATGACAAACATTGGGACCTGAATATTGAAGGGTGCATGATATTTAGGAAAAAGTGGAGGGGTGGCTCTGTAAATTAATAATGGTATTAGCGCAATAGAGGGATGACTTAAGTTCAGGAAACCAGGATGTAGAAGCGGTTTGGGTAGAGATGAGAAATGATGAAGGCAAGAAGTCACTTGTGGAAGTGGTGTACAGGCCCCCTAACAGTAACCACACGTTAGGATGGAGTATAAAGGAAGAAATAATGGGAAATAACAACAGAAAACGCTGGAAAAACTCAGCAGGCCAGGCAGCATCCGTGGAGAGAGAAAGAGAGTTAACGTTTCAGGTCGATGACCTTTCGTCAGAACTGTGAAGAGCCGGAAATTTCCGGCTCTTCACAGTTCTGACGAAAGGTCATCGACCTGAAACGTTAACTCTCTTTCTCTCTCCACGGATGCTGCCTGGCCTGCTGAGTTTTTCCAGCGTTTTCTGTTGTTATTTCAGATTTCCAGCATCCGCAGTATTTTGCTATCGAAGAAATAATGGGAGCTTGTCAGAAAGGTACGGCAATAATCATGGGGGATTTTAATCTACATATAGATGGAAAAATCAGATGGGCAAAGGTAGCCTAGATGAGGAGTTCATAGAATGTTTTTGGGACAGTTTCTTAGAACAGCACGTTCTGGAGCCAACCAGAGAGCTGGCGATAGTAGACCTGGTATTGTGAAACAAGATAAGATTAATTAATGACCACATAGTGAAGGTGCCCCTAGGTCGCAGCGATCATAATATGATTGAATTTTACATTCAGTTTGAGGGAGAGAAGATTTGGTCCAAGACTAGTTTTTTTTAACTTAAATAAGGGCAATTATGTGGGCATGATAGCAGAGCTAGCTAAAGTGAACTGGCAAACTAGAGTAAGCGATAGGTCAATAGAGCTGCAGTGGCAGACTTTTAATGGGATATTTCAGAATACACAGAATAGATCCATTCCAACGAGAAATAAAAATTCCAAGGGGAGGACCCACCATCCGTGGTTAACTAAAAAAGTTAAAGATAGTATCAAACTTAAAGAAAAAGCATACAATTGTGAGAAGATGGGTGGCAGGTCAGAAGATTGGACAGAATATAAACAAACAGCAAAGAATTACTAAAAGATTAATAAGGAGAGAAAAATGAGAGTACGAGAGAAAGCTCGCTAGAAATATAAAAACAGATAGTAAGAGTTTCTATAGATATTCTAAAAAGAAAAGAGTTAACAAAGGGAGCGTTGGTCCTATAAAAAGTGAGACTGGGGAATTAATAATGGGAAATAAAGGAGATGGCAGTTGAATTGAACAGGTATTTTGCATCGGTCTTCACTATAGAGGATACAAGTAACATCCCAGAAACAGCTGTAAATCAGGAAATGGAAGGGAGGGAGGAAGTCAAGAAAATTACAATCACCAGGGAAGTAGTACTGAGGAAATTGTTGGAGATGCGGGCTGACAAGTCACCGGGTCCTGATGGACCTCATCCTAGTGTCTTAAAAGAAGTAGCTAGTGAGATAGTTGATGCGTTGGTTTTAATTTTCCAAAATTCCCTAGATTCGGAGAAGGTTCCATTAGATTAGAAAATAGCGATTGTAACTCCTTTATTCAAAAAGGGATGGAGACAGAAAGCAGGAAACTACAGGCCAGTTAGCTTAACACCTGTCTTAGGGAAGATGCTAGAAACTATTATTAAAGACGTTATAGCAGGGCACTTGTAAAAGTTCAAGGTAATCAGGCAGAGTCAGCATGGTTTTGTGAAAGTGAAATCATGTTTAACCAATTTATTGGAGTTCTTTGAGGAAGTAACATGTGCTGTGGATAAAGGGGAACCGGTGGATGTACTGTACTTAGATTTCCAGAAGGCATTTGATAAGGTGCCACATCAAAGGTTATTTCGGAAAATAAAAGCTCATGGTGTAGCGGGTAACATATTGGCATGGATAGAAGATTGGCTAGCTAACCGGAAACAGAGTGTAGGCATTAATGGGTCATTTTCTGCTTAGCAAATGTAACGTGTAGTGTGCCACAGGGATAATGCTGCGGCCTCAACTTTTTACAATTTATATAAATGACTTGGATGAAGGGACCGAAGGTATGGTTGCTAAATTTGCTGATGACAAAAAGATAGGTAGGAAAGTAAATTGTGAAGAGGACATATGGAGGCTACAAAGGTATATAAATAGGTTAAGTGAGTGGGCAAAGATCTGGCAAATAGAGCATAATGTGTGAAAATGTGCAATTGTGCATTTTGGCAGGAAAAATAAAAAATAAGCATATTATCTAAATGGTGAGAGATTGCAGAGCTTTGAGATGCAGAGGGTTCTGGGTGTCCTAGTGCAAGAATCGCAAAAGGTTAGTATGCAGGTACAGCAAGTAATTAGGACAGCTAATAGAATGTTAACGTTTATTGCGAGGGGAATTGAATCCAAAAGTAGGGAGATTATGCTTCAGTTATAGAGGGCATTGGTGAGACCACATCTGGAGTACTGTGTACAGTATTAGTCTCCTTATTTAAGGAAGGATGTAAATGCGTTGGAAGCAGTTCAGAGAAGGTTTACTAGACTAATACTTGGAATGGGTGGGTTGTCTTATGAGCAAATGTTGGGCAGGCTAGGCTTGTATCCACTGGAGTTTAGAAGAGTAAGAGGTGACTTGATTGAAACCTATAAGATCCTGAGGGGTCTTGACAGGGTGGATGCGGAGTGGATGTTTCCTCTTGTGAGAGAATCTAGAACTAGGGGTCACTGTTTAAAAATAATGGAGCGCCCATTTTAGACAGAGATGAGGAGAATTTTTTTTCTCAGATGGTCGTGAGTCTTTGGAACTCTCTTCCTCAGAGGGCGGTGGAAGCAGAGTCTTTGAATATTTTTAAGGTGGACGTAGATAGATTCTTGATAAGCAAGGGGGTGAAAGGTTATCGGGGGTTGGACGGGAATGTGGAGTAATCAGATCAGCCATGATCTTATTGAATGGCGGAACAGGCTTGAGGGGCCGAATGGCCGACTCCTGCTCCTAATCCGTATGTTTGTTATGTACCTGCCCCGGGGGGATTGGGAGGGGCTTGGCCGCTTTAACATTTTTCCAGGCTGCTCTTTGATTGATTGGCTCCCTGCTCCTGTGTGATGTCACTTGGAAACAGGGCCCCGCCCCTGGTTACGGCCCATCAGTGGGATGTCAGTGTGGGAGGAGCTGGAGTGACAGCTGACACTGGGGGTCAGTTTAGTCCCAATAAACCGGGCAATGGGCTGAAAGGAACAATTTAATATTAATGTAAGTAATTCAAATACACATTAATTGCAAATATAATGAAATTAGATACAATCCCAGTCACAAAAACAGCCCCTCTGTATTCCAGGTACTGGATCTGGGATTAATATGAATCATTTTTCTATTGACAGTCTCTGGGAGTGAGCAATATCTCAGGAAGGTGGAGAGAGAGAAGTCGAATCATCGCCTCACTGACTGGGACTGGAGAAATGTCTCTGGTTTCACAGAGCAGATCTGGTGGGATCGAGAACCCCAGTGTCGGAGACGGGATAAAACGGGAAGCTTCAACAATGATTGGAAAGGTGAGGAACTTTACTGAGAATCCCATCAGTCCAGGATTTTGCTGAGGTGAGAGTCTAACCAGATACTGGGAGCTGTTCAACATCTGCCGTCAGGCTCGGCCTTTGATGCGACAAGTTGAGCGGAGCTTAACTCGTAGATAAACCTTGCCCATACCTCACCCGGGAGTGTTTGACACTTGCATGTAGTGAGATCTTTATTCTGTATTGACCCCATGCTGTAGCCGAGCTGGTTGTGCTTCATTGGGTAGTGTCAAGGGAGCTGTACGCTGCATTGAACACATGATGAATCAGAGTTGGTTGTGTTGATGAACCAAATTGGAGGGAACTTTACTCTGTAGCTAATCCGTGCTGTCCCTGCCCTGGGAGTGTTTGGTTGGGCAGTGTAGAGGGAACTTTACTCTGTATCTAATCCGTGCTGTATCTGCCCTGGGAATGTTTGGTGGGGCAATGTAGAGGGAGCTTTACTCTGCATCTAACCCGTGCTGTTCCTGGCCTGGGAATGTTTGGTGGGGCAGTGTAGAGGGAGCTTTACTTTATATCTAACCCACTGTACCTGCCCTGAGAGTGTTTGATGAGACAATGTAGAGGGTGCTTTACTCTGTATCTAACCCGTGGTGTACCTGCCCTGGGAATGTTTGGTGGGCAGTGTAGAGGGAGCTTTACTCTGTATCTAACACGTGGTGTACCTGCCCTGGGAATGTTTGGTGGGCAGTGTGGAGGGAGCTTTACTCTGTATCGAACCCGTGCTGTACCTGCCCTGGGAGTGTTTGATGGGACAGTGTAGAGGGAGCTTTACTTTGTATCTAACCCACTGTACCTGCCCTGGAGGTATTTGATGAGAGCTTTACTCTGTAACAGGGATTACATGGGGTACACAGCACAGAACCAGTCCATTCGGCCCAACCAGTCCATGCCAGCGTTTATGCTCCACTCGAGCCTCCTCCCGTCTTACCTCATCTAATTCTATCAGCGTAACCCTCAATTCCCTTCTCCCACATATGCTTATCTAACTGCCCCTTAAATGCATCAATACTATTCGCTTCAACCACTCCCTGTGGTAGCGAGTTCCACATTCTCACCACTCTCTGGGTAAAGAGGTTTCTTCTGAATTCCCTTATTGATTTCTTGGTGACTACCTTATATTGATGGCCTCTAATTTTGCTGTTCCCCACAAGTGGAAACATTCTCTCTGTACCCATTCCATCAAAACCTTTCCTCATTTTAAAGACCTCTATCTGGTCAACCCTCAGCCTTCAAGAGAAAGGAGACCCAGCCTGTACATCCTTTCCTGATATGTATACCTTGCTTTTCTGGTATTATCCATGTAAATCTTCTCTGCACCCTCTCCAGTGCCTCTATATCATTTTCAGAATATAGCGACCAGAACTGTACGCAGCACTCCAAGTGTGGTCTAAACAAGGTTCGATACAAGTTTAGCATAAATTCGCTACTTTTCAATTCTACCCCTCCAGAAATAAACCCGAGTGATTGGTTTGCTATTGATGGCCTTATTAACCTGTGTCGCTACTTTCAGTGATGTGTGTATTTGTACTCCGAGATCCCTTTGCTCCTCTACCCCATTTAGATTATTATTTTCAAAGTAATGTGACCGCTCTACATTTCTTACCAAAATGTAATACCGCAGATTTATCTGTTAAATTGCATTTGCCAATTATTTGCCCATTAAAGAGCGATTAGAAATGCATAATAAATAATATCAATCAGTAATGGAAATGTATGGCTATAACTATAATATTTATGTCTCCCCCCTCCCCCCAGTACTGAACCCTGGGGACCTCCACTGTATACCTCCCTCCAGACCCCAGTACTGAACCCTGGGGAACTCACTGTATACCTCCCCCCAGACCCCATTACTGAACCCTGGGGAACTGCACTGTAAACTTCCCCCCAGACCCCATTACTGAACCCTGGGGAACTGCACTGTATACATCCCTCCAGCCCCCAGTACTGAACCCTGGGGAACTCCACTGTATACATCCCTCCAGCCCCTAGTACTGAACCTGGGGAACTCCACTGTATACCTCCCTCCAGACCCCAGTACTGAACCCTGGGGAACTCCACCGTATACATGCCCCCAGACACCAGTACTGAACCCTGGGGAACTCCACTGTATACCTCCCTCCAGCCCCTGCTACTGAACCCTGGGGAACTCCACTGTATACTTCCACCCAGACACCAGTACTGAACCCTGGGGATCTACACTGTATACCTTGCTCCAGACCCCACTACTGAACCCTGGGGATATACACTGTATACTTCCACCCAGACACCAGTACTGAACACTGGGAAACAGGACTGTATATCTCCCTTCATCCACCGGTAAAGATCCCTGTGGAACTCCACTGTATACATCCGCCCAGACTGCAGTACTTAACCCTAGGGAAATCCACTGTATACCTCCCTTCAACCCCCATTACTGAACCCTGGGGAAATCCACTGTATACCTCCCTTCAACCCCCATTACTGAACCCTGGGGAAGTCCACTGTATAGCTGCCTCCAGACACCAGTACTGAACCCTGGGGAACTCCACTGTATACTTCCCCCCAGACTCCAGTACTGAACCCTGGGGAGCTCCACTGTGTACCTCCCTCCAGACCCCAGCACTGAATTCTGGGGAACTGCATTGTATGTCTCTCTTCAGCACCCAGTAGTGAACCCTGGGGAACTTCTCATTATACCTGCCTCCACCCAGGCACCAGTACTGAACCCTGGGCAATCCACTGTATACCTCCCTCTAGCCTGCAGTACTGAGCCTTGCGGTACTCTACTGTATACCACCCTCCAGCCCCTGCTCCTAAACCATGCGGAACTTCACTGTTTACCTTCCTCCAAACACCAGTACTGAACCCTGGGGAACTCCACTGTATACCTCCCTCCAGACACCAGTACTGAACCCTGGGGAACTCAACTGTATATCTCCCTCCAGAACCCAGTACTGAACCCTGGGGAAATCAACTGTATACCTCCCTCCAGACCCCAGTACTGAACCCTGGGGAACTCCAGTGTATACCTCCCTCCAGACACCAGCACTGAACCCTGGGGAAGTCCACTGTATACCTCCCTCCAGCCGCCAGTACTGAACCCTGGGGAACTCCACTGTATACCTCCCTCCAGACCCCAGTACTGAACCCTGGGGAACTCTACTGTAAACCTCCCTCCAGACACAAGTACTGAACCCTGGGGAACTCCACTGTATACCTCCCCCCAGACAACAGTGCTGAACCCTGTGGAACTTACCTTTATATATCCCTCCATACCCCAGTGCTGGACACTGGGAACTCCACAATATACCTCCCTCCAGCCCCTGCTACTGAACCCTAGGGAACTCCACTTTATACCTCCGTCCAGACCCCAGTACTAAACCCTGGGGAACTCCACTGTATACCTCCCTCCAGACCCCAGTACTGAACCCTGGGGAACTCCACTGTATACCTCCCTCCAGACCCCAGTACTGAACCCTGGGGAACGCCAATGTGTACCACCCCCCAAGACACCAGTACTGAACCCTGGGGAACTCCACTGTATACCTCGCTCCAGACCCCAGTACTGAACCCTGGGGAACTCCACTGTATACCTCGCTCCAGACCCCAGTACTGAACACTGGGGAACTCCACTGTATACCTCCTTCCAGACCCCAGTACTGAATACTGGGGAGCTCCACGTGTACCTCCACCCAGGCACCAGTACTGAACCCTGGGGATCTCCACTTTTGAGAGGTCGCACAACACCAGGTTATAGTCCAACAGTTTTATTTTAAATCACAAGCTTTCGGAGTTACAACTCCTTCGTCGGGTGGTCTCCACTTTATACATCCCTCCAGACCCCAGTACTGGACCCTGTGGAACTCCACTGTATACATAGAAACATAGAAGATAGGAGCAGGAGCAGGCCATTCAGCCCCTCGAGCCTGCTCCGCCATTCAATGCGATCATGGCTGATCATCCAAATTCAGTACCCTGTCCCTGCCTTCTCGCCATATCCCTTGATCCCTTTAGCCTTAAGAAATATATCCAACTCCTTCTTGAATATATTTAATTCATTGGCCTCAACTGCCTTTTGTGATAGAGAATTCCACAAGTTCACCACTCTTTGGGTGAAGGGAATCCTCCTCATCTCTGTCTTAAATGGCTTACCCCTTAAACTTAGACTGTGACCCCTGGTTCTGGACTCCCCGGCCATCGGGAACATCCTTCCTGCATCTAGTCTCTCCAGTCCTGTTAGAATTTTATAAGTTTCTCTCATTCTTCTAAACTCCAGCGAGTATAAGCCCAATCGACCCAATCTCTCCTCATAAGTCATTCCTGCCATCCCAGGTCTCAGCCTGGTGAGTCTTCGCTGCACTCCCTTCATGGCAAGAACATCCTTCCTCAGATAAGGCGACTAAAACTGCACACAATACTCAAGATGTGGTCTCATCAAGGCCCTGTACAACTGCAGCAAGACATCCTTGTTCCTGTACTCGAACCCTTTCGCTGCAAAGGCCAACATACCATTTGCCATCTTAACCGCCTGCTGCACCTGCAAGCTTACATTCAGCGACTGGTGCACAAGGACACCCAGGTCTCGTTGCACCTCCCCTTCTCCCAATCTAATGCCATTCAGATAATAATCTGCCTTCCTGTTTTGGACACCAAAGTGGATAACCTCGCATTTATCCACATTGTATTGCATCTGCTATGCTTCTGCCCAATCACCCAACTTGTCCAAATCATCCTGGAGTTTCTCGGCATCCTCCTCACGGCACACACTCCCACCAAGCTTTGTGTCGTCTGCAAACTTGGAGATATTACATCCAATTCCCTCGCCTTGATCATTAATATATATTGTGAATAGCTGGGGTCCTTGGACCGATCCCTGCGGTACCCCACTAGTCACTGCCTGCCATTCGGAAAAAGACCCATTTATTCCAACTCTTTGCTTTCTGTCTGCCAACCAGTTCTCTATCCAAGTCAATACCTTGCCCCCAATCCCATGTGCCTTAACTTTACACGCTAATCTCTTATGCGGGACCTTATCGAAAGCCTTCTGAAATCCAAATACACCACATCCACTCGTTCTCCCTTATCTATTTTACTAGTTACATCCTCAAAAAATTCCAGTAGAATAGTCAAGCACGATTTACCTTTTGTAAATCCATGTTGACTTTGTCCGATCCTGTCACTGTTTTCCAAGTGCTATGCTATTACATTTTTTATAATGGACTCTAGCATTTTCCCCACTACCGATGTCAGGCTTACCGGTCTATAATTCCCCGTTTTCTCTCTCCCACCTTTTTTGAATAGTGGGGTAACACTAGCCACCCTCCAATCCGTGGGTACTGTTCCAGAGTCTATCGAATTTTGGAAGATGACCAGCAATGCATCTATTATTTCTAGGGCCACTTCCTTAAGTACCCTAGGATGTAGATTATTAGGCCCTGGGGATTTATCTGCCTTCAATCCCCACAATTTCCGTAACACTATTTCCCTACAAATACTGAATTCTTTCAGTTCCTCCCTCTCATTAGACCCATTGTTCCCCGACATCTCTGGGAGGTTATTTGTGTCCACCTATTTGAAGACAGCACCAAAGTATGTATTTAATTGACCTGCCATTTCTTTGTTCCCCATTATTAATTCCCCTGATTCTGACTGCAAGGGACCTACGCTTGACTTCACCAATCTTTTTCTCTTCACATATCTATAAAAGCTTTTACATTCAGCTTTTATGTTCCCTGCAACCTTACTCTCACACTCTATTTTCCCCCTCTTAATTAATTTCTTTGTCCTTCGTTGCTGAATACTATACTGCTCCCAATCCTCAGGTTTTCTGCTTTTTCTCGCCAATTTATATGTTCTCTCCTTGGATCTTATGTTATCCCTAATTTCCTTTGTTAGCCACGGTTGAGTCACCTTTTTTGTTTTATTTTTAAGCCAAACAGGGATGAACGAATTCTGTAGTTCTTTCATGCGATCTTTGAATGTTTGCCATTGCCTATCCACCGTCAAACCTTTGAGTGACATTCCCCAATCAATCCTACCCAACTCGCGCCTCATACCATCATAGACTGGGTATTATGTAACGAGAAAGGATTAATTAGCAATCTTGTTGTATGAGGCCCCTTGGGTCAGAGTGATCATTATATGATAGAATTCTTCATTAGGATGGAGAGTGAAGTAGTTGAATCAGAGACTAGGTTCCTGAATTTAAATAAAGGAAACTATGATGGTATGAGGCGCGAATTGGGTAGGATTGATTGGGGAATGTCACTCAAACGGTTGACGGTGGATAGGCAATGGCAAACATTCAAAGACTGCATGGATGAACAACAGTATTTGTTCATCCCAGTGTGGCATAAGAATAAAACAAAAAGCGTGACTCAACCGTGGAGAACAAGGGAAATTAGGGATAGCATTAGACTCAAGGAGAGCGCATATACATTGGCCAGAAAAAAAACGGTATCCCTGAGGATTGGGAGCAGTTTAGGATTCAACAAAGGAGGACAAAGGGATTAATTAAGAAGGGGAAAATAGAATATGAAAGTAAGCTTGCTGGGAACATAAATCTGACTGTAAGAGCTTTCTTAGATATGTGAAGAGAAAAAGATTAGTGATATCAAGTGTAGGCCCCTTGCAGTCAGAAGCGGGGGAAGTTATAATGGGGAACAAAGAAATGGCTGACCAATTAAATGCATATTTTGGTTCTGTCTTCACAAAGGGGGACACAAATAACCTCCCAGAGATGTTGGAGAACATACGGTCTGATGAAAGGGAGGAACTGAAAGAAATCAGTATTTGCAGGGAAATGGTGTTCGGGGAATTGACTGGATTGAATGCCGATAAATCCCCAGGGCCTGATAATTTACATCCTAGGGTACTTAAGGAAATGGCCCTAGAAATAGTAGATGCATTGCTGATCATTTTCCAACATTCGATGGAATCTGGAACTGTACCCATGGATTGGAGGGTTGCTAATGTTACCCCACTATTCAAAAAGGGTTGTAGAGAGAAAGCGGGGAATGACAGACATTGATAGTGGGGTAAATGCTAGAGTCCATTATGAAGGATGTAATAGCTGAGCACTTGAAAAACAGTGACAGGATCGGACAAAGTCAACATGGATTTACAAAAGGTAAATCGTGCTTGACTAATCTACTGGAATTTTTTGAGGATGCAACTGGGAAAATAGATAAGGGAGAACCAGTACACGTGGTGTATTTGGACTTTCAAAAGGCTTTCGATAATGTCCCACATAAGGGTTTAGCGTGTAAACTTAAGGCACATGGGATTGGGGGCAAGGTATTGACTTGGATAGAGAACTGGTTGGCAGACGGAAAGCAAAGAGTTGGAATTAATGGGTCTTTTTCCGAGTGGCAAGCAGTGACTAGTGGGGTACCGCAGGGATCGGTCCTTGGACCCCAGCTAATGACAATGTACATTAATAATCTAGATAAGGGAACTAAATGTAATATCTCCAAGTTTGCAGATGACACAAAGCTGGGTGGGAGCGTGTGCTGCGAGGAGGATACCGAGAAACTCCAGTATGATTTGGACAGGTTGGGTGAGTGGGCAGAAGCGTGGCAGATGCAATATAACGTGGATAAATGCGAGGTTATCTACTTTGTTGTCAAAAACAGAAAGGCAGACTATTATTGAATGGCAATAGATTGGGAGAAGGGGAAGAGCAAAGAGACCTGGGTGTCCTTGTGCACCAGTTGCTGAAGGTAAGCATGCAGGTGTAGCAGGCGGTTAAGAAGGCAAATGGTATGTCGGCCTTCATAGCGAAAGGGTTTGAGTATAGAACAGGGATGTCCTGCTGCAGTTGTACAGGGCCTTGGTGAGACCACACCTTGAGTACTGTGTGCAGTTTTGATCGCCTTATCTGAGGAAGGATGTTCTTGCCATGGAAGGAGTTCAGCGAAGATTCACATGCTGATACCTGGGATGGCAAGAATGACATATGAGGAGAGGTTGGGTCGATTGGGCTTGTACTCGCTGGAGTATAGAAGAATGAGAGGGGATCTCATGGAAACATATAAAATTCTGACAGGTCTGGACAAACTAGATGCAGGAACAATGTTCCCGATGGTCGGAGAGTCCAGAACCAGGGGTCATAATCAAAGGATAAGGGGTAAGCCATTTAGGACAGAAATGAGGAAGAATTTCTTCACCCAGAGAGTGGTGAACCTGTGGAATTCACTACCACAGAAGGTAGCTGAGGTCAAGTCATTAAATATATTCAAGAATGAGTTAGATATATTTCTTAAAGCTAAAGGTATCAAGGGATATGGGTAGAAGGCAGCTACAGGAATTTGGATGATCAGCCATGATCTCATCGCATGGTGGAGCAGGGTCGAGGGGCCGAATGGCCTACTCCTGCTCCTATCTTCTATGTTTCTATGTTTAGTTTCCTTTATTAAATTCAGGACCCAAGTCTCTGAGTCAACTACTTCACTCTGCATCTTAATGAAGAATTTTATCATATTATGATCGCTCTGACCCAAGGGGCCTAGCACAACAAGATTGCTAATTAATCCTTTCTCATTACATAATACCCAGGCTAAGATGACCTGATCTCTAGTTGGTTCCTCGACATACTGGTCCAGGAAACCATCCCGTATACACTCCAGGAATTCCTCCTCCACAGTAATGTTACTAATTTGGTTAGCCCAATCTATATGTAGATTAAAGTCGCCCATGATAACTGCTGTGCTTTTATTGCACGCTTCTCTAATTTCCCTTTTAATGCCATCCCCAACCTCCGTATTACTGTTTGGGGGTCTATACAAAACTCCCACTAGCGTTTTCTGCCCCTTGGTATTTCTCAGTTCTACCCATACAGATTCGACATCATCAGAGCTAATATCATTCCTTACAATTGTGTTAATCCCCTCTTTAACCAGCAATGCGACCTCAACTCCTTTTCCTTTTTGCCTATCTTTCCTGAATATTGAATACCCCTGTATGTTGAGTTCCCAGCCTTGGTCACCCTGGAGCCATGTTTCCGTAATCCCAATCATATCATATTCGTTTACCTCTATTTGCGCAGCTAATTCATCCACCTTATTACGAATGCTCCTCGCATTAAGACACAAAGCCTTCTGGCTTGTTTTTTTAACGCACATAGACCTTTTAGAATTAATATTTACTGTGGCCACGTTTGATTTAAACCCTTGATTTCTCAAACTGAAACCTTTTTTTTTCCTTACTGTCTTTTGCTTCTATCCTTGTTTCCCTTTCCTCTGTCTCCCTGCTCAGGTTCCCAACCCCATGTCACTTTAGTTTAAACCCTCCCCCAGAGCACTAGCAAACACTCCCCCAAGGACATCGGTCCCGGTCCTGCCCAGGTGCAAACCGTCCGATTTGTACTGGTCCCACCTCCCCCAGAACCGGTTCCAATGTCCCAGGAATTTGAATCCCTCCCCCTTGCACCATTCGTCTAGCCACGTATTCATCTGAAATATCCTTCTATTTCTACTCTGACTAGCACGTGGCAGTGGAACCAATCCTGAGATTACTACCTTTGAGGTCCTATTTTTTAATTTACCTCCTAACACCCTATATTCAGCTTTTAGGACCTGATCCCGTTTTTTACCGATATCGTTGGTACCTATATGCACCACGACAATGGCTGTTCACCCTTCACCTCCAAAATGTTCTGCAGCCGCTCTGAGACATCCTTTCCCCTTGCACCAGGGAGGCAACACACCATCCTGGAGTCTCGTTTGCGGCCGCAGAAACGCCTATCTATTCCCCTTACAATAGAATCCCCTATCACTATAGCTCTACCCGGTGGCATAGTGGTTAGCCCTGTTTCCTCACAGCGCCAGGGACCTGGGTTCGAATCCGGCCACGGGTGACTGTCTGTGTGGAGTTCGCACATTCTCCCCGTGTCTGCGTGGGTTTCCTCTGGGTGCTCCGGTTTCCTCCCACAGACCAAAGATGTGCAGGTTAGGTTGATTTGGCTGTGATAAATTGACCCTTAGTGTTAAGGGGGATTAAATACGGGGGGTTACGGGGATAGGGTGGGATATGTGTCGGTGCAGGCTCGATGGGCCGAAATGGCCTCTATCTGCTTTGTGGGGATTCTGTGATGCCCCTCTTTTTCCTCCCGTCCTGTGCAGCATAACCACCCCTGGTGCCAGGAAGTTGGCTGCTGCTGCCTTCCCCTGATAAGCCATCTCCCTCAACAGTATCTGTTTGAGAGGGGGATGTCCACAGGGGACTCCTGCCTGTGCCTACTACTCTGCCTGGTTGTCACCCATTCCCTTTCTGCCTGTGCAACCTTTACCTGCGGTGTGACCAACTGGTTAAACGTGCTATCCACGAGGTCCTCAGCATCGCAAATGCTCCAGTATGTATCCATTCGCAGCTCCAGCGCCGTAATGCTGTCTGCCAGCAGCTGCAGCTGGATACACTTCCTGCACACATGGTCATGAGGGACACAGGAAGTGTTCCTGATTCCCCACATAGCGCAGGAGGAGCACACCACGGCGCCGAGCCGTGTTGCCATGACTTACCCTTTAATTAATTGAACTTAAATGAAATCAAATCAAGCCCACCAATTATACTTTAATTAAATGATATAGGGCCCTTGTTTACCAACTTTGCCCGCTACACCACAGAGACCCTAGAAACTATAAACCACAAAATTTAAATTTGGAAAAAGGAGAAAAAGAGAAATACTCACCAACCAATCACTTACCTGCTTTCTGGTGACGTCACACTTTGATGATTTTTTACTTCTCTCTCTCCCGCTCTCGGGGCTCAGATTGGTAAACCTACCTGGTCCCTGCCGCCTCGCCACTGTCGCTCCACCCAGGTCCGCCGCCTCTGTGGGCCTACATGGTCCCTGCCGCCGCCTCGCCGCCTCGCCGCCGTCGCTCCACCCAGGTCCGCCGCCTCTGTGGGCCTACCTGGTCCCTGCCGTCGCCTCGCCGCAGTCGCTCCACCCAGGTCCGCCGCCTCTGTGGGCCTACCTGGCCGCCGCCGCCTCGCCGCTGTCGCTCCACCCAGGTCCGCCGCCACTGTCCTCCAGACCCCAGTACTGAACCATGGGTTACTCCACTGTAAAACTCCCTCCAGACCCCAGTACTGAACCCTGGGGAACTCCACTGTAAAACTCCCTCCAGACCCCAGTTCTGAACCCTGGGGAACTCCCCTGTATACCTCTCTCCAGAACCCAGTACTGAACCCTGGGGAACTCCACTGTATACCTCCCTCCAGCCCCCAGTACTGAACCCTGGGGAACTCCACTGTATACCTCCCTCCAGACCCCAGTACTGAACACTGGGGAACTCCACTGTATACCTCCCTCCAGCCCCCAGTACTGAACCCTGTGGAACTCCACTGTATACCTCCCTGCAGATCCAAGTACAGCGTTCAGGGTATTTCCAGTCGTTGCCTACCTCAAGCCCCCTGTTATACACCCTGGGGAACTCCAATATTTAACTCCCTTCAGCCCACAGCACTGATCGCTGGGGAACTCCACTGTATACCTCTCTCCAGCCCCCACGACTGAACACTGTGGAATTCCACTGTCTAACTCTCTTCGGACCCCAGTACTGAACCCTGGGGAACTCCACTGTATACCTCCATCCAGACAACGGTACTAAAGCCTAGGGAACTCCACTGTATACCTCCCTTCAGACACCCAGTGATGAAACATGGGGAATCCCAATGTATACCCCCCTTTTCCCATAGTACTGAACCTGGGGAACTCCACTGTATACCTCCCTCCAACCCCCAGTAGTGAACCCTGGGGAAGTCCACTGTATACCTCCCTCCAGCCCCTGCTACTGAACCCTGGCGAACTCCACTGTAAACCTCCCTCCAGCCCCCAGTACTGAACGTTGTGGAACTCCACTGTAGACCTCCCTCCAGACACTCGTACTGAACCCTGTGGAACTCCACTGTTTACCTCCCTCCAGCCCCCAGTACTGAACCCTGGGGAACTCCACTGTCTACCTCCCTCCAGCCCCCAGTACTGAACCCTGGGGAACTCCACTGTATACCTCCCTCCAGGCCCCAGTACTGAACCCTGGGGAACTCCACTGTATACCTCCCTCCAGACCCCAGAACTGAACCCTGGGGTACACCACTGTATACCACCCTCCAGCCCCCAGTACTGAACCCTGGGGAACACCACTGTATACATCCCTCCAGACCCCAGTACTGAACCCTTGGGAACTCCACTGTAAAACTCCCTCCAGCCCACAATAGTGAACCCTGGGAGATTGAACTGTCTACCTGCCTCCATCCTCCTGTACTGAACCCTGGGTATCTCTACTGCATACCTCCCTCCAGACCCCAGTACTGAACCCTGGGGATCTCTACTGCATACCTCCCTCCAGCCCACTGTACTGAACCCTGGGGAACTCCACTGTATACCTCCCTCCAGCCCCCACGACTGAACCCTGGGGAACTCCACTGTATACCTCCCTCCAGCCCCCACGACTGAACATAGAAGATAGGAGTAGGCCATTCGGCCCCTCGAGCCTGCTCCGCCATTCAATGCGATCATGGCTGATCATCCAAATTCAGTACCCTGTCCCTGCTTTCTCCCCACCTCCCTTGATCCCTTTAGCCTTAAGAAATATATCTAACTTCTTCTTGAATATATTTAATGCTTTGGCCTTAACTGCCTTCTGTGGTAGAGAATTCCTCAGGTTCACCACTCTCTGGGTGTAGAAATTCCTCCTCATCTAAGTCCTAAATGGCTTATCCCTTATCCTTAGACTGTGACCCCTGGTTCTGGACTCCCCCGCCATCAGGAACATTCTTCCTGGTCCTAGTCTGTCTAGTCCTGTTAGAATTTTATAAGTTTCAATGAGATCCCCTCTCATTCTTCTAAACTCCAGCGAGTATAAGACCAATCGACCTAATCTCTCCTCATACGTCATTCCTGCCATCCCTGGTATCAGTCTGGTGAATCTTCGCTGCACTCCCTCCATGGCAAGAACATCCTTCCTCAGATAAGGTGACCAAAACTGCACACAATACTCAAGATATGGTCTCACCAAGGCTCTGTACAACTGCAGCAAGACATTCTTGTTCCTGTACTCCAACCCTCTCGCTACGAAGGCCAACATACCATTTGCCTTCTTAACCGCCTGCTGCACCTGCATGCTTACCTTCAGCGACTGGTGCACAAGGACTCCCAGGTCTCGTTGCACTTCCCCTTCTCCCAATCTATTGCCGTTCAGGTAATAATATGCCTCCTGTTTTTGCCACCAAAGTGGATAACCTCGCATTTATGCACATTGTACTGCATTTGCCATGCTTCTGCCCAATCACCCAACCTATCCAAATCATACTGGAGCTTCTCGGCATCCTCTTCACAGCCCACACGCCCACCCAGCTTTGTGTCGTCTGCAAACTTGGAGAGATTACATCGAGGTCCCTCGTCTAGATCATTAATATATATTGTGAATCGCTGGGGTCTTAGGACCGATCCCTGCGGTACCCCACTAGTCACTGCCTGCCAGTCGGAAAAAGACTCATTTATTCCAACTGTATGCTTCCTGTCTGCCAACCAGTTCTCTATCCAAGTCAGTACACTGCCCACAATCCCATGTGCCTCACCTTTACACGGTAATCTCTTATGCGGGACCTTATCGAAAGCCTTCTGAAAGTCGAAATACACCACATCCACTGGTTCTCCCTTATCTATTTTACCAGTTACATCCTCAAAAAATTCCAGTAGATTAGTCAAGCACGATTTACCTTTTGTAAATCCATGTTGACTTTGACCGATCCTGTCACTGTTTTCCAAGTGTTCTGCTATAACATCTTTTATAATAGACTCCAACATTTTCCCCACTGCCGATGTCAGGCTTCCCGGTCTATAATTCACCGTTTTCTCTCTCCCACCTTTTTTAAATAGTGGGGTAACATTAGATACCCACCAATACATGGGAATTGTTCCAGTGTCTATAGAATTTTGGAAGATGACTAGCAATGCATCTACTATTTCTAGGGCCACTTCCTTAAATTCCCTAGGATGTAGATTATCAGGCCCTGGGGATTAATCTGCCTTCAATCCCGTCAATTTCCCTAACACCATTTCCCTACAATTACTGATTTCTTTCAGTTCCTCCCTCTCATTCGACCCTATGTTCCCCAACATATCTGGGAGGTTATTTGTGTCCTCCTTTGTGAAGGCAGAACCAAAGTATGTATTCGATTGTTCTGCCATTTCTTTGTTCCCCATTATAAATTCCCCTGATTCTGACTGCAAGGGACCTATGCTTGACTTCACCAATCTTTTTCTCTTTACATATCTATAGAAGCTTTTACAGTCAGTTTTTATGTTCCCCTAAAGCTTACTCTCATACTCTATTTTCCCCCTCTTAATTAATCCCTTTGTCCTCCTCTGCTGAATCCTAAACTGCTCCCAATCCTCAGGTTTGCTGCTTTTTCTGGCCAATTTATATGTCCTCTCTTTGGATCCTATGCTATCCCTAATTTCCCTTGTTAGCCACGGTTGATTCACATTTTTTGTTTTATTTTTATGCCATACAGGGATGAACAAATTCTGTAGTTCATCCATGCGATCTTTAAATGTTTGCCTTTGCCTATCCACCATCAACCCTTTGATTAACATTCCCCAATCAATCCGACCCAATTCGCGCCTCGTACCATCATAGTTTCCTTTATTTAAATTCAGGACCCGAGTCTGTGAGTCAAATACTTCACTCTCCATCTCAATGAAGAATTCGATCATATTATGATCGCTCCGCCCCAAGGGCCCTCGCACAACAAGACTGCTAATTATTCCTTTTTGAATTGCATAATACCTAGTCTAAGATGGCTGATCTCGAGTTGGTTGCTCGACATATTGGTCCAGGAAACCATCCCGTATACACTCCAGGCATTCCTCCTCCACAATATTGTTACTAATTTGGTTTGCCCAATCTATATGTAGATTAAAGTCACCCATGATAATTGCAGTGCCCTTATTGCACGCGTCTCTAATTTCCCATTTAATGCCATCCCCAACCTCCGCATGACTGTTTGGTGGTCTGTATACAACTCCCACTAACGTTTTCTGTCCCTTGGTATATCTTAGCTCTACCCATACAGATTCTACATCACAGAGCTAATATCCTTCCTAATAATTGTGTTAATCTCCTCTTTAAACAGCAATGCTCCCCGATTCCTTTTCCTTTTTGATTGTCTTTCCTGAATATTGAATACCCCTGGATGTTGAATTGCCAGCCTTGGTCACACTGGAGCCATGTTTCCCTAATCCCAATCATATCATATCCGTTTACATCTATTTGCACCGCTAATTCATCCACTTTATTACGAATGCTCCTCGCATTCAGACACAAAGCCTTCAGGCTTTTTTTTTTAACAATCTTAGACCTTTTAGAATTATTATTTACCAGGGAACTCCACTGTCTACCTCCATCTAGACTCCAGTACCGAACCCTGGGGAACTGCACTGTATACCTCCCTCCAGATCCCAGTACTGAACCCTAGGGAACTCCACTGTATACCTCCCTCCAGCCCCCAGTACTGAACCCTGGGGAACTCCACTGTATAGCTCCCCGCAGACCCCAGTACTGAACCCTGGGGAACTCCACTGTATCCCTCCCTCCAGACACCAGTACTGAACCCTGGGGAACTCCACTCTATACCTCCATCCAGACACCAGTACTGAACCCTGGGGAAATCCACTGTATACCTCCCTGCAGACCCCAGTACTGAACCCTGGGGAAATCCACTGTATACCTCCCTCCAGCCCCCAGTACTGAACCCTGGGGAACTCCACTGTACACCTCCCTCCAGTCCCTGCTACTGAACCCTGGGGAACTCCACTGTATACCTCCCTCCAGCCCCCAGTACTGATCCCTGGGGAACTCCACTGTATACCTCCCTCCAGACCCCAGTACTGAACCTTGGGGAACTCCACTGTATACCTCCCTCCAGAACCCAGTCCTGAACCCTGGGGAACTCCACTGTATACCTCCCTCCAGACCCCAGCACTGAACCCTGGGGAACTCCACTGTATACCTCCCTCCAGACCCCAGCACTGAACCCTGGGGAACTCCACTGTATACCTCCCTCCAGCCCACAGTACTGAACCCTGGGGAACTCCACTGTATACCTCCCTCCAGCCCGAAGACAGCCATTCAACACAATTCTGTGTTTTCTGTCCCTGATCCAATTTGTATCCATGCTGCCTCTGCCCCTTTTATCCCATGGGCTTTAATTTGCTAACAAGCAGAATATGTGTAACTTTATCAAGCGCCTTTTGAACGTCCGGATACAGAACATCAACTACGCAGCCCTCATCAACGCTGTTACCTCATCAAAACTCTCAATCAGTTTAGTCAAACACGATTTGCCTTCAACAAATCTGGGCTGGCTCTCCCTGATAACAAATACACAGTGGAATAAAGATCCAGTGAATTGGAAAATTGGGCTTGATCAGCAAGACACAGGGCAATAAATTTATCATTAATTGTTAACTTGAACATGACAACCAGCACAGAGGGGAATAGAGCGAGAGATTTCTCATCTACTCGTTGCCCCTTGGTGACATCATCCAGAAACACAGTGTCAGTTTCCACATGTACGCTGACGACACCCAGCTCTAACTCACTACCTCTTCTCTCGAACCCTTCACAGTGTCTAAATTGTCAGACTGCTTGTCCGAGATACAGTTCTGAATGAGCAAAAAGTTTGTCCAAGTAAATATTGGGAAGACCGAAGCCATTGTTTTCGGTCCCCGCCACCAACACCGTTCCCTAGCCACAGACTCCATCCCTCTCCCTAACATCTGTCTGAGGCTGAACCACACTGTTCGCAACATTGGTGCCATATTTGACCCTGATATGAGCTTCTGACCACATACTCGCAGCATAACAAAGGCCGCCTATTTCCAACTCCGTAACATCGCCCGTCTCCGCTCTTGCCTCAGCTCATCCGCTGCTGAAACCCTCATCCATGCCTTTGTTACTTCTAGACTTGACTATTCCAACGCACTCCTGGCTGGCCTCCCACATTCCACCCTACGTAAACATGAGGTCATCCAAAACTCGGCTGCCTGTGTCCTAACTCGCACCAAGTCCCGTTCGCCCATCTCCCCTGTGCTCGCTGACCTACACTGGCTCCCGGTTAAGCAGCACCTCGATTTCAAAATTCTCATCCTTGTTTTCAAATCCCTCCATGGCCTCGCCCCTTCCCATCTCTAATCTCCTTCAATCCCACAACCACTCCCCAGCCCCCCACCCCCTCTATTTCCTCCTTGAAGACGCTCCTTAAAACCTACCTCTTTGACCAAGCTTTTGGTCACCTGCCCTAATTTATCCTTATGTGGAACGGTGCCAATTTTGTGTCTTAAACTCCTGAGCAGCGCCTTGGGACGTTTTACTACGTTAAAGGCGCTATATAAATACACGTTGTTGTTGTTGTTGAGGTGGTTTTAAAATGTAAGTGGTAACCAATTCACCGAGGAACAAAGGCACTGTTGATTGATAAATTGGACATGAAAACGAATAAACAGGTTGCAGCGCAGGACCTACTCCTGGTCTTATTTATTATTTTATTCAGACCGTTGCAATTATTTGTACAAATTGACATATTAAGCACAGAGGGGAAACAAGTGCTACAGTTAATTAAATTTGACTTGATAAATAATACACAAGTGCATAAAGTTAGTTAATTGTTATATTGGGTTTGATAACCAATACACTGGGTAAAACTGACACAGAGAATTGTTAAATTGGGTATGATAACCAATACACTGGGTAAAACTGTCACAGTTAATTGTTAAATTGGGTATGATAACCAATACACAGGGTAAAACTGTCACAGTTAATTGTTAAATTGGGTATGATAACCAATGCACAGGGTAAAACTGTCAGTTAATTGTTAAATTGGGTATGATAACCAGTACACGGTAAAACTGTCACAGTTAATTGTTAAATTGGGTATGATAACCAATACACAGGGTAAAACTGTCACAGTTAATTGTTAAATTGTATATGATAACCAATACACAGGGTAAAACTGTCACAGTTAATTGTTAAATTGGGTATGATAACCAATACACAGGGTAAAACTGTCAGTTAATTGTTAAATTGGGTATGATAACCAATACACAGGGTAAAACTGATGCAGTTAATTGTTAAATTGGGTATGATAGCCAATAAACAAGGGAGTAAAGTTAATTGTTATTTCTTAAATTGGAAATAAGCAAAACACAACAACTTATGTTTATAAAGCGCCTTTAACGTAGTAAAACGTCCCAAGTCGCTTCACAGGAGTGCTATCAAACAACATTTGACATCGAGCCACATAAGGATATATATGGGCAGATAACGAAAAGCTTGGTCAAAGAGGTAATTTTTAAGGAGCGTCTTGATGGAGGAGAGAGAGGCAGAGAGGTTTACGGACAGAATTCCAGAGCTTAGGGCCCAGGCAGCTGAAGGCATGGCCACCAATGGTGGAGTGATTAAAATCAGGGATACATTGAGAGGGACATTGAGAGAGACATTGACTGAAACATAGAGCGAGACATTGGGAGGGTCATTTAGCGGGCCCTAGAGAGAGTCAGACAGACACAAAGAGAGAAATAGAAACATTGAGAGTGGGCAGATTGAGAGATAGAAATTGAGAGACAAAGTCAGGGGGAGAGCCACAGACAGCCAGAGAGAGACAGACAGCCTGAGAGAGGCAGAGGGAAGAGAAAGACAGGGATAGATATTGAGAGATAGAAAATAGGAACATATGAAATAGGAGCAGGAGTAGGCCATTTGGCCCCTCGATCCTGCTCTGCCATTCAATAAGGTCATGGCTGATCTTCTACCTCAACTCCACTTTCCTGAACTATCCCCATATCCCTTGATTCCCCAAATATTCAAAAATCTTTCAATCTCTGTCTTGAATATACTCAACGACTGAGCATCCACAGCCCTCTGGGGCAGAGAATTGCAAAGATTCCCCACCCTCTGAGTGAAGAATTTTCTCCTCATCTCGGACCTAACTGGCCGACGTCTTTTGCTGAGACTGTGACCCCTTGTTCTAGAATCCGAGCCAGGGGAAACATCCTCCCTGCATCTACCCTGTTAAGCCCTCTAAGAATTTAATATTTTTCCATGAGATTACCTCTCATTCTTCTAAACTCTAGAGAACATAGGCCTAGTCTACTGAATCTGTTCTCATAGGACAATCCCCCCATCCCAGGAACCAGTCTGGTGAACCTTCGTTGCATTCGCTCTTTGGCAATTATATCCTTCCTTAGGTAAGGAGACCAAAACTGTACACAGTACTCCTGGTGTGGTCTCACCAGGGCCCTATATAATTGCAGTAAGACGTCTTTACTCTTATATTCAAATCCTCTTGTAATAAAGGCCAACATACCATTTGCTTTCCTAATTATTTCCTGTACCTGCATGTTACCTTTTAGTGATTCATGTACAAGGTCCCTCTGAACACCAACATTTCCCAATCTCTCAACATTTAAAAAAATACCTTGCTTTACTATATATCCTAACTGCACATTTCTCCACATTATATTCCATTTGCCATGTTCTTGCCCATTCACTTAGCCTGTCTATATCCCCTTGAAGCCTCCTTGTATCCTCCTCACAACTTACATTCCCACCCAGCTTTGTATCATCAGCAAACTTGGATATATTGCATTTGGTCCCCTCATCTAAATCATTGATATATATCGTAAATAGCTGTGGCCCAAACACTGATTCTTGCGGTACCCACCAGTTTCAGCCTGCCAAACCGAAAATGACTCGTTTATTGCAATTCTCTGTTTTCTGTCCGTTAACCAATCCTGAACCCATGCTAGAATATTACCCCCAATCCCATTTTGTTTAATAACCTCTTGTGCGGCCCTTTATTGAATGTCTTCTGAAAATCCAAATCCACCACATCTACTGTCTCCCCCTTATCTGTTCTGCTCGTTACAACCTCAAAACAAATTTGTCAAACACGATTTCCCTTTCATAAATCCGTGTTGACTCTGCCCAATCCTATTATAATTTTCTAAGTAACCCTGTTACTACGTCCTTAATATATTTTAGCATTTTCCCTACTACTGATGTCAGGAAAACTGGTCTGTAGTTCCCCGTTTTCTCTCTCCCTCCTTTCTTAAATATTGGGGGTACATTTGCTACATTCCAATCCGCGGCAAACGTTCTAAAATCTATGCAATTTATGGAATTTCATCTGCCATCTATTTTGTTTTTCTTTTTTCTTCATTCATGGGCTGTGGTCATCGCTGGCACGCCTTGCATTTATTGCCCAACCCTAGTTGCACTTGAGAAGGTGGTGGTGAACCGCTGCAGTCGGTGATGGAAAGGCGCTCCCACAGTGCTGTTATGGAGGGAGTTGCAGGATTTTGACCCAGCGACAATGAAGGAATGGTGATATACTTCCAAGTCAGCATGGTGTGTGACTTGGAGGGGAAGTTACAGGTGATGGTGTTCCCATGCTCCTGCTGCCCTTGTCCTTCTAGTTGGTAGAGGCTGCATGTTTGGGAGGTACTGCCGAAGAAACCTTGGCAAGTTGCTGCAGTGCATCTTGTTGATGGTACAAACTGCAGCCACGGTGCGCCCGTGGTGGAGGGAGTGAATGTTTAAGAACATAACATAAGAAATAGGAGCAGGAGCAGGCCTCCTCTGTTCCAAGGAAAACAAACCAACTTATCCCAGTTAATATTGGGGTAGTTCAAATCCCCTACTATTACTGCCCTATAGTTTTTGCACTTCTCAGAAATGTGTCGACATATTTGCTCTTCTATCTCCCTCTCACTGTTTGGGGGTCGAGAGTACACTCCCAGCAGTGTGGTCGCCCCTTTTTTGTTTTTCCATTCGACCCATATGGACTCGTTTGATGATCCCTCCAACATATCATCTCTCCTCACAGCTGTAATAGTTTCTTTAATCAATACCGCGACCCCCTCCCTTTTTACCACCCTCTCTACCCCTTTATGGTGATGGATGGGGTACCAATCAAGTGGGCTGCTTTGTCCTGGATGATGTCGAGCTTCTTGAGTGTTGTTGGAGCTGCACTCATCCAGACAAATGGAGAGTATTCCATCACACTCCTGACTTGTGCCTTGTAGATGGTGGAAAGGATTTGGGGTGTCAGGAGGTGAGACACTCGCCGCAGAATACCCAGCCTCTGACCTGCTCTTTTAGCCACAGTATTTATGTGGCTGGTCCAGTTAAGGTTCTGGTCAATGGAAACCCCCAGGATACTGATGGTGACGGATTTGGCGCTGGTAATCCCATTGAATGTCAAGGGGAAGTGGCACTTGTTGGAAATTGTCATTGCCTGGTACTTGTTTGGTGTGATTATTACTTGCCACTTAGCAACCCAAGGCTGAATGTCATCTAGGTCTTGCTGCATGCGGGCATGGACTGCTTCATTATCTGAGGAGTTGTGAATAGAACTGAATACTGAGAAATCATCAGCGAACATCCCCACTTCTGACCATAGGATGGAGGGAAGGTCATTGATGAAATAGCTGAAGATGGTTGGGCCGAGGACACTTCCCTGATGTACTGCTGCAGCGATGTCCTGGGGCTGTGATGATTGACCTCCAAAAACCACAACCATCTTCCGTTGTGCCGGGTATGACTTGAGCCAGTGGAGAGTTTTCCCCCTGCTTTCCATTGACTTCAATTTTACTGGGGCTCCTTGATGCCGCACTCAGTCCAATGCTGCCTTGATGTCAAGGGCAGTCACTCTCACCTCACCTCTGGAATTCAGCTCCTTTGTCCATGTTTGGACCAAGGCTGTAATGAGGTCTGGAGCCGAGTGGTCTTGGCGGAACTCAAACTGGGCATCGGTGAGAAGATTATTAGTGAGTAAGTGCCACATAATAGCACTGTCGACGGCACCTTTTATCAGTTTGCTCATTTCACCAGTCTGTCTATGTCCTCCTGAAGCCTACTACTATCCCGCTCTGTGTGTATATAAAAGACTATATCATTAATATATATCAAAAAGAGCAGTGGTCCGAATAGCGACATCTGGGGATACCACTGTACACTTCCCTCCAGTCTGAACAACAACCGTTCACCACTACTCTCGGTTTTCTGTCCCTTAGCCAATGTCAGATCCCCACTGCCACTGTCCCTTTGGTCCTAACAAGTCTATTCAATTGTACTTCATCAAATGCATTTTGAATGTCCATATACACAACATCAACCGCACTACCCTCATCAACCATTTCCGTTACTTCATCAAAGAATTTAATCAAGTTTGTCAGACACACTTTGCCGTTAACATATCCGTGCTGGTTGTCATTTATTAATCCATGTTTTTTCCAAAGACAGAAACTTTTCTCTGTGAATATGGCCTCTAGAGTTTTCCCCACCACTGACGTTAGGCTGACTGGCCTGCAGTTACAGGGTTTATCCCTCTCTCCTTTTTTAAACAGGGTGTAACATTTACAACCCTCCAGTCCTCTGGCTCCACTCCCATATCCAAGGAGGATTGAAATATTCTGGCCAGAGCCTGCGCTATTTCCACCACTCCTTCCCTCAGCAACCCTTATACATTCCATCCGGACCGGGTAAATGTTCTACTTTACTGTGGTATAAAAAGTGTTGGATTGAAAGGGGTTAACTGAAGTTGTTTGTTTAGTGACTGTAATTAATGTCAGTCTCCACGGGTTAACTGAAGATGTTTGTTTAGTGACTGTAATTAATGTCAGTCTCCATGGACTCTAATTGTGTCAGTGCAGGGTTTGCCTCTTCTATTAATAAGGGACTCCTTTCAAAGTGTTATCACATAGTGTCAGTGAGAGCATCACCTCCGGCACTGACAGGGATCAGCGCGCTGCTCCACAGAGCGGGAGTCGGAATCTGAGAACAGTAGATTGGAATGTTACTACAATGGATCAGAATCTGAGAACAGTAGATTGGAATGTTACAACAATGGGCAGGAGTTTCAGCTGGCAGTTTGACTTTCTTTCAGAATATTATGATAGAATGTCATTAGACAATCGGATATGGTTGGCATTTCAGATTGTTGAATGCATTTACTATCCCCTCCTTGCTGCTGTTGGTGTGCCTGGTAAGTCTCTCAATCCAGCTATTCTGTTAACCATGTTTTACTGTATTACTGTTCGTGTCATTTACTCTCCCCTCCTTGCTGCAGTTGTTGTTCCTGGTTAGTCTCTCTATCCAGCTATTAATTCTGCAAACCTTTGCTAACTGTATAACTATTCTTCATTCTTTGCTGCTGTTGGTGTCCTTGGTAAGTCTCTATATCAAGAAATTGGGTCTGTAAATCACGTTTCACTGTATTACTGTATGTCATTTAAATCTTGGGAAGAGCGAAGCCATTGTCTTCGGTCCTCGTCACAAACTCCATTCTCTATCTACCGATTCAGTCCACCTCCCTGGTCAATGTCTGAGGCTAAACCAGGCTGTTTGCAAATTCTGCGATCTCTTTGTCCCTGAGCTGAATTCTGAACTCATATCTTCTGATTCACCAGTCTTGCCGACTGCCACCCCCAAAATTTCACCAATCTCCGCTCCACCTCAGCCCTTCCGCTGCATAAACCTTCATCCGTGCCTTTGTTAAACACAGACTCGACTATTCCAATGGTCCCCTGGCCGGCCTCCCAGTAAAAAGCCTCCATAAACTAGAGCTCATCCAAAACTCTGCTGCCCGTATCCTAACACACATCATGTCCCGTTCACCCATCACCCCTGTGATCACTGAACAACATTGGCTGCCGATCCGGCAACAACTCGATTTAAATATTCTTCTCATGTTCAAATCCCAACATGGCCTCACCCCTCAAATTATTCCCATTCCCTTGCTCTTTTCCCATAGTCCTGCAAATTGTTCCCCTTCAGGTATTTATCCAATTCCCCTTTTAAAGTTAATTTCTCTCCCTCTGTACCTCTCCCTGTCTTTCAGTCTATATTTTTATTTCTCTCTTTCTCCCTTTCTCTATCTCCCCCTCTTCTCTCTCTCTGTCTCTTGCTCATAGAATCATAGAACGGTACAGCACAAACAGAGACCATTCGGCCCATCGTGTCCATGCCGTCTCTTTGAAAGAGTTATCAATTCAGTCCTACTCTTTAATCAGAGCCCCATAAAAATTCCCCTTCATCTAATTACCCCATTCCCTTTCGAAATGTACTATTGAATCTGCTTCCACCACGTTCTCAGTCAGTGCATTCTCGATCAAAACTCACTGCGTAAAGAAAATTCTCATCTCTCCTCTGGTTTATTTGCCAATTACTTTAAATATGTTTCCTCTGGTTACCCACCATTCTGCCTTTGGAAACAGACTTACATACTCTATCAAAACCCATTACAATCTTGAACATCTATATTAAATCTCCCCTAATGGAAAAGGACAAAGAAAGACCAGGTGTAAATGTTTACAATTGGGGAAAGATCAATTTTACTTAGCTGAGATGTGATTTAGCAAAAGTGGACTGGAAACAGCTTCTTAATCGGAAATCAGTGTCGGAGCCGTGGGAAGCATTCAACGAGGAGATAGTGAGGGCTCAGAGAAAATATATTCCCACAAAGATAAAGGATGGGACTTCCAAATGTAGAATCCCCTAGTTGTCAAGGGGAATACAGGATAGGATAAGGGGCAAAAAGGGAAGCTTTTGTCAGATACCGAGAGCTCAATACTACAGAAAGCCTAGAGGGGTATAGAAAGTACAGGGGTGAAATTAAAAAGGAAATTAGGAAAGCAAAGAGAGGGCATGAAAAAATATTGGCAAGGAAAACCCAAAGATGTTTTATACATACATCAAGAGCAAGAGGATAACTAAGGAAAGAGTCTGGCCTGTTATAGACCAAACAGTGAATCTGTGTGTAGAGGCGGAAGACGTGGATATGGTTCTTAATAAATACTTTGTGTCTGTCTTCACAGAAGAGTGAGACGATGCAGACATTGTAGTTAAGGAGGAGGTGTGTGAAATATTAGATGAGACAAACATAGTGAGAGAGGAAACATTAAGGGGTTCAGCATCTTTGAAATTAGATAAATCACGAGGATCGGATGAAATGTTTCCCAGGCTTTTACGAGAGGCAGAGGAGGAAATAGCGGAGGCTCAGACCATCATTTTCCAATCCTCTCTGGCTGCAGGCGTGATGCCAGAGGACTGGAGGACTGCTAACGTTGTACCATTGTTTCAAAAGGGTAAAAAGGGATAGACCGAGTAATTACAGGGCAGTCAGTCTAACCTTGGTGGTGGAAAAAAATATTGAAAGATTCTGAGGGGCAGTATAAATCGGCATTTAGAAAGGCACAGATTAATCAAGGACAGTCAGCATGGTAATGTTAAGGGAAGGTCGTGTCTGACTAACTGGATTGAATTTTTTGTGGAGGTAATGAGGACGGTCGATGAGGGGAGTGCATTTGATGTAGTCCACGTAGATATTAGTAAGGCCTTTGACAAGGTCCCACATGACAGGTTGGTCATGGGATCCAAGGAAAAGTTGCAAGTTGGATCCAAAATTGACTCAGTGGCAGGAAGCAAAGGGTAATGTTTGATGTGTGTTTTTGTGAGTGGAAGGCTGTTTCCAGTGGGGTTCCACAGGGCTCAGTACTAGGTCCCCTGCTATTTGTGGTATATATTAATGATTTAGACTTCAATGTTGGGGCCATGATGAAGAAGTTTGCACATGATACAAAAATTGGCCGTGTGGTTGATAGTGAGGAAGAAAGCTGTAGACTGCAAGAAGATATCAATGGACTGGTCAGGTGGGCAGAACAGTGGCAAATGGACTTCATTTCGGAAAAGTGTGAGGTAATGGATTGGTGGAGGACTAAAAAAGAGGGAATACACAATAAATGGTAGTATACTGAGAGGTGCAGTGGAACAGAGGGACCTTGGAGTAAATTTCCACATATCGATAAATATATCGGGACATATAGATAGGGTGGTTAAGAAGGCATGTGGGATACGTTGCTTTATTAGCCGAGGCATAGGATATAAAAGCAGGGAGGTTATGTTAGAACTGTATAAAACACTAGTTAGGCCACTGCTAGAATACTGTGTAAAGTTCTGGTCACCACATTACAGGAACGATGTGATTGCACGAGAGACATTATAGAGGAGATTTACGTGGATGTTGCCAGGACTGGATAATTTTAGCTATGAGGAAAGATTGGATAGCCTGGGGTTGTTTACTTTGGAACAGAGGAGGCTGAGGGAAGATTTAATTGAGGTGTATAAAATTATGAGAGGCCTAGCTAGAGTCGATAGAGAGGAACTATTTGCCCTGACAGGGAGGTCAATAACCGGGGGTCATAGATTTAAATTAATTGGTAGAAGGATTAGAGGGGAGATGGGGAGAAATGTTTTCACCCAGAGGGGTGTTGGGGGTCTGAAACTCAAGGCCTGAAAGTGTGGTCGAGGCAGAAACCCTCATCACGTTTAAAACGTACTTCGATATGCACTTGAAATGCTGTAACCTACAGGGCTAAGGACCAAGAGCTAGAAATTGGGATTAGGGTGCAGAGCTCTATTTCGACCACGGATGACACAATGGGCCAAATGGCCTCCTTCTGTGTCGTAAATTTCGATGATTCTACAATTCTGTGATTCTTAACCTTCGCTGCTCTCAAATGAACAATCCCAGCTTCTTCTGTCTCTCCACGTAATTGAAGTCCCAGATCCCTGGTACCATACCGATAAATCTCTTCTACACCTTCTCTCATCCTTGACATGCTTGCCAAAGTGTGGTGCTCAGAATTGGACACAATACTCCAGCTGGGGTCCAACCAATGATTTTTAAAAGGTTAGCATTCCTTCCTGAATTTTGTTACTCTGTGACTATGTTTGTAAACCCAAGGACTCCGTATGCTTTAACAGCCATCGCTACTTCTCCTGCCACCTTCAATGATTTGTGTAAGTACACCCCAGGTCTGTCTGATCGTGCACCCGCTTTGAAATTGTACCGTTTAGTTTATATTACCTCTGCTCATGCTTCCTATCAACATGTATCACTTCACCCTTCTCTGCGTTGAATTGTATCTGCCATGTGTCTGCCCATTTCACCAGTCTGTCCATGTCCTCCTGAGGTCTGTTACTGCCATTCTTACTGTTGATTAGCATTTCTGAGTTTCTTGTCATCTTCAGACTTTCAAATTAGGCGCTGTATACCCAAGTCCACAACATTGATAAACATGAAATGAGCAATGGTCCCAACACCGACCCCTGGGGAACACCACTGTACACTGAGTCTGAAAAAATTCCGTTTACCACTAATCGCTGCTTTCTGTTTCTTAGCCAATTTCCGAGCCATGTTGCCAATGCCACTTTAATCCCATGGGCTTCAATTTTGGTATTATGTGGTACCTTTTTAAAGGATAGGGAAATTGGGAAAGTATGCGCAGTAACAATCAAAGAATCATTGAATTGGTGAGCCAAGTTGTGAGACAATTTGTTTAGCGGAACATGACGCCCCGCTCTGATCTCAGGCCTCGCCTGGATTCAAATCATTGATTTTATTATTTCTATCATTTATTCTCAAGATATGGGTGTTGCTGTCATGGCCCGTATTCTTGCCCATCCCTAGTTACCCGTGAGAAAATGGTGGGCCTTCAAATTGAGCCACTGCAGTCCCTGTGGTGAAGGTGCTCCCACAATACTGTTATGGAAGAAATTTCAGGCTTTTGACCTAGTGACGATGAAGGAACGGCGATATATTTGAAGGGTACGGAAGCATAGTGGTAATGTTGCTGGACTAGTAAACCAGATGACTGGACAAATGATCCAGAGTTCAAGTCCCACCAGCTGGGGAATTTAAATTCAATTAATTAAACAAATCTGGAATGAAAAGCTAATATCAAGAATGGTGACCATGAAACTACGGGATTTTTATAAAAACCTATCTGGGAAGGAAATCTGCCGTCCTTACCCAGTCTGGCCGAAATGTGACTCCAGACCCAGATCAATGTGATTAACTTTTAACTGCCCTCTGAAATGGCCGAGCAAGCCATTTAGTTTTATAAGGCGGCTCACCACCACCTTCTCAAGGGCAATTAGGAATGGACAATAAATGTGGCCTTGCCAGCGACCCTCACATCCCATGAATGAATAAAAAATTGTTCCAGCCTGGATGGTGTGTGACATGAAGTTGGAAATTGGAGATGATGGTGTTTTGTGCGACAGTCCGAGCCGAACTCTAACCCCTCCCTGTGCCCCTTGATGCCAATAGTAGAAATTCACCTTTGACCCTGGGGATGAGACATACTTACGGTAAAATACTAAATACAAACAAAGTAACGTTTGGCATTTTCGGGATGCAAATCCTTTACTGGACACTTGGCAATGTGTTGGGGCTCAACACGGGGATGAGAATTATAAAATCAAAGCATTGCCGGACCGGGAGCCAATGTAGGTCAGCGAGCACAGGGGTGATGGATGAACGGGACTTGATGCGAGTTAGGACACGGACAGCAGAGTTTCGGATGAGACAGAAATGCTTGTAATTAATTTTAGATACAACTCTTATATCTCCCCACCCCTCGAGCAATCTGTCTCGGATGATAACAAATGTCTCTGAATGGGTTCAAGCCGAGCCTTTGAGAGGAAAAGTCTTAGTCCAATTCACCAGCACGCTGTGATATTTGATATTTGCCGATGTCTACTGACAGGAGCCGAGAAATTTGTCTCGGGCGTGGGTTAAACGGGTGGTATCGGATCGGGCGCCCGTTACACGCACCGCCTGATATTCAGTTCCACTGCAGTCAATGACGGGTTTCTAGTCCTAGGGCTTCAATTCTTCACACTACTTTTCCAGCAAAGCTTTCTCCGTAACTCAGTGAAGTCACTTCAGTGTCAAAGAACAAGTCTCAGTAATCCTGCACCATCAACACCCCTGTGGTACCAAAATCATGGGCCCCTGTTTAAAAAAAAACATCCATTCCAACACCTCTTAATTGTATAACATGCGATGAACACCTAAACAAGAGGCCGGAGCCACAGTCAGTGACAAAAAAACATTCACACAGGCTTTTTAAGAGACAGGACCAGTCACACAGGCTTTTGAAGAGCCAGGACCAGTCACACAGGCTTTTTAAAGAGACAGGACCAGTCACACAGGCTTTTTGAAGAGACAGGACCAGTCACACAGGCTTTTTGAAGAGACAGGACCAGTCACACAGGCTTTTTAAGAGACAGGACCAGTCACACAGGCTTTTTAAAGAGACAGGACCAGTCACACAGGCTTTTTAAGAGACAGGACCAGTCACACAGGCTTTTTAAGAGACAGGACCAGTCACACAGGCTTTTTAAAGAGACAGGACCAGTCACACAGGCTTTTTAAAGAGACAGGACCAGTCACACAGGCTTTTTAAAGAGACAGGACCAGTCACACAGGCTTTTTAAAGAGACAGGACCAGTCACACAGGCTTTTTAAAGAGACAGGACCAGTCACACAGGCTTTTTAAAGAGACAGGACCAGTCACACAGGCTTTTTAAAGAGACAGGACCAGTCACACAGGCTTTTTAAGAGACAGGACCAGTCACACAGGCTTTTTAAGAGACAGGACCAGTCACACAGGCTTTTTGAAGAGACAGGACCAGTCACACAGGCTTTTTGAAGAGACAGGACCAGTCACACAGGCTTTTTGAAGAGACAGGACCAGTCACACAGGCTTTTTAAAGAGACAGGACCAGTCACACAGGCTTTTTAAAGAGACAGGACCAGTCACACAGGCTTTTTAAGAGACAGGACCAGTCACACAGGCTTTTTAAAGAGACAGGACCAGTCACACAGGCTTTTTAAAGAGACAGGACCAGTCACACAGGCTTTTTAAAGAGACAGGACCAGTCACACAGGCTTTTAAAGAGACAGGACCAGTCACACAGGCTTTTTAAAGAGACAGGACCAGTCACACAGGCTTTTTAAAGAGACAGGACCAGTCACACAGGCTTTTTAAAGAGACAGGACCAGTCACACAGGCTTTTTAAGAGACAGGACCAGTCACACAGGCTTTTTAAAGAGACAGGACCAGTCACACAGGCTTTTTGAAGAGACAGGACCAGTCACACAGGCTTTTTAAGAGACAGGACAGTCACACAGGCTTTTTGAAGAGACAGGACCAGTCACACAGGCTTTTTAAAGAGACAGGACCAGTCACACAGGCTTTTTAAAGAGACAGGACCAGTCACACAGGCTTTTTAAAGAGACAGGACCAGTCACACAGGCTTTTTAAAGAGACAGGACCAGTCACACAGGCTTTTTAAAGAGACAGGACCAGTCACACAGGCTTTTTGAAGAGACAGGACCAGTCACACAGGCTTTTTAAAGAGACAGGACCAGTCACACAGGCTTTTTAAAGAGACAGGACCAGTCACACAGGCTTTTTAAGAGACAGGACCAGTCACACAGGCTTTTTGAAGAGACAGGACCAGTCACACAGGCTTTTTAAAGAGACAGGACCAGTCACACAGGCTTTTTAAAGAGACAGGACCAGTCACACAGGCTTTTTAAAGAGACAGGACCAGTCACACAGGCTTTTTAAAGAGACAGGACCAGTCACACAGGCTTTTTAAAGAGACAGGACCAGTCACACAGGCTTTTTAAAGAGACAGGACCAGTCACACAGGCTTTTTAAAGAGACAGGACCAGTCACACAGGCTTTTTAAAGAGACAGGACCAGTCACACAGGCTTTTTAAAGAGACAGGACCAGTCACACAGGCTTTTTAAAGAGACAGGACCAGTCACACAGGCTTTTTAAGAGACAGGACCAGTCACACAGGCTTTTTAAGAGACAGGACCAGTCACACAGGCTTTTTGAAGAGACAGGACCAGTCACACAGGCTTTTTGAAGAGACAGGACCAGTCACACAGGCTTTTTAAAGAGACAGGACCAGTCACACAGGCTTTTTAAAGAGACAGGACCAGTCACACAGGCTTTTTAAAGAGACAGGACCAGTCACACAGGCTTTTTAAAGAGACAGGACCAGTCACACAGGCTTTTTAAAGAGACAGGACCAGTCACACAGGCTTTTTAAAGAGACAGGACCAGTCACACAGGCTTTTTAAAGAGACAGGACCAGTCACACAGGCTTTTTAAAGAGACAGGACCAGTCACACAGGCTTTTTAAAGAGACAGGACCAGTCACACAGGCTTTTTAAAGAGACAGGACCAGTCACACAGGCTTTTTAAAGAGACAGGACCAGTCACACAGGCTTTTTAAAGAGACAGGACCAGTCACACAGGCTTTTTAAAGAGACAGGACCAGTCACACAGGCTTTTTAAAGAGACAGGACCAGTCACACAGGCTTTTTAAAGAGACAGGACCAGTCACACAGGCTTTTAAAGAGACAGGACCAGTCACACAGGCTTTTAAAGAGACAGGACCAGTCACACAGGCTTTTTAAAGAGACAGGACCAGTCACACAGGCTTTTTAAGAGACAGGACCAGTCACACAGGCTTTTTAAGAGACAGGACCAGTCACACAGGCTTTTTAAGAGACAGGACCAGTCACACAGGCTTTTTAAGAGACAGGACCAGTCACACAGGCTTTTAAAGAGACAGGACCAGTCACACAGGCTTTTTAAAGAGACAGGACCAGTCACACAGGCTTTTTAAGAGACAGGACCAGTCACACAGGCTTTTTAAAGAGACAGGACCAGTCACACAGGCTTTTTAAAGAGACAGGACCAGTCACACAGGCTTTTTAAGAGACAGGACCAGTCACACAGGCTTTTTAAAGAGACAGGACCAGTCACACAGGCTTTTTAAAGAGACAGGACCAGTCACACAGGCTTTTTAAAGAGACAGGACCAGTCACACAGGCTTTTTAAAGAGACAGGACCAGTCACACAGGCTTTTTAAAGAGACAGGACCAGTCACACAGGCTTTTTAAAGAGACAGGACCAGTCACACAGGCTTTTTAAAGAGACAGGACCAGTCACACAGGCTTTTTAAAGAGACAGGACCAGTCACACAGGCTTTTTAAAGAGACAGGACCAGTCACACAGGCTTTTTAAAGAGACAGGACCAGTCACACAGGCTTTTTAAAGAGACAGGACCAGTCACACAGGCTTTTTAAAGAGACAGGACCAGTCACACAGGCTTTTTAAAGAGACAGGACCAGTCACACAGGCTTTTTAAAGAGACAGGACCAGTCACACAGGCTTTTTAAAGAGACAGGACCAGTCACACAGGCTTTTTAAAGAGACAGGACCAGTCACACAGGCTTTTTAAAGAGACAGGACCAGTCACACAGGCTTTTTAAAGAGACAGGACCAGTCACACAGGCTTTTTAAAGAGACAGGACCAGTCACACAGGCTTTTTAAAGAGACAGGACCAGTCACACAGGCTTTTTAAAGAGACAGGACCAGTCACACAGGCTTTTTAAAGAGACAGGACCAGTCACACAGGCTTTTTAAAGAGACAGGACCAGTCACACAGGCTTTTTAAAGAGACAGGACCAGTCACACAGGCTTTTTAAAGAGACAGGACCAGTCACACAGGCTTTTTAAAGAGACAGGACCAGTCACACAGGCTTTTTAAAGAGACAGGACCAGTCACACAGGCTTTTTAAAGAGACAGGACCAGTCACACAGGCTTTTTAAAGAGACAGGACCAGTCACACAGGCTTTTTAAAGAGACAGGACCAGTCACACAGGCTTTTTAAAGAGACAGGACCAGTCACACAGGCTTTTTAAAGAGACAGGACCAGTCACACAGGCTTTTTAAAGAGACAGGACCAGTCACACAGGCTTTTTAAAGAGACAGGACCAGTCACACAGGCTTTTTAAAGAGACAGGACCAGTCACACAGGCTTTTTAAAGAGACAGGACCAGTCACACAGGCTTTTTAAAGAGACAGGACCAGTCACACAGGCTTTTTAAGAGACAGGACCAGTCACACAGGCTTTTTAAGAGACAGGACCAGTCACACAGGCTTTTTAAAGAGACAGGACCAGTCACACAGGCTTTTTAAAGAGACAGGACCAGTCACACAGGCTTTTTAAAGAGACAGGACCAGTCACACAGGCTTTTTAAAGAGACAGGACCAGTCACACAGGCTTTTTAAAGAGACAGGACCAGTCACACAGGCTTTTTAAAGAGACAGGACCAGTCACACAGGCTTTTTAAAGAGACAGGACCAGTCACACAGGCTTTTTAAAGAGACAGGACCAGTCACACAGGCTTTTTAAAGAGACAGGACCAGTCACACAGGCTTTTTAAAGAGACAGGACCAGTCACACAGGCTTTTTAAAGAGACAGGACCAGTCACACAGGCTTTTTAAAGAGACAGGACCAGTCACACAGGCTTTTTAAAGAGACAGGACCAGTCACACAGGCTTTTTAAGAGACAGGACCAGTCACACAGGCTTTTTAAAGAGACAGGACCAGTCACACAGGCTTTTTAAAGAGACAGGACCAGTCACACAGGCTTTTTAAAGAGACAGGACCAGTCACACAGGCTTTTTAAAGAGACAGGACCAGTCACACAGGCTTTTTAAGAGACAGGACCAGTCACACAGGCTTTTTAAAGAGACAGGACCAGTCACACAGGCTTTTTAAGAGACAGGACCAGTCACACAGGCTTTTTAAAGAGACAGGACCAGTCACACAGGCTTTTTAAAGAGACAGGACCAGTCACACAGGCTTTTTAAAGAGACAGGACCAGTCACACAGGCTTTTTAAAGAGACAGGACCAGTCACACAGGCTTTTTAAAGAGACAGGACCAGTCACACAGGCTTTTTAAAGAGACAGGACCAGTCACACAGGCTTTTTAAAGAGACAGGACCAGTCACACAGGCTTTTTAAAGAGACAGGACCAGTCACACAGGCTTTTTAAAGAGACAGGACCAGTCACACAGGCTTTTTAAAGAGACAGGACCAGTCACACAGGCTTTTTAAAGAGACAGGACCAGTCACACAGGCTTTTTAAAGAGACAGGACCAGTCACACAGGCTTTTTAAGAGACAGGACCAGTCACACAGGCTTTTTAAAGAGACAGGACCAGTCACACAGGCTTTTTAAGAGACAGGACCAGTCACACAGGCTTTTTAAAGAGACAGGACCAGTCACACAGGCTTTTTAAAGAGACAGGACCAGTCACACAGGCTTTTTAAAGAGACAGGACCAGTCACACAGGCTTTTTAAAGAGACAGGACCAGTCACACAGGCTTTTTAAGAGACAGGACCAGTCACACAGGCTTTTTAAAGAGACAGGACCAGTCACACAGGCTTTTTAAAGAGACAGGACCAGTCACACAGGCTTTTTAAAGAGACAGGACCAGTCACACAGGCTTTTAAAGAGACAGGACCAGTCACACAGGCTTTTTAAAGAGACAGGACCAGTCACACAGGCTTTTTAAAGAGACAGGACCAGTCACACAGGCTTTTTAAAGAGACAGGACCAGTCACACAGGCTTTTTAAAGAGACAGGACCAGTCACACAGGCTTTTTAAAGAGACAGGACCAGTCACACAGGCTTTTTAAAGAGACAGGACCAGTCACACAGGCTTTTTAAAGAGACAGGACCAGTCACACAGGCTTTTTAAGAGACAGGACCAGTCACACAGGCTTTTTAAAGAGACAGGACCAGTCACACAGGCTTTTTAAAGAGACAGGACCAGTCACACAGGCTTTTTAAAGAGACAGGACCAGTCACACAGGCTTTTTAAAGAGACAGGACCAGTCACACAGGCTTTTTAAAGAGACAGGACCAGTCACACAGGCTTTTTAAAGAGACAGGACCAGTCACACAGGCTTTTTAAAGAGACAGGACCAGTCACACAGGCTTTTTAAAGAGACAGGACCAGTCACACAGGCTTTTTAAGAGACAGGACCAGTCACACAGGCTTTTTAAAGAGACAGGACCAGTCACACAGGCTTTTTAAAGAGACAGGACCAGTCACACAGGCTTTTTAAAGAGACAGGACCAGTCACACAGGCTTTTTAAAGAGACAGGACCAGTCACACAGGCTTTTTAAGAGACAGGACCAGTCACACAGGCTTTTTAAAGAGACAGGACCAGTCACACAGGCTTTTTAAAGAGACAGGACCAGTCACACAGGCTTTTTAAAGAGACAGGACCAGTCACACAGGCTTTTTAAAGAGACAGGACCAGTCACACAGGCTTTTTAAAGAGACAGGACCAGTCACACAGGCTTTTTAAAGAGACAGGACCAGTCACACAGGCTTTTTAAAGAGACAGGACCAGTCACACAGGCTTTTTAAAGAGACAGGACCAGTCACACAGGCTTTTTAAAGAGACAGGACAGTCACACAGGCTTTTTAAAGAGACAGGACCAGTCACACAGGCTTTTTAAAGAGACAGGACCAGTCACACAGGCTTTTAAAGAGACAGGACCAGTCACACAGGCTTTCTAAAGAGACAGGACCAGTCACACAGGCTTTTTAAAGAGACAGGACCAGTCACACAGGCTTTTAAAGAGACAGGACCAGTCACACAGGCTTTTTAAAGAGACAGGACCAGTCACACAGGCTTTTAAAGAGACAGGACCAGTCACACAGGCTTTTTAAGAGACAGGACCAGTCACACAGGCTTTTTAAAGAGACAGGACCAGTCACACAGGCTTTTTAAAGAGACAGGACCAGTCACACAGGCTTTTTAAAGAGACAGGACCAGTCACACAGGCTTTTTAAAGAGACAGGACCAGTCACACAGGCTTTTTAAAGAGACAGGACCAGTCACACAGGCTTTTTAAAGAGACAGGACCAGTCACACAGGCTTTTTAAAGAGACAGGACCAGTCACACAGGCTTTTTAAAGAGACAGGACCAGTCACACAGGCTTTTTAAAGAGACAGGACCAGTCACACAGGCTTTTTAAAGAGACAGGACCAGTCACACAGGCTTTTTAAAGAGACAGGACCAGTCACACAGGCTTTTTAAAGAGACAGGACCAGTCACACAGGCTTTTAAAGAGACAGGACCAGTCACACAGGCTTTTTAAAGAGACAGGACCAGTCACACAGGCTTTTTAAAGAGACAGGACCAGTCACACAGGCTTTTTAAAGAGACAGGACCAGTCACACAGGCTTTTTAAAGAGACAGGACCAGTCACACAGGCTTTTTAAAGAGACAGGACCAGTCACACAGGCTTTTTAAAGAGACAGGACCAGTCACACAGGCTTTTTAAAGAGACAGGACCAGTCACACAGGCTTTTTAAAGAGACAGGACCAGTCACACAGGCTTTTTAAAGAGACAGGACCAGTCACACAGGCTTTTTAAAGAGACAGGACCAGTCACACAGGCTTTTTAAAGAGACAGGACCAGTCACACAGGCTTTTTAAAGAGACAGGACCAGTCACACAGGCTTTTTAAAGAGACAGGACCAGTCACACAGGCTTTTTAAAGAGACAGGACCAGTCACACAGGCTTTTTAAAGAGACAGGACCAGTCACACAGGCTTTTTAAAGAGACAGGACCAGTCACACAGGCTTTTTAAAGAGACAGGACCAGTCACACAGGCTTTTTAAAGAGACAGGACCAGTCACACAGGCTTTTTAAAGAGACAGGACCAGTCACACAGGCTTTTTAAAGAGACAGGACCAGTCACACAGGCTTTTTAAAGAGACAGGACCAGTCACACAGGCTTTTTAAAGAGACAGGACCAGTCACACAGGCTTTTTAAAGAGACAGGACCAGTCACACAGGCTTTTTAAAGAGACAGGACCAGTCACACAGGCTTTTTAAAGAGACAGGACCAGTCACACAGGCTTTTTAAAGAGACAGGACCAGTCACACAGGCTTTTTAAAGAGACAGGACCAGTCACACAGGCTTTTTAAAGAGACAGGACCAGTCACACAGGCTTTTTAAAGAGACAGGACCAGTCACACAGGCTTTTTAAAGAGACAGGACCAGTCACACAGGCTTTTTAAAGAGACAGGACCAGTCACACAGGCTTTTTAAAGAGACAGGACCAGTCACACAGGCTTTTTAAAGAGACAGGACCAGTCACACAGGCTTTTTAAAGAGACAGGACCAGTCACACAGGCTTTTAAAGAGACAGGACCAGTCACACAGGCTTTTTAAAGAGACAGGACCAGTCACACAGGCTTTTTAAAGAGACAGGACCAGTCACACAGGCTTTTTAAAGAGACAGGACCAGTCACACAGGCTTTTTAAAGAGACAGGACCAGTCACACAGGCTTTTTAAAGAGACAGGACCAGTCACACAGGCTTTTTAAAGAGACAGGACCAGTCACACAGGCTTTTAAAGAGACAGGACCAGTCACACAGGCTTTTTAAAGAGACAGGACCAGTCACACAGGCTTTTTAAAGAGACAGGACCAGTCACACAGGCTTTTTAAAGAGACAGGACCAGTCACACAGGCTTTTTAAAGAGACAGGACCAGTCACACAGGCTTTTTAAAGAGACAGGACCAGTCACACAGGCTTTTTAAAGAGACAGGACCAGTCACACAGGCTTTTTAAAGAGACAGGACCAGTCACACAGGCTTTTTAAAGAGACAGGACCAGTCACACAGGCTTTTTAAAGAGACAGGACCAGTCACACAGGCTTTTTAAAGAGACAGGACCAGTCACACAGGCTTTTTAAAGAGACAGGACCAGTCACACAGGCTTTTTAAAGAGACAGGACCAGTCACACAGGCTTTTTAAAGAGACAGGACCAGTCACACAGGCTTTTTAAAGAGACAGGACCAGTCACACAGGCTTTTTAAAGAGACAGGACCAGTCACACAGGCTTTTTAAAGAGACAGGACCAGTCACACAGGCTTTTTAAAGAGACAGGACCAGTCACACAGGCTTTTTAAAGAGACAGGACCAGTCACACAGGCTTTTTAAAGAGACAGGACCAGTCACACAGGCTTTTTAAAGAGACAGGACCAGTCACACAGGCTTTTTAAAGAGACAGGACCAGTCACACAGGCTTTTTAAAGAGACAGGACCAGTCACACAGGCTTTTTAAAGAGACAGGACCAGTCACACAGGCTTTTTAAAGAGACAGGACCAGTCACACAGGCTTTTTAAAGAGACAGGACCAGTCACACAGGCTTTTTAAAGAGACAGGACCAGTCACACAGGCTTTTTAAAGAGACAGGACCAGTCACACAGGCTTTTTAAAGAGACAGGACCAGTCACACAGGCTTTTTAAAGAGACAGGACCAGTCACACAGGCTTTTTAAAGAGACAGGACCAGTCACACAGGCTTTTTAAAGAGACAGGACCAGTCACACAGGCTTTTTAAAGAGACAGGACCAGTCACACAGGCTTTTTAAAGAGACAGGACCAGTCACACAGGCTTTTTAAAGAGACAGGACCAGTCACACAGGCTTTTTAAAGAGACAGGACCAGTCACACAGGCTTTTTAAAGAGACAGGACCAGTCACACAGGCTTTTTAAAGAGACAGGACCAGTCACACAGGCTTTTTAAAGAGACAGGACCAGTCACACAGGCTTTTTAAAGAGACAGGACCAGTCACACAGGCTTTTTAAAGAGACAGGACCAGTCACACAGGCTTTTTAAAGAGACAGGACCAGTCACACAGGCTTTTTAAAGAGACAGGACCAGTCACACAGGCTTTTTAAAGAGACAGGACCAGTCACACAGGCTTTTTAAAGAGACAGGACCAGTCACACAGGCTTTTTAAAGAGACAGGACCAGTCACACAGGCTTTTTAAAGAGACAGGACCAGTCACACAGGCTTTTTAAAGAGACAGGACCAGTCACACAGGCTTTTTAAAGAGACAGGACCAGTCACACAGGCTTTTTAAAGAGACAGGACCAGTCACACAGGCTTTTTAAAGAGACAGGACCAGTCACACAGGCTTTTTAAAGAGACAGGACCAGTCACACAGGCTTTTTAGAGAGACAGGACCAGTCACACAGGCTTTTTAAAGAGACAGGACCAGTCACACAGGCTTTTTAAAGAGACAGGACCAGTCACACAGGCTTTTTAAAGAGACAGGACCAGTCACACAGGCTTTTTAAAGAGACAGGACCAGTCACACAGGCTTTTTAAAGAGACAGGACCAGTCACACAGGCTTTTTAAAGAGACAGGACCAGTCACACAGGCTTTTTAAAGAGACAGGACCAGTCACACAGGCTTTTTAAAGAGACAGGACCAGTCACACAGGCTTTTTAAAGAGACAGGACCAGTCACACAGGCTTTTTAAAGAGACAGGACCAGTCACACAGGCTTTTTAAAGAGACAGGACCAGTCACACAGGCTTTTTAAAGAGACAGGACCAGTCACACAGGCTTTTTAAAGAGACAGGACCAGTCACACAGGCTTTTTAAAGAGACAGGACCAGTCACACAGGCTTTTTAAAGAGACAGGACCAGTCACACAGGCTTTTTAAAGAGACAGGACCAGTCACACAGGCTTTTTAAAGAGACAGGACCAGTCACACAGGCTTTTTAAAGAGACAGGACCAGTCACACAGGCTTTTTAAAGAGACAGGACCAGTCACACAGGCTTTTTAAAGAGACAGGACCAGTCACACAGGCTTTTTAAAGAGACAGGACCAGTCACACAGGCTTTTTAAAGAGACAGGACCAGTCACACAGGCTTTTTAAAGAGACAGGACCAGTCACACAGGCTTTTTAAAGAGACAGGACCAGTCACACAGGCTTTTTAAAGAGACAGGACCAGTCACACAGGCTTTTTAAAGAGACAGGACCAGTCACACAGGCTTTTTAAAGAGACAGGACCAGTCACACAGGCTTTTTAAAGAGACAGGACCAGTCACACAGGCTTTTTAAAGAGACAGGACCAGTCACACAGGCTTTTTAAAGAGACAGGACCAGTCACACAGGCTTTTTAAAGAGACAGGACCAGTCACACAGGCTTTTAAAGAGACAGGACCAGTCACACAGGCTTTTTAAAGAGACAGGACCAGTCACACAGGCTTTTTAAAGAGACAGGACCAGTCACACAGGCTTTTTAAAGAGACAGGACCAGTCACACAGGCTTTTTAAAGAGACAGGACCAGTCACACAGGCTTTTTAAAGAGACAGGACCAGTCACACAGGCTTTTTAAAGAGACAGGACCAGTCACACAGGCTTTTTAAAGAGACAGGACCAGTCACACAGGCTTTTTAAAGAGACAGGACCAGTCACACAGGCTTTTTAAAGAGACAGGACCAGTCACACAGGCTTTTTAAAGAGACAGGACCAGTCACACAGGCTTTTTAAAGAGACAGGACCAGTCACACAGGCTTTTTAAAGAGACAGGACCAGTCACACAGGCTTTTTAAAGAGACAGGACCAGTCACACAGGCTTTTTAAAGAGACAGGACCAGTCACACAGGCTTTTTAAAGAGACAGGACCAGTCACACAGGCTTTTTAAAGAGACAGGACCAGTCACACAGGCTTTTTAAAGAGACAGGACCAGTCACACAGGCTTTTTAAAGAGACAGGACCAGTCACACAGGCTTTTTAAAGAGACAGGACCAGTCACACAGGCTTTTTAAAGAGACAGGACCAGTCACACAGGCTTTTTAAAGAGACAGGACCAGTCACACAGGCTTTTTAAAGAGACAGGACCAGTCACACAGGCTTTTTAAAGAGACAGGACCAGTCACACAGGCTTTTTAAAGAGACAGGACCAGTCACACAGGCTTTTTAAAGAGACAGGACCAGTCACACAGGCTTTTTAAAGAGACAGGACCAGTCACACAGGCTTTTTAAAGAGACAGGACCAGTCACACAGGCTTTTTAAAGAGACAGGACCAGTCACACAGGCTTTTTAAAGAGACAGGACCAGTCACACAGGCTTTTTAAAGAGACAGGACCAGTCACACAGGCTTTTTAAAGAGACAGGACCAGTCACACAGGCTTTTTAAAGAGACAGGACCAGTCACACAGGCTTTTTAAAGAGACAGGACCAGTCACACAGGCTTTTTAAAGAGACAGGACCAGTCACACAGGCTTTTTAAAGAGACAGGACCAGTCACACAGGCTTTTTAAAGAGACAGGACCAGTCACACAGGCTTTTTAAAGAGACAGGACCAGTCACACAGGCTTTTTAAAGAGACAGGACCAGTCACACAGGCTTTTTAAAGAGACAGGACCAGTCACACAGGCTTTTTAAAGAGACAGGACCAGTCACACAGGCTTTTTAAAGAGACAGGACCAGTCACACAGGCTTTTTAAAGAGACAGGACCAGTCACACAGGCTTTTTAAAGAGACAGGACCAGTCACACAGGCTTTTTAAAGAGACAGGACCAGTCACACAGGCTTTTTAAAGAGACAGGACCAGTCACACAGGCTTTTTAAAGAGACAGGACCAGTCACACAGGCTTTTTAAAGAGACAGGACCAGTCACACAGGCTTTTTAAAGAGACAGGACCAGTCACACAGGCTTTTTAAAGAGACAGGACCAGTCACACAGGCTTTTTAAAGAGACAGGACCAGTCACACAGGCTTTTTAAAGAGACAGGACCAGTCACACAGGCTTTTTAAAGAGACAGGACCAGTCACACAGGCTTTTTAAAGAGACAGGACCAGTCACACAGGCTTTTTAAAGAGACAGGACCAGTCACACAGGCTTTTTAAAGAGACAGGACCAGTCACACAGGCTTTTTAAAGAGACAGGACCAGTCACACAGGCTTTTTAAAGAGACAGGACCAGTCACACAGGCTTTTTAAAGAGACAGGACCAGTCACACAGGCTTTTTAAAGAGACAGGACCAGTCACACAGGCTTTTTAAAGAGACAGGACCAGTCACACAGGCTTTTTAAAGAGACAGGACCAGTCACACAGGCTTTTTAAAGAGACAGGACCAGTCACACAGGCTTTTTAAAGAGACAGGACCAGTCACACAGGCTTTTTAAAGAGACAGGACCAGTCACACAGGCTTTTTAAAGAGACAGGACCAGTCACACAGGCTTTTTAAAGAGACAGGACCAGTCACACAGGCTTTTTAAAGAGACAGGACCAGTCACACAGGCTTTTTAAAGAGACAGGACCAGTCACACAGGCTTTTTAAAGAGACAGGACCAGTCACACAGGCTTTTTAAAGAGACAGGACCAGTCACACAGGCTTTTTAAAGAGACAGGACCAGTCACACAGGCTTTTTAAAGAGACAGGACCAGTCACACAGGCTTTTTAAAGAGACAGGACCAGTCACACAGGCTTTTTAAAGAGACAGGACCAGTCACACAGGCTTTTTAAAGAGACAGGACCAGTCACACAGGCTTTTTAAAGAGACAGGACCAGTCACACAGGCTTTTTAAAGAGACAGGACCAGTCACACAGGCTTTTTAAAGAGACAGGACCAGTCACACAGGCTTTTTAAAGAGACAGGACCAGTCACACAGGCTTTTTAAAGAGACAGGACCAGTCACACAGGCTTTTTAAAGAGACAGGACCAGTCACACAGGCTTTTTAAAGAGACAGGACCAGTCACACAGGCTTTTTAAAGAGACAGGACCAGTCACACAGGCTTTTTAAAGAGACAGGACCAGTCACACAGGCTTTTAAAGAGACAGGACCAGTCACACAGGCTTTTTAAAGAGACAGGACCAGTCACACAGGCTTTTTAAAGAGACAGGACCAGTCACACAGGCTTTTAAAGAGACAGGACCAGTCACACAGGCTTTTTAAAGAGACAGGACCAGTCACACAGGCTTTTTAAAGAGACAGGACCAGTCACACAGGCTTTTTAAAGAGACAGGACCAGTCACACAGGCTTTTTAAAGAGACAGGACCAGTCACACAGGCTTTTTAAAGAGACAGGACCAGTCACACAGGCTTTTTAAAGAGACAGGACCAGTCACACAGGCTTTTTAAAGAGACAGGACCAGTCACACAGGCTTTTTAAAGAGACAGGACCAGTCACACAGGCTTTTTAAAGAGACAGGACCAGTCACACAGGCTTTTTAAAGAGACAGGACCAGTCACACAGGCTTTTTAAAGAGACAGGACCAGTCACACAGGCTTTTTAAAGAGACAGGACCAGTCACACAGGCTTTTTAAAGAGACAGGACCAGTCACACAGGCTTTTTAAAGAGACAGGACCAGTCACACAGGCTTTTTAAAGAGACAGGACCAGTCACACAGGCTTTTTAAAGAGACAGGACCAGTCACACAGGCTTTTTAAAGAGACAGGACCAGTCACACAGGCTTTTTAAAGAGACAGGACCAGTCACACAGGCTTTTTAAAGAGACAGGACCAGTCACACAGGCTTTTAAAGAGACAGGACCAGTCACACAGGCTTTTTAAAGAGACAGGACCAGTCACACAGGCTTTTTAAAGAGACAGGACCAGTCACACAGGCTTTTTAAAGAGACAGGACCAGTCACACAGGCTTTTTAAAGAGACAGGACCAGTCACACAGGCTTTTTAAAGAGACAGGACCAGTCACACAGGCTTTTTAAAGAGACAGGACCAGTCACACAGGCTTTTTAAAGAGACAGGACCAGTCACACAGGCTTTTTAAAGAGACAGGACCAGTCACACAGGCTTTTTAAAGAGACAGGACCAGTCACACAGGCTTTTTAAAGAGACAGGACCAGTCACACAGGCTTTTTAAAGAGACAGGACCAGTCACACAGGCTTTTTAAAGAGACAGGACCAGTCACACAGGCTTTTTAAAGAGACAGGACCAGTCACACAGGCTTTTTAAAGAGACAGGACCAGTCACACAGGCTTTTTAAAGAGACAGGACCAGTCACACAGGCTTTTTAAAGAGACAGGACCAGTCACACAGGCTTTTTAAAGAGACAGGACCAGTCACACAGGCTTTTTAAAGAGACAGGACCAGTCACACAGGCTTTTTAAAGAGACAGGACCAGTCACACAGGCTTTTTAAAGAGACAGGACCAGTCACACAGGCTTTTTAAAGAGACAGGACCAGTCACACAGGCTTTTTAAAGAGACAGGACCAGTCACACAGGCTTTTTAAAGAGACAGGACCAGTCACACAGGCTTTTTAAAGAGACAGGACCAGTCACACAGGCTTTTTAAAGAGACAGGACCAGTCACACAGGCTTTTTAAAGAGACAGGACCAGTCACACAGGCTTTTTAAAGAGACAGGACCAGTCACACAGGCTTTTTAAAGAGACAGGACCAGTCACACAGGCTTTTTAAAGAGACAGGACCAGTCACACAGGCTTTTTAAAGAGACAGGACCAGTCACACAGGCTTTTTAAAGAGACAGGACCAGTCACACAGGCTTTTTAAAGAGACAGGACCAGTCACACAGGCTTTTTAAAGAGACAGGACCAGTCACACAGGCTTTTTAAAGAGACAGGACCAGTCACACAGGCTTTTTAAAGAGACAGGACCAGTCACACAGGCTTTTTAAAGAGACAGGACCAGTCACACAGGCTTTTTAAAGAGACAGGACCAGTCACACAGGCTTTTTAAAGAGACAGGACCAGTCACACAGGCTTTTTAAAGAGACAGGACCAGTCACACAGGCTTTTTAAAGAGACAGGACCAGTCACACAGGCTTTTTAAAGAGACAGGACCAGTCACACAGGCTTTTTAAAGAGACAGGACCAGTCACACAGGCTTTTTAAAGAGACAGGACCAGTCACACAGGCTTTTTAAAGAGACAGGACCAGTCACACAGGCTTTTTAAAGAGACAGGACCAGTCACACAGGCTTTTTAAAGAGACAGGACCAGTCACACAGGCTTTTTAAAGAGACAGGACCAGTCACACAGGCTTTTTAAAGAGACAGGACCAGTCACACAGGCTTTTTAAAGAGACAGGACCAGTCACACAGGCTTTTTAAAGAGACAGGACCAGTCACACAGGCTTTTTAAAGAGACAGGACCAGTCACACAGGCTTTTTAAAGAGACAGGACCAGTCACACAGGCTTTTTAAAGAGACAGGACCAGTCACACAGGCTTTTTAAAGAGACAGGACCAGTCACACAGGCTTTTTAAAGAGACAGGACCAGTCACACAGGCTTTTTAAAGAGACAGGACCAGTCACACAGGCTTTTTAAAGAGACAGGACCAGTCACACAGGCTTTTTAAAGAGACAGGACCAGTCACACAGGCTTTTTAAAGAGACAGGACCAGTCACACAGGCTTTTTAAAGAGACAGGACCAGTCACACAGGCTTTTTAAAGAGACAGGACCAGTCACACAGGCTTTTTAAAGAGACAGGACCAGTCACACAGGCTTTTTAAAGAGACAGGACCAGTCACACAGGCTTTTTAAAGAGACAGGACCAGTCACACAGGCTTTTTAAAGAGACAGGACCAGTCACACAGGCTTTTTAAAGAGACAGGACCAGTCACACAGGCTTTTTAAAGAGACAGGACCAGTCACACAGGCTTTTTAAAGAGACAGGACCAGTCACACAGGCTTTTTAAAGAGACAGGACCAGTCACACAGGCTTTTTAAAGAGACAGGACCAGTCACACAGGCTTTTTAAAGAGACAGGACCAGTCACACAGGCTTTTTAAAGAGACAGGACCAGTCACACAGGCTTTTTAAAGAGACAGGACCAGTCACACAGGCTTTTTAAAGAGACAGGACCAGTCACACAGGCTTTTTAAAGAGACAGGACCAGTCACACAGGCTTTTTAAAGAGACAGGACCAGTCACACAGGCTTTTTAAAGAGACAGGACCAGTCACACAGGCTTTTTAAAGAGACAGGACCAGTCACACAGGCTTTTTAAAGAGACAGGACCAGTCACACAGGCTTTTTAAAGAGACAGGACCAGTCACACAGGCTTTTTAAAGAGACAGGACCAGTCACACAGGCTTTTTAAAGAGACAGGACCAGTCACACAGGCTTTTTAAAGAGACAGGACCAGTCACACAGGCTTTTAAAGAGACAGGACCAGTCACACAGGCTTTTTAAAGAGACAGGACCAGTCACACAGGCTTTTTAAAGAGACAGGACCAGTCACACAGGCTTTTTAAAGAGACAGGACCAGTCACACAGGCTTTTTAAAGAGACAGGACCAGTCACACAGGCTTTTTAAAGAGACAGGACCAGTCACACAGGCTTTTTAAAGAGACAGGACCAGTCACACAGGCTTTTAAAGAGACAGGACCAGTCACACAGGCTTTTTAAAGAGACAGGACCAGTCACACAGGCTTTTTAAAGAGACAGGACCAGTCACACAGGCTTTTAAAGAGACAGGACCAGTCACACAGGCTTTTTAAAGAGACAGGACCAGTCACACAGGCTTTTTAAAGAGACAGGACCAGTCACACAGGCTTTTTAAAGAGACAGGACCAGTCACACAGGCTTTTTAAAGAGACAGGACCAGTCACACAGGCTTTTTAAAGAGACAGGACCAGTCACACAGGCTTTTTAAAGAGACAGGACCAGTCACACAGGCTTTTTAAAGAGACAGGACCAGTCACACAGGCTTTTTAAAGAGACAGGACCAGTCACACAGGCTTTTTAAAGAGACAGGACCAGTCACACAGGCTTTTTAAAGAGACAGGACCAGTCACACAGGCTTTTTAAAGAGACAGGACCAGTCACACAGGCTTTTTAAAGAGACAGGACCAGTCACACAGGCTTTTTAAAGAGACAGGACCAGTCACACAGGCTTTTTAAAGAGACAGGACCAGTCACACAGGCTTTTTAAAGAGACAGGACCAGTCACACAGGCTTTTTAAAGAGACAGGACCAGTCACACAGGCTTTTTAAAGAGACAGGACCAGTCACACAGGCTTTTTAAAGAGACAGGACCAGTCACACAGGCTTTTTAAAGAGACAGGACCAGTCACACAGGCTTTTTAAAGAGACAGGACCAGTCACACAGGCTTTTTAAAGAGACAGGACCAGTCACACAGGCTTTTTAAAGAGACAGGACCAGTCACACAGGCTTTTTAAAGAGACAGGACCAGTCACACAGGCTTTTTAAAGAGACAGGACCAGTCACACAGGCTTTTTAAAGAGACAGGACCAGTCACACAGGCTTTTTAAAGAGACAGGACCAGTCACACAGGCTTTTTAAAGAGACAGGACCAGTCACACAGGCTTTTTAAAGAGACAGGACCAGTCACACAGGCTTTTTAAAGAGACAGGACCAGTCACACAGGCTTTTTAAAGAGACAGGACCAGTCACACAGGCTTTTTAAAGAGACAGGACCAGTCACACAGGCTTTTTAAAGAGACAGGACCAGTCACACAGGCTTTTTAAAGAGACAGGACCAGTCACACAGGCTTTTTAAAGAGACAGGACCAGTCACACAGGCTTTTTAAAGAGACAGGACCAGTCACACAGGCTTTTTAAAGAGACAGGACCAGTCACACAGGCTTTTTAAAGAGACAGGACCAGTCACACAGGCTTTTTAAAGAGACAGGACCAGTCACACAGGCTTTTTAAAGAGACAGGACCAGTCACACAGGCTTTTTAAAGAGACAGGACCAGTCACACAGGCTTTTTAAAGAGACAGGACCAGTCACACAGGCTTTTTAAAGAGACAGGACCAGTCACACAGGCTTTTTAAAGAGACAGGACCAGTCACACAGGCTTTTTAAAGAGACAGGACCAGTCACACAGGCTTTTTAAAGAGACAGGACCAGTCACACAGGCTTTTTAAAGAGACAGGACCAGTCACACAGGCTTTTTAAAGAGACAGGACCAGTCACACAGGCTTTTTAAAGAGACAGGACCAGTCACACAGGCTTTTTAAAGAGACAGGACCAGTCACACAGGCTTTTTAAAGAGACAGGACCAGTCACACAGGCTTTTTAAAGAGACAGGACCAGTCACACAGGCTTTTTAAAGAGACAGGACCAGTCACACAGGCTTTTTAAAGAGACAGGACCAGTCACACAGGCTTTTTAAAGAGACAGGACCAGTCACACAGGCTTTTTAAAGAGACAGGACCAGTCACACAGGCTTTTTAAAGAGACAGGACCAGTCACACAGGCTTTTTAAAGAGACAGGACCAGTCACACAGGCTTTTTAAAGAGACAGGACCAGTCACACAGGCTTTTTAAAGAGACAGGACCAGTCACACAGGCTTTTTAAAGAGACAGGACCAGTCACACAGGCTTTTTAAAGAGACAGGACCAGTCACACAGGCTTTTTAAAGAGACAGGACCAGTCACACAGGCTTTTTAAAGAGACAGGACCAGTCACACAGGCTTTTTAAAGAGACAGGACCAGTCACACAGGCTTTTTAAAGAGACAGGACCAGTCACACAGGCTTTTTAAGAGACAGGACCAGTCACACAGGCTTTTTAAAGAGACAGGACCAGTCACACAGGCTTTTTAAAGAGACAGGACCAGTCACACAGGCTTTTTAAAGAGACAGGACCAGTCACACAGGCTTTTTAAAGAGACAGGACCAGTCACACAGGCTTTTTAAAGAGACAGGACCAGTCACACAGGCTTTTTAAAGAGACAGGACCAGTCACACAGGCTTTTTAAAGAGACAGGACCAGTCACACAGGCTTTTTAAAGAGACAGGACCAGTCACACAGGCTTTTTAAAGAGACAGGACCAGTCACACAGGCTTTTTAAAGAGACAGGACCAGTCACACAGGCTTTTTAAAGAGACAGGACCAGTCACACAGGCTTTTTAAAGAGACAGGACCAGTCACACAGGCTTTTTAAAGAGACAGGACCAGTCACACAGGCTTTTTAAAGAGACAGGACCAGTCACACAGGCTTTTTAAAGAGACAGGACCAGTCACACAGGCTTTTTAAAGAGACAGGACCAGTCACACAGGCTTTTTAAAGAGACAGGACCAGTCACACAGGCTTTTTAAAGAGACAGGACCAGTCACACAGGCTTTTTAAAGAGACAGGACCAGTCACACAGGCTTTTTAAAGAGACAGGACCAGTCACACAGGCTTTTTAAAGAGACAGGACCAGTCACACAGGCTTTTTAAAGAGACAGGACCAGTCACACAGGCTTTTTAAAGAGACAGGACCAGTCACACAGGCTTTTTAAAGAGACAGGACCAGTCACACAGGCTTTTTAAAGAGACAGGACCAGTCACACAGGCTTTTTAAAGAGACAGGACCAGTCACACAGGCTTTTTAAAGAGACAGGACCAGTCACACAGGCTTTTTAAAGAGACAGGACCAGTCACACAGGCTTTTTAAAGAGACAGGACCAGTCACACAGGCTTTTTAAAGAGACAGGACCAGTCACACAGGCTTTTTAAAGAGACAGGACCAGTCACACAGGCTTTTTAAAGAGACAGGACCAGTCACACAGGCTTTTTAAAGAGACAGGACCAGTCACACAGGCTTTTTAAAGAGACAGGACCAGTCACACAGGCTTTTTAAAGAGACAGGACCAGTCACACAGGCTTTTTAAAGAGACAGGACCAGTCACACAGGCTTTTTAAAGAGACAGGACCAGTCACACAGGCTTTTTAAAGAGACAGGACCAGTCACACAGGCTTTTTAAAGAGACAGGACCAGTCACACAGGCTTTTTAAAGAGACAGGACCAGTCACACAGGCTTTTTAAAGAGACAGGACCAGTCACACAGGCTTTTAAAGAGACAGGACCAGTCACACAGGCTTTTTAAAGAGACAGGACCAGTCACACAGGCTTTTTAAAGAGACAGGACCAGTCACACAGGCTTTTTAAAGAGACAGGACCAGTCACACAGGCTTTTTAAAGAGACAGGACCAGTCACACAGGCTTTTTAAAGAGACAGGACCAGTCACACAGGCTTTTTAAAGAGACAGGACCAGTCACACAGGCTTTTTAAAGAGACAGGACCAGTCACACAGGCTTTTTAAAGAGACAGGACCAGTCACACAGGCTTTTTAAAGAGACAGGACCAGTCACACAGGCTTTTTAAAGAGACAGGACCAGTCACACAGGCTTTTTAAAGAGACAGGACCAGTCACACAGGCTTTTTAAAGAGACAGGACCAGTCACACAGGCTTTTTAAAGAGACAGGACCAGTCACACAGGCTTTTTAAAGAGACAGGACCAGTCACACAGGCTTTTTAAAGAGACAGGACCAGTCACACAGGCTTTTTAAAGAGACAGGACCAGTCACACAGGCTTTTTAAAGAGACAGGACCAGTCACACAGGCTTTTTAAAGAGACAGGACCAGTCACACAGGCTTTTTAAAGAGACAGGACCAGTCACACAGGCTTTTTAAAGAGACAGGACCAGTCACACAGGCTTTTTAAAGAGACAGGACCAGTCACACAGGCTTTTTAAAGAGACAGGACCAGTCACACAGGCTTTTTAAAGAGACAGGACCAGTCACACAGGCTTTTTAAAGAGACAGGACCAGTCACACAGGCTTTTTAAAGAGACAGGACCAGTCACACAGGCTTTTTAAAGAGACAGGACCAGTCACACAGGCTTTTTAAAGAGACAGGACCAGTCACACAGGCTTTTTAAAGAGACAGGACCAGTCACACAGGCTTTTTAAAGAGACAGGACCAGTCACACAGGCTTTTTAAAGAGACAGGACCAGTCACACAGGCTTTTTAAAGAGACAGGACCAGTCACACAGGCTTTTTAAAGAGACAGGACCAGTCACACAGGCTTTTTAAAGAGACAGGACCAGTCACACAGGCTTTTTAAAGAGACAGGACCAGTCACACAGGCTTTTTAAAGAGACAGGACCAGTCACACAGGCTTTTTAAAGAGACAGGACCAGTCACACAGGCTTTTTAAAGAGACAGGACCAGTCACACAGGCTTTTTAAAGAGACAGGACCAGTCACACAGGCTTTTTAAAGAGACAGGACCAGTCACACAGGCTTTTTAAAGAGACAGGACCAGTCACACAGGCTTTTTAAAGAGACAGGACCAGTCACACAGGCTTTTTAAAGAGACAGGACCAGTCACACAGGCTTTTTAAAGAGACAGGACCAGTCACACAGGCTTTTTAAAGAGACAGGACCAGTCACACAGGCTTTTTAAAGAGACAGGACCAGTCACACAGGCTTTTTAAAGAGACAGGACCAGTCACACAGGCTTTTTAAAGAGACAGGACCAGTCACACAGGCTTTTTAAAGAGACAGGACCAGTCACACAGGCTTTTTAAAGAGACAGGACCAGTCACACAGGCTTTTTAAAGAGACAGGACCAGTCACACAGGCTTTTTAAAGAGACAGGACCAGTCACACAGGCTTTTTAAAGAGACAGGACCAGTCACACAGGCTTTTTAAAGAGACAGGACCAGTCACACAGGCTTTTTAAAGAGACAGGACCAGTCACACAGGCTTTTTAAAGAGACAGGACCAGTCACACAGGCTTTTTAAAGAGACAGGACCAGTCACACAGGCTTTTTAAAGAGACAGGACCAGTCACACAGGCTTTTTAAAGAGACAGGACCAGTCACACAGGCTTTTTAAAGAGACAGGACCAGTCACACAGGCTTTTTAAAGAGACAGGACCAGTCACACAGGCTTTTTAAAGAGACAGGACCAGTCACACAGGCTTTTTAAAGAGACAGGACCAGTCACACAGGCTTTTTAAAGAGACAGGACCAGTCACACAGGCTTTTTAAAGAGACAGGACCAGTCACACAGGCTTTTTAAAGAGACAGGACCAGTCACACAGGCTTTTTAAAGAGACAGGACCAGTCACACAGGCTTTTTAAAGAGACAGGACCAGTCACACAGGCTTTTTAAAGAGACAGGACCAGTCACACAGGCTTTTTAAAGAGACAGGACCAGTCACACAGGCTTTTTAAAGAGACAGGACCAGTCACACAGGCTTTTTAAAGAGACAGGACCAGTCACACAGGCTTTTTAAAGAGACAGGACCAGTCACACAGGCTTTTTAAAGAGACAGGACCAGTCACACAGGCTTTTTAAAGAGACAGGACCAGTCACACAGGCTTTTTAAAGAGACAGGACCAGTCACACAGGCTTTTTAAAGAGACAGGACCAGTCACACAGGCTTTTTAAAGAGACAGGACCAGTCACACAGGCTTTTTAAAGAGACAGGACCAGTCACACAGGCTTTTTAAAGAGACAGGACCAGTCACACAGGCTTTTTAAAGAGACAGGACCAGTCACACAGGCTTTTTAAAGAGACAGGACCAGTCACACAGGCTTTTTAAAGAGACAGGACCAGTCACACAGGCTTTTAAAGAGACAGGACCAGTCACACAGGCTTTTTAAAGAGACAGGACCAGTCACACAGGCTTTTTAAAGAGACAGGACCAGTCACACAGGCTTTTTAAAGAGACAGGACCAGTCACACAGGCTTTTTAAAGAGACAGGACCAGTCACACAGGCTTTTTAAAGAGACAGGACCAGTCACACAGGCTTTTTAAAGAGACAGGACCAGTCACACAGGCTTTTTAAAGAGACAGGACCAGTCACACAGGCTTTTTAAAGAGACAGGACCAGTCACACAGGCTTTTTAAAGAGACAGGACCAGTCACACAGGCTTTTTAAAGAGACAGGACCAGTCACACAGGCTTTTTAAAGAGACAGGACCAGTCACACAGGCTTTTTAAAGAGACAGGACCAGTCACACAGGCTTTTTAAAGAGACAGGACCAGTCACACAGGCTTTTTAAAGAGACAGGACCAGTCACACAGGCTTTTTAAAGAGACAGGACCAGTCACACAGGCTTTTTAAAGAGACAGGACCAGTCACACAGGCTTTTTAAAGAGACAGGACCAGTCACACAGGCTTTTTAAAGAGACAGGACCAGTCACACAGGCTTTTTAAAGAGACAGGACCAGTCACACAGGCTTTTTAAAGAGACAGGACCAGTCACACAGGCTTTTTAAAGAGACAGGACCAGTCACACAGGCTTTTTAAAGAGACAGGACCAGTCACACAGGCTTTTTAAAGAGACAGGACCAGTCACACAGGCTTTTTAAAGAGACAGGACCAGTCACACAGGCTTTTTAAAGAGACAGGACCAGTCACACAGGCTTTTTAAAGAGACAGGACCAGTCACACAGGCTTTTTAAAGAGACAGGACCAGTCACACAGGCTTTTTAAAGAGACAGGACCAGTCACACAGGCTTTTTAAAGAGACAGGACCAGTCACACAGGCTTTTTAAAGAGACAGGACCAGTCACACAGGCTTTTTAAAGAGACAGGACCAGTCACACAGGCTTTTTAAAGAGACAGGACCAGTCACACAGGCTTTTAAAGAGACAGGACCAGTCACACAGGCTTTTTAAAGAGACAGGACCAGTCACACAGGCTTTTTAAAGAGACAGGACCAGTCACACAGGCTTTTTAAAGAGACAGGACCAGTCACACAGGCTTTTTAAAGAGACAGGACCAGTCACACAGGCTTTTTAAAGAGACAGGACCAGTCACACAGGCTTTTTAAAGAGACAGGACCAGTCACACAGGCTTTTTAAAGAGACAGGACCAGTCACACAGGCTTTTTAAAGAGACAGGACCAGTCACACAGGCTTTTTAAAGAGACAGGACCAGTCACACAGGCTTTTTAAAGAGACAGGACCAGTCACACAGGCTTTTTAAAGAGACAGGACCAGTCACACAGGCTTTTTAAAGAGACAGGACCAGTCACACAGGCTTTTTAAAGAGACAGGACCAGTCACACAGGCTTTTTAAAGAGACAGGACCAGTCACACAGGCTTTTTAAAGAGACAGGACCAGTCACACAGGCTTTTTAAAGAGACAGGACCAGTCACACAGGCTTTTTAAAGAGACAGGACCAGTCACACAGGCTTTTTAAAGAGACAGGACCAGTCACACAGGCTTTTTAAAGAGACAGGACCAGTCACACAGGCTTTTTAAAGAGACAGGACCAGTCACACAGGCTTTTTAAAGAGACAGGACCAGTCACACAGGCTTTTTAAAGAGACAGGACCAGTCACACAGGCTTTTTAAAGAGACAGGACCAGTCACACAGGCTTTTTAAAGAGACAGGACCAGTCACACAGGCTTTTTAAAGAGACAGGACCAGTCACACAGGCTTTTTAAAGAGACAGGACCAGTCACACAGGCTTTTTAAAGAGACAGGACCAGTCACACAGGCTTTTTAAAGAGACAGGACCAGTCACACAGGCTTTTTAAAGAGACAGGACCAGTCACACAGGCTTTTTAAAGAGACAGGACCAGTCACACAGGCTTTTTAAAGAGACAGGACCAGTCACACAGGCTTTTTAAAGAGACAGGACCAGTCACACAGGCTTTTTAAAGAGACAGGACCAGTCACACAGGCTTTTTAAAGAGACAGGACCAGTCACACAGGCTTTTTAAAGAGACAGGACCAGTCACACAGGCTTTTTAAAGAGACAGGACCAGTCACACAGGCTTTTTAAAGAGACAGGACCAGTCACACAGGCTTTTTAAAGAGACAGGACCAGTCACACAGGCTTTTTAAAGAGACAGGACCAGTCACACAGGCTTTTTAAAGAGACAGGACCAGTCACACAGGCTTTTTAAAGAGACAGGACCAGTCACACAGGCTTTTTAAAGAGACAGGACCAGTCACACAGGCTTTTTAAAGAGACAGGACCAGTCACACAGGCTTTTTAAAGAGACAGGACCAGTCACACAGGCTTTTTAAAGAGACAGGACCAGTCACACAGGCTTTTTAAAGAGACAGGACCAGTCACACAGGCTTTTTAAAGAGACAGGACCAGTCACACAGGCTTTTTAAAGAGACAGGACCAGTCACACAGGCTTTTTAAAGAGACAGGACCAGTCACACAGGCTTTTTAAAGAGACAGGACCAGTCACACAGGCTTTTAAAGAGACAGGACCAGTCACACAGGCTTTTTAAAGAGACAGGACCAGTCACACAGGCTTTTTAAAGAGACAGGACCAGTCACACAGGCTTTTTAAAGAGACAGGACCAGTCACACAGGCTTTTAAAGAGACAGGACCAGTCACACAGGCTTTTTAAAGAGACAGGACCAGTCACACAGGCTTTTTAAAGAGACAGGACCAGTCACACAGGCTTTTTAAAGAGACAGGACCAGTCACACAGGCTTTTTAAAGAGACAGGACCAGTCACACAGGCTTTTTAAAGAGACAGGACCAGTCACACAGGCTTTTTAAAGAGACAGGACCAGTCACACAGGCTTTTTAAAGAGACAGGACCAGTCACACAGGCTTTTTAAAGAGACAGGACCAGTCACACAGGCTTTTTAAAGAGACAGGACCAGTCACACAGGCTTTTTAAAGAGACAGGACCAGTCACACAGGCTTTTTAAAGAGACAGGACCAGTCACACAGGCTTTTTAAAGAGACAGGACCAGTCACACAGGCTTTTTAAAGAGACAGGACCAGTCACACAGGCTTTTTAAAGAGACAGGACCAGTCACACAGGCTTTTTAAAGAGACAGGACCAGTCACACAGGCTTTTTAAAGAGACAGGACCAGTCACACAGGCTTTTTAAAGAGACAGGACCAGTCACACAGGCTTTTTAAAGAGACAGGACCAGTCACACAGGCTTTTTAAAGAGACAGGACCAGTCACACAGGCTTTTTAAAGAGACAGGACCAGTCACACAGGCTTTTTAAAGAGACAGGACCAGTCACACAGGCTTTTTAAAGAGACAGGACCAGTCACACAGGCTTTTTAAAGAGACAGGACCAGTCACACAGGCTTTTTAAAGAGACAGGACCAGTCACACAGGCTTTTTAAAGAGACAGGACCAGTCACACAGGCTTTTTAAAGAGACAGGACCAGTCACACAGGCTTTTTAAAGAGACAGGACCAGTCACACAGGCTTTTTAAAGAGACAGGACCAGTCACACAGGCTTTTTAAAGAGACAGGACCAGTCACACAGGCTTTTTAAAGAGACAGGACCAGTCACACAGGCTTTTTAAAGAGACAGGACCAGTCACACAGGCTTTTTAAAGAGACAGGACCAGTCACACAGGCTTTTTAAAGAGACAGGACCAGTCACACAGGCTTTTTAAAGAGACAGGACCAGTCACACAGGCTTTTTAAAGAGACAGGACCAGTCACACAGGCTTTTTAAAGAGACAGGACCAGTCACACAGGCTTTTTAAAGAGACAGGACCAGTCACACAGGCTTTTTAAAGAGACAGGACCAGTCACACAGGCTTTTTAAAGAGACAGGACCAGTCACACAGGCTTTTTAAAGAGACAGGACCAGTCACACAGGCTTTTTAAAGAGACAGGACCAGTCACACAGGCTTTTTAAAGAGACAGGACCAGTCACACAGGCTTTTTAAAGAGACAGGACCAGTCACACAGGCTTTTTAAAGAGACAGGACCAGTCACACAGGCTTTTTAAAGAGACAGGACCAGTCACACAGGCTTTTAAAGAGACAGGACCAGTCACACAGGCTTTTTAAAGAGACAGGACCAGTCACACAGGCTTTTTAAAGAGACAGGACCAGTCACACAGGCTTTTAAAGAGACAGGACCAGTCACACAGGCTTTTTAAAGAGACAGGACCAGTCACACAGGCTTTTTAAAGAGACAGGACCAGTCACACAGGCTTTTTAAAGAGACAGGACCAGTCACACAGGCTTTTTAAAGAGACAGGACCAGTCACACAGGCTTTTTAAAGAGACAGGACCAGTCACACAGGCTTTTTAAAGAGACAGGACCAGTCACACAGGCTTTTTAAAGAGACAGGACCAGTCACACAGGCTTTTTAAAGAGACAGGACCAGTCACACAGGCTTTTTAAAGAGACAGGACCAGTCACACAGGCTTTTTAAAGAGACAGGACCAGTCACACAGGCTTTTTAAAGAGACAGGACCAGTCACACAGGCTTTTTAAAGAGACAGGACCAGTCACACAGGCTTTTTAAAGAGACAGGACCAGTCACACAGGCTTTTTAAAGAGACAGGACCAGTCACACAGGCTTTTTAAAGAGACAGGACCAGTCACACAGGCTTTTTAAAGAGACAGGACCAGTCACACAGGCTTTTTAAAGAGACAGGACCAGTCACACAGGCTTTTTAAAGAGACAGGACCAGTCACACAGGCTTTTTAAAGAGACAGGACCAGTCACACAGGCTTTTTAAAGAGACAGGACCAGTCACACAGGCTTTTTAAAGAGACAGGACCAGTCACACAGGCTTTTTAAAGAGACAGGACCAGTCACACAGGCTTTTTAAAGAGACAGGACCAGTCACACAGGCTTTTTAAAGAGACAGGACCAGTCACACAGGCTTTTTAAAGAGACAGGACCAGTCACACAGGCTTTTTAAAGAGACAGGACCAGTCACACAGGCTTTTTAAAGAGACAGGACCAGTCACACAGGCTTTTTAAAGAGACAGGACCAGTCACACAGGCTTTTTAAAGAGACAGGACCAGTCACACAGGCTTTTTAAAGAGACAGGACCAGTCACACAGGCTTTTTAAAGAGACAGGACCAGTCACACAGGCTTTTTAAAGAGACAGGACCAGTCACACAGGCTTTTTAAAGAGACAGGACCAGTCACACAGGCTTTTTAAAGAGACAGGACCAGTCACACAGGCTTTTTAAAGAGACAGGACCAGTCACACAGGCTTTTTAAAGAGACAGGACCAGTCACACAGGCTTTTTAAAGAGACAGGACCAGTCACACAGGCTTTTTAAAGAGACAGGACCAGTCACACAGGCTTTTTAAAGAGACAGGACCAGTCACACAGGCTTTTTAAAGAGACAGGACCAGTCACACAGGCTTTTTAAAGAGACAGGACCAGTCACACAGGCTTTTTAAAGAGACAGGACCAGTCACACAGGCTTTTTAAAGAGACAGGACCAGTCACACAGGCTTTTTAAAGAGACAGGACCAGTCACACAGGCTTTTTAAAGAGACAGGACCAGTCACACAGGCTTTTTAAAGAGACAGGACCAGTCACACAGGCTTTTTAAAGAGACAGGACCAGTCACACAGGCTTTTTAAAGAGACAGGACCAGTCACACAGGCTTTTTAAAGAGACAGGACCAGTCACACAGGCTTTTTAAAGAGACAGGACCAGTCACACAGGCTTTTTAAAGAGACAGGACCAGTCACACAGGCTTTTTAAAGAGACAGGACCAGTCACACAGGCTTTTTAAAGAGACAGGACCAGTCACACAGGCTTTTTAAAGAGACAGGACCAGTCACACAGGCTTTTTAAAGAGACAGGACCAGTCACACAGGCTTTTTAAAGAGACAGGACCAGTCACACAGGCTTTTTAAAGAGACAGGACCAGTCACACAGGCTTTTTAAAGAGACAGGACCAGTCACACAGGCTTTTTAAAGAGACAGGACCAGTCACACAGGCTTTTTAAAGAGACAGGACCAGTCACACAGGCTTTTTAAAGAGACAGGACCAGTCACACAGGCTTTTTAAAGAGACAGGACCAGTCACACAGGCTTTTTAAAGAGACAGGACCAGTCACACAGGCTTTTTAAAGAGACAGGACCAGTCACACAGGCTTTTTAAAGAGACAGGACCAGTCACACAGGCTTTTTAAAGAGACAGGACCAGTCACACAGGCTTTTTAAAGAGACAGGACCAGTCACACAGGCTTTTTAAAGAGACAGGACCAGTCACACAGGCTTTTTAAAGAGACAGGACCAGTCACACAGGCTTTTTAAAGAGACAGGACCAGTCACACAGGCTTTTTAAAGAGACAGGACCAGTCACACAGGCTTTTTAAAGAGACAGGACCAGTCACACAGGCTTTTTAAAGAGACAGGACCAGTCACACAGGCTTTTTAAAGAGACAGGACCAGTCACACAGGCTTTTTAAAGAGACAGGACCAGTCACACAGGCTTTTTAAAGAGACAGGACCAGTCACACAGGCTTTTTAAAGAGACAGGACCAGTCACACAGGCTTTTTAAAGAGACAGGACCAGTCACACAGGCTTTTAAAGAGACAGGACCAGTCACACAGGCTTTTTAAAGAGACAGGACCAGTCACACAGGCTTTTAAAGAGACAGGACCAGTCACACAGGCTTTTTAAAGAGACAGGACCAGTCACACAGGCTTTTTAAAGAGACAGGACCAGTCACACAGGCTTTTTAAAGAGACAGGACCAGTCACACAGGCTTTTTAAAGAGACAGGACCAGTCACACAGGCTTTTTAAAGAGACAGGACCAGTCACACAGGCTTTTTAAAGAGACAGGACCAGTCACACAGGCTTTTTAAAGAGACAGGACCAGTCACACAGGCTTTTTAAAGAGACAGGACCAGTCACACAGGCTTTTTAAAGAGACAGGACCAGTCACACAGGCTTTTTAAAGAGACAGGACCAGTCACACAGGCTTTTTAAAGAGACAGGACCAGTCACACAGGCTTTTTAAAGAGACAGGACCAGTCACACAGGCTTTTTAAAGAGACAGGACCAGTCACACAGGCTTTTTAAAGAGACAGGACCAGTCACACAGGCTTTTTAAAGAGACAGGACCAGTCACACAGGCTTTTTAAAGAGACAGGACCAGTCACACAGGCTTTTTAAAGAGACAGGACCAGTCACACAGGCTTTTTAAAGAGACAGGACCAGTCACACAGGCTTTTTAAAGAGACAGGACCAGTCACACAGGCTTTTTAAAGAGACAGGACCAGTCACACAGGCTTTTTAAAGAGACAGGACCAGTCACACAGGCTTTTTAAAGAGACAGGACCAGTCACACAGGCTTTTTAAAGAGACAGGACCAGTCACACAGGCTTTTTAAAGAGACAGGACCAGTCACACAGGCTTTTTAAAGAGACAGGACCAGTCACACAGGCTTTTTAAAGAGACAGGACCAGTCACACAGGCTTTTTAAAGAGACAGGACCAGTCACACAGGCTTTTTAAAGAGACAGGACCAGTCACACAGGCTTTTTAAAGAGACAGGACCAGTCACACAGGCTTTTTAAAGAGACAGGACCAGTCACACAGGCTTTTTAAAGAGACAGGACCAGTCACACAGGCTTTTTAAAGAGACAGGACCAGTCACACAGGCTTTTTAAAGAGACAGGACCAGTCACACAGGCTTTTTAAAGAGACAGGACCAGTCACACAGGCTTTTTAAAGAGACAGGACCAGTCACACAGGCTTTTTAAAGAGACAGGACCAGTCACACAGGCTTTTTAAAGAGACAGGACCAGTCACACAGGCTTTTTAAAGAGACAGGACCAGTCACACAGGCTTTTTAAAGAGACAGGACCAGTCACACAGGCTTTTAAAGAGACAGGACCAGTCACACAGGCTTTTTAAAGAGACAGGACCAGTCACACAGGCTTTTTAAAGAGACAGGACCAGTCACACAGGCTTTTTAAAGAGACAGGACCAGTCACACAGGCTTTTTAAAGAGACAGGACCAGTCACACAGGCTTTTTAAAGAGACAGGACCAGTCACACAGGCTTTTTAAAGAGACAGGACCAGTCACACAGGCTTTTTAAAGAGACAGGACCAGTCACACAGGCTTTTTAAAGAGACAGGACCAGTCACACAGGCTTTTTAAAGAGACAGGACCAGTCACACAGGCTTTTTAAAGAGACAGGACCAGTCACACAGGCTTTTTAAAGAGACAGGACCAGTCACACAGGCTTTTTAAAGAGACAGGACCAGTCACACAGGCTTTTTAAAGAGACAGGACCAGTCACACAGGCTTTTTAAAGAGACAGGACCAGTCACACAGGCTTTTTAAAGAGACAGGACCAGTCACACAGGCTTTTTAAAGAGACAGGACCAGTCACACAGGCTTTTTAAAGAGACAGGACCAGTCACACAGGCTTTTTAAAGAGACAGGACCAGTCACACAGGCTTTTTAAAGAGACAGGACCAGTCACACAGGCTTTTTAAAGAGACAGGACCAGTCACACAGGCTTTTTAAAGAGACAGGACCAGTCACACAGGCTTTTTAAAGAGACAGGACCAGTCACACAGGCTTTTTAAAGAGACAGGACCAGTCACACAGGCTTTTTAAAGAGACAGGACCAGTCACACAGGCTTTTTAAAGAGACAGGACCAGTCACACAGGCTTTTTAAAGAGACAGGACCAGTCACACAGGCTTTTTAAAGAGACAGGACCAGTCACACAGGCTTTTTAAAGAGACAGGACCAGTCACACAGGCTTTTTAAAGAGACAGGACCAGTCACACAGGCTTTTTAAAGAGACAGGACCAGTCACACAGGCTTTTTAAAGAGACAGGACCAGTCACACAGGCTTTTTAAAGAGACAGGACCAGTCACACAGGCTTTTTAAAGAGACAGGACCAGTCACACAGGCTTTTTAAAGAGACAGGACCAGTCACACAGGCTTTTTAAAGAGACAGGACCAGTCACACAGGCTTTTTAAAGAGACAGGACCAGTCACACAGGCTTTTTAAAGAGACAGGACCAGTCACACAGGCTTTTTAAAGAGACAGGACCAGTCACACAGGCTTTTTAAAGAGACAGGACCAGTCACACAGGCTTTTTAAAGAGACAGGACCAGTCACACAGGCTTTTTAAAGAGACAGGACCAGTCACACAGGCTTTTTAAAGAGACAGGACCAGTCACACAGGCTTTTTAAAGAGACAGGACCAGTCACACAGGCTTTTTAAAGAGACAGGACCAGTCACACAGGCTTTTTAAAGAGACAGGACCAGTCACACAGGCTTTTTAAAGAGACAGGACCAGTCACACAGGCTTTTTAAAGAGACAGGACCAGTCACACAGGCTTTTTAAAGAGACAGGACCAGTCACACAGGCTTTTTAAAGAGACAGGACCAGTCACACAGGCTTTTTAAAGAGACAGGACCAGTCACACAGGCTTTTTAAAGAGACAGGACCAGTCACACAGGCTTTTTAAAGAGACAGGACCAGTCACACAGGCTTTTTAAAGAGACAGGACCAGTCACACAGGCTTTTTAAAGAGACAGGACCAGTCACACAGGCTTTTTAAAGAGACAGGACCAGTCACACAGGCTTTTTAAAGAGACAGGACCAGTCACACAGGCTTTTTAAAGAGACAGGACCAGTCACACAGGCTTTTTAAAGAGACAGGACCAGTCACACAGGCTTTTTAAAGAGACAGGACCAGTCACACAGGCTTTTTAAAGAGACAGGACCAGTCACACAGGCTTTTTAAAGAGACAGGACCAGTCACACAGGCTTTTTAAAGAGACAGGACCAGTCACACAGGCTTTTTAAAGAGACAGGACCAGTCACACAGGCTTTTTAAAGAGACAGGACCAGTCACACAGGCTTTTTAAAGAGACAGGACCAGTCACACAGGCTTTTTAAAGAGACAGGACCAGTCACACAGGCTTTTTAAAGAGACAGGACCAGTCACACAGGCTTTTTAAAGAGACAGGACCAGTCACACAGGCTTTTTAAAGAGACAGGACCAGTCACACAGGCTTTTTAAAGAGACAGGACCAGTCACACAGGCTTTTTAAAGAGACAGGACCAGTCACACAGGCTTTTTAAAGAGACAGGACCAGTCACACAGGCTTTTAAAGAGACAGGACCAGTCACACAGGCTTTTTAAAGAGACAGGACCAGTCACACAGGCTTTTTAAAGAGACAGGACCAGTCACACAGGCTTTTTAAAGAGACAGGACCAGTCACACAGGCTTTTTAAAGAGACAGGACCAGTCACACAGGCTTTTTAAAGAGACAGGACCAGTCACACAGGCTTTTTAAAGAGACAGGACCAGTCACACAGGCTTTTTAAAGAGACAGGACCAGTCACACAGGCTTTTTAAAGAGACAGGACCAGTCACACAGGCTTTTTAAAGAGACAGGACCAGTCACACAGGCTTTTTAAAGAGACAGGACCAGTCACACAGGCTTTTTAAAGAGACAGGACCAGTCACACAGGCTTTTTAAAGAGACAGGACCAGTCACACAGGCTTTTTAAAGAGACAGGACCAGTCACACAGGCTTTTTAAAGAGACAGGACCAGTCACACAGGCTTTTTAAAGAGACAGGACCAGTCACACAGGCTTTTTAAAGAGACAGGACCAGTCACACAGGCTTTTTAAAGAGACAGGACCAGTCACACAGGCTTTTTAAAGAGACAGGACCAGTCACACAGGCTTTTTAAAGAGACAGGACCAGTCACACAGGCTTTTGAAGAGACAGGACCAGTCACACAGGCTTTTAAAGAGACAGGACCAGTCACACAGGCTTTTTAAAGAGACAGGACCAGTCACACAGGCTTTTTAAAGAGACAGGACCAGTCACACAGGCTTTTTAAAGAGACAGGACCAGTCACACAGGCTTTTTAAAGAGACAGGACCAGTCACACAGGCTTTTAAAGAGACAGGACCAGTCACACAGGCTTTTTTAAAGATAACAGGAGCAGTCACACAGGCTTTTTAGAGACAGGAGCAGTCACACAGGCTTTTAGAAGAGACAGGTCCAGTCACAACAGGGCTTTTTAAAGAGACAGTGACCAGTCACACAGGCTTTTTAAAAGAGACAGGACCAGTCACACAAGGCTTTTGAAGAGACAGGACCAGTCACCACAGGCTTTTTAGAGAGACAGGACCAGTCACACAGGCTTTTATAAGAGACAGGACCAGTCACACAGGCTTTTTGAAAGAGACAGGACCAGTCACACAGGCTTTTTGAAGAGACTGGACACGTCACACAGGCTTTTAAAGAGACAGGGACCAGTCACACAGGCTTTTTAAAAGAGACAGGTCCAGTCACACAGGCTTTTTAAAGAGACAGGACCAGTCACACAGGCTTTTTAAAGAGACTGGACCAGTCCACACAGGCTTTTTAAGAGACTGGACCAGTCACACAGGCTTTTTAAAGAGACAGGAACCATCACACAGGCTTTTTCAAGAGACATGGACCAGTCACACAGGCTTTTCAAGAGACAGGACCAGTCACACAGGCTTTTTAAGAGACAGGACCAGTCACACAGGCTTTTAAAGAGACAGGACCAGTCACACAGGCTTTTTAAAGAGACAGGACACAGCACAGGCTTTTTAAAGAGACAGGACCAGTCACACAGGCTTTTTAGAAGAGACAGGACCAGTCACACAGGCTTTTAAAAGAGACAGGACCAGTCACACAGGCTTTTTAAAGAGACAGGACCAGTCACACAGGCTTTTTAAAGAGACAGGACCAGTCACACAGGCTTTTTTTAAAGAGACAGGACCAGTCACACAGGCTTTTTAAAGAGACAGGACCAGTCACACAGGCTTTTTAAGAGACAGGACCAGTCACACAGGCTTTTTAAGAGACAGGACCAGTCACACAGGCTTTTTAAAGAGACAGGACCAGTCACACAGGCTTTTTAAAGAGACAGGACCAGTCACACAGGCTTTTTGAAAAGAGACAGCACACCAGTAACACAGGCGTTTTAGAGAGAGACAGGGACAGTCACTCAGGCTTTTTAAAGAAGACAGGACCTGTCACACAGGCTTCTAAAGAGACAGGACCAGTCACACAGGCGTTTTGGAAGAGACAGGAGGACTAGTCACACAGGCTTTTTAGAGAGACAGGATCAGTCACATCAGGCTTTTAAAGAGTAGCAGGACCAGTCACACAGCTTGTCAAGAGACTGGAACTTTCACACAGGCTTTTGAAGAGACGAGACCAGGTCACACAGGCTTTAAAGAGACAGGGGACCAGTCATCACAGGCTTTTTGAAGAGACAGGACCATTCACACAGGCCTTGTTTTGAAGTGACAGGACCGAGTACAGCAGGCTTTTAAAGATGACAGGTCCAGTCACACAGGCTTTTAAAGATACAGGACCACGTCACAGGCTTTTAAAGAGACAGGAACATTCACACAGGCTTTTTAAAGAGGACAGGACCAGTCACACAGGCTTTTAAAGAGACAGGACAGTCACACAGGCTTTTTAAAGAGACAGGACCAGTCACACAGGCTTTTTGAAGAGACAGGACCAGTCACAGGCTTTTTAAAGAGACAGGACCAGTCACACAGGCTTTTAGAAGAGACAGGACCAGTCACACAGGCTTTTTTAAGAGACAGGACCAGTCACACAGGCTTTTTAAAGAGACAGGACCAGTCACACAGGCTTTTTAAAGAGACAGGACAGTCACACAGGCTTTTTAAAGAGACAGGACCAGTCACACAGGCTTTTTAAAGAGACAGACCAGTCACACAGGCTTTTTAAGAGACAGGGCCAGTCACACAGGCTTTTTAAAGAGACAGGACCAGTCACACAGGCTTTTTAAAGAGACAGGACCAGTCACACAGGCTTTTAAAGAGACAGGACCAGTCACACAGGCTTTTAAAGAGACAGGACCAGTCACACAGGCTTTTTAAGAGACAGGACCAGTCACACAGGCTTTTAGAGAGACAGGACCAGTCACACAGGCTTTTTAAAGAGACAGGACCAGTCACACAGGCTTTTTAAAGAGACAGGACCAGTCACACAGGCTTTTTAAAGAGACAGGACCAGTCACACAGGCTTTTAAAGAGACAGGACCAGTCACACAGGCTTTTTAAAGAGACAGGACCAGTCACACAGGCTTTTTAAAGAGACAGGACCAGTCACACAGGCTTTTTAAAGAGACAGGACCAGTCACACAGGCTTTTTAAAGAGACAGGACCAGTCACACAGGCTTTTTAAAGAGACAGGACCAGTCACACAGGCTTTTTAAAGAGACAGGACCAGTCACACAGGCTTTTGAAGAGACAGGACCAGTCACACAGGCTTTTTAAGAGACAGGACCAGTCACACAGGCTTTTTAAAGAGACAGGACCAGTCACACAGGCTTTTTAAAGAGACAGGACCAGTCACACAGGCTTTTTAAAGAGACAGGACCAGTCACACAGGCTTTTTAAAGAGACAGGACCAGTCACACAGGCTTTTTAGAGAGACAGGGCAGTCACACAGGCTTTTTAAAGAGACAGGACCAGTCACACAGGCTTTTTTAAAGAGACAGGACCAGTCACACAGGCTTTTTAAGAGACAGGACCAGTCACACAGGCTTTTTAAAGAGACAGGACCAGTCACACAGGCTTTTTAAAGAGACAGGACCAGTCACACAGGCTTTTAAAGAGACAGGACCAGTCACACAGGCTTTTAAAGAGACAGGACCAGTCACACAGGCTTTTTAAGAGACAGGACAGTCACACAGGCTTTTTGAAAGAGACAGGACAGTCACACAGGCTTTTTAAGAGACAGGACAGTCACACAGGCTTTTTAAGAGACAGGACCAGTCACACAGGCTTTTTAAGAGACAGGACCAGTCACACAGGCTTTTAAAGAGACAGGACAGTCACACAGGCTTTTTAAAGAGACAGGACCAGTCACACAGGATTTTTAAGAGACAGGACAGTCACACAGGCTTTTAAAAGAGACAGGACCAGTCACACAGGCTTTTTAAAGAGACAGGACCAGTCACACAGGCTTTTAAAGAGACAGACCAGTCACACAGGCTTTTTAAGAGACAGGACCAGTCACACAGGCTTTTTAAAGAGACAGGACCAGTCACACAGGCTTTTGAAGAGACAGGACCAGTCACACAGGCTTTTGAAGAGACAGACCTGTCACACAGGCTTTTTAAAGAGACAGGACCAGTCACACAGGGCTTTTTAAAGAGACAGGACCAGTCACACAGGCTTTTTAAAGAGACAGGACCAGTCACACAGGCTTTTAAAGAGACAGGACAGTCACACAGGCTTTTTAAAGAGACAGGACCAGTCACACAGGCTTTTTAAAGAGACAGGACCAGTCACACAGGCTTTTTAAAGAGACAGGACCAGTCACACAGGCTTTTTAAAGAGACAGGACCAGTCACACAGGCTTTCTAAAGAGACAGGACCAGTCACACAGGCTTTTTAAGAGACAGGACCAGTCACACAGGCTTTTAAAGAGACAGGACCAGTCACACAGGCTTTTTAAAGAGACAGGACCAGTCACACAGGCTTTTTAAAGAGACAGGACCAGTCACACAGGCTTTTTAGAGAGACAGGACCAGTCACACAGGCTTTTTAAGAGACAGGACCAGTCACACAGGCTTTTAAAGAGACAGGACCAGTCACACAGGCTTTTAAAGAGACAGGACCAGTCACACAGGCTTTTAAAGAGACAGGACCAGTCACACAGGCTTTTTAAAGAGACAGGACCAGTCACACAGGCTTTTTAAAGAGACAGGACCAGTCACACAGGCTTTTAAAGAGACAGGACCAGTCACACAGGCTTTTTAAAGAGACAGGACCAGTCACACAGGCTTTTTAAAGAGACAGGACCAGTCACACAGGCTTTTTAAAGAGACAGGACCAGTCACACAGGCTTTTTAAGAGACAGGACCAGTCACACAGGCTTTTTAAAGAGACAGGACAGTCACACAGGCTTTTAAAGAGACAGGACCAGTCACACAGGCTTTTTAAAGAGACAGGACCAGTCACACAGGCTTTTTAAAGAGACAGGACCAGTCACACAGGCTTTTTAAAGAGACAGGTCAGTCACACAGGCTTTTTAAAGAGACAGGACCAGTCACACAGGCTTTTTAAAGAGACAGGACCAGTCACACAGGCTTTTTAAAGAGACAGGACCAGTCACACAGGCTTTTTAAAGAGACAGGACCAGTCACACAGGCTTTTTAAGAGACAGGACCAGTCACACAGGCTTTTTAAAGAGACAGGACCAGTCACACAGGCTTTTTAAAGAGACAGGACCAGTCACACAGGCTTTTTAAAGAGACAGGACCAGTCACACAGGCTTTTTAAAGAGACAGGACCAGTCACACAGGCTTTTTAAAGAGACAGGACCAGTCACACAGGCTTTTTAAAGAGACAGGACCAGTCACACAGGCTTTTGAAGAGACAGGACCACTCACACAGGCTTTTTAAAGAGACAGGACCAGTCACACAGGCTTTTGAAGAGACAGGACCAGTCACACAGGCTTTTTAAAGAGACAGGACCAGTCACACAGGCTTTTTAAAGAGACAGGACCAGTCACACAGGCTTTTTAAGAGACAGGACCAGTCACACAGGCTTTTTAAAGAGACAGGACCAGTCACACAGGCTTTTTAAAGAGACAGGACCAGTCACACAGGCTTTTTAAAGAGACAGGACCAGTCACACAGGCTTTTTAAAGAGACAGGACCAGTCACACAGGCTTTTTAAAGAGACAGGACCAGTCACACAGGCTTTTAAAGAGACAGGACCAGTCACACAGGCTTTTTAAAGAGACAGGACCAGTCACACAGGCTTTTTAAAGAGACAGGACCAGTCACACAGGCTTTTTAAAGAGACAGGACCAGTCACACAGGCTTTTTAAAGAGACAGGACCAGTCACACAGGCTTTTTAAAGAGACAGGACCAGTCACACAGGCTTTTTAAAGAGACAGGACCAGTCACACAGGCTTTTTAAAGAGACAGGACCAGTCACACAGGCTTTTTAAGAGACAGGACCAGTCACACAGGCTTTTAAAGAGACAGGACCAGTCACACAGGCTTTTTAAAGAGACAGGACCAGTCACACAGGCTTTTTAAAGAGACAGGACCAGTCACACAGGCTTTTTAAAGAGACAGGACCAGTCACACAGGCTTTTAAAGAGACAGGACCAGTCACACAGGCTTTTTAAGAGACAGGACCAGTCACACAGGCTTTTTAAGAGACAGGACCAGTCACACAGGCTTTTTAAGAGACAGGACCAGTCACACAGGCTTTTTAAGAGACAGGACCAGTCACACAGGCTTTTTAAGAGACAGGACCAGTCACACAGGCTTTTTAAAGAGACAGGACCAGTCACACAGGCTTTTTAAAGAGACAGGACCAGTCACACAGGCTTTTTAAGAGACAGGACCAGTCACACAGGCTTTTTAAAGAGACAGGACCAGTCACACAGGCTTTTTAAAGAGACAGGACCAGTCACACAGGCTTTTTAAAGAGACAGGACCAGTCACACAGGCTTTTTAAAGAGACAGGACCAGTCACACAGGCTTTTTAAAGAGACAGGACCAGTCACACAGGCTTTTTAAGAGACAGGACCAGTCACACAGGCTTTTTAAAGAGACAGGACCAGTCACACAGGCTTTTAAAGAGACAGGACCAGTCACACAGGCTTTTTAAAGAGACAGGACCAGTCACACAGGCTTTTAAAGAGACAGGACCAGTCACACAGGCTTTTTAAAGAGACAGGACCAGTCACACAGGCTTTTTAAGAGACAGGACCAGTCACACAGGCTTTTTAAGAGACAGGACCAGTCACACAGGCTTTTTAAAGAGACAGGACCAGTCACACAGGCTTTTTAAGAGACAGGACCAGTCACACAGGCTTTTAAAGAGACAGGACCAGTCACACAGGCTTTTAAAGAGACAGGACCAGTCACACAGGCTTTTTAAAGAGACAGGACCAGTCACACAGGCTTTTTAAAGAGACAGGACCAGTCACACAGGCTTTTTAAAGAGACAGGACCAGTCACACAGGCTTTTTAAAGAGACAGGACCAGTCACACAGGCTTTTTAAAGAGACAGGACCAGTCACACAGGCTTTTTAAAGAGACAGGACCAGTCACACAGGCTTTTTAAAGAGACAGGACCAGTCACACAGGCTTTTTAAAGAGACAGGACCAGTCACACAGGCTTTTTAAAGAGACAGGACCAGTCACACAGGCTTTTGAAGAGACAGGACCAGTCACACAGGCTTTTTAAGAGACAGGACCAGTCACACAGGCTTTTTAAAGAGACAGGACCAGTCACACAGGCTTTTTAAAGAGACAGGACCAGTCACACAGGCTTTTTAAAGAGACAGGACCAGTCACACAGGCTTTTTAAAGAGACAGGACCAGTCACACAGGCTTTTTAAAGAGACAGGACCAGTCACACAGGCTTTTTAAGAGACAGGACCAGTCACACAGGCTTTTTAAAGAGACAGGACCAGTCACACAGGCTTTTTAAAGAGACAGGACCAGTCACACAGGCTTTTTAAAGAGACAGGACCAGTCACACAGGCTTTTTAAAGAGACAGGACCAGTCACACAGGCTTTTTAAAGAGACAGGACCAGTCACACAGGCTTTTTAAAGAGACAGGACCAGTCACACAGGCTTTTTAAGAGACAGGACCAGTCACACAGGCTTTTAAAGAGACAGGACCAGTCACACAGGCTTTTTAAAGAGACAGGACCAGTCACACAGGCTTTTTAAAGAGACAGGACCAGTCACACAGGCTTTTTAAGAGACAGGACCAGTCACACAGGCTTTTTAAAGAGACAGGACCAGTCACACAGGCTTTTAAAGAGACAGGACCAGTCACACAGGCTTTTTAAAGAGACAGGACCAGTCACACAGGCTTTTTAAAGAGACAGGACCAGTCACACAGGCTTTTAAAGAGACAGGACCAGTCACACAGGCTTTTTAAGAGACAGGACCAGTCACACAGGCTTTTTAAGAGACAGGACCAGTCACACAGGCTTTTTAAAGAGACAGGACCAGTCACACAGGCTTTTTAAAGAGACAGGACCAGTCACACAGGCTTTTTAAAGAGACAGGACCAGTCACACAGGCTTTTTAAGAGACAGGACCAGTCACACAGGCTTTTTAAAGAGACAGGACCAGTCACACAGGCTTTTAAAGAGACAGGACCAGTCACACAGGCTTTTTAAGAGACAGGACCAGTCACACAGGCTTTTTAAAGAGACAGGAGCCAGTCACACAGGCTTTTTAAAGAGACAGGACCAGTCACACAGGCTTTTTAAAGAGACAGGACCAGTCACACAGGCTTTTTAAAGAGACAGGACCAGTCACACAGGCTTTTTAAAGAGACAGGACCAGTCACACAGGCTTTTAAAGAGACAGGACCAGTCACACAGGCTTTTTAAGAGACAGGACCAGTCACACAGGCTTTTTAAAGAGACAGGACCAGTCACACAGGCTTTTTAAAGAGACAGGACCAGTCACACAGGCTTTTTAAGAGACAGGACCAGTCACACAGGCTTTTTAAAGAGACAGGACCAGTCACACAGGCTTTTAAAGAGACAGGACCAGTCACACAGGCTTTTTAAAGAGACAGGACCAGTCACACAGGCTTTTTAAAGAGACAGGACCAGTCACACAGGCTTTTTAAAGAGACAGGACCAGTCACACAGGCTTTTAAAGAGACAGGACCAGTCACACAGGCTTTTGAAGAGACAGGACCAGTCACACAGGCTTTTTAAAGAGACAGGACCAGTCACACAGGCTTTTAAAGAGACAGGACCAGTCACACAGGCTTTTGAAGAGACAGGACCAGTCACACAGGCTTTTTAAAGAGACAGGACCAGTCACACAGGCTTTTTAAGAGACAGGACCAGTCACACAGGCTTTTTAAAGAGACAGGACCAGTCACACAGGCTTTTTAAAGAGACAGGACCAGTCACACAGGCTTTTTAAAGAGACAGGACCAGTCACACAGGCTTTTTAAAGAGACAGGACCAGTCACACAGGCTTTTTAAAGAGACAGGACCAGTCACACAGGCTTTTTAAAGAGACAGGACCAGTCACACAGGCTTTTTAAAGAGACAGGACCAGTCACACAGGCTTTTTAAGAGACAGGACCAGTCACACAGGCTTTTTAAAGAGACAGGACCAGTCACACAGGCTTTTTAAAGAGACAGGACCAGTCACACAGGCTTTTTAAAGAGACAGGACAGTCACACAGGCTTTTTAAGAGACAGGACCAGTCACACAGGCTTTTTAAAGAGACAGGACCAGTCACACAGGCTTTTAAAGAGACAGGACCAGTCACACAGGCTTTTTAAGAGACAGGACCAGTCACACAGGCTTTTTAAAGAGACAGGACCAGTCACACAGGCTTTTTAAAGAGACAGGACCAGTCACACAGGCTTTTTAAAGAGACAGGACCAGTCACACAGGCTTTTAAAGAGACAGGACCAGTCACACAGGCTTTTGAAGAGACAGGACCAGTCACACAGGCTTTTTAAAGAGACAGGACCAGTCACACAGGCTTTTTAAAGAGACAGGACCAGTCACACAGGCTTTTTAAAGAGACAGGACCAGTCACACAGGCTTTTTAAAGAGACAGGACCAGTCACACAGGCTTTTTAAAGAGACAGGACCAGTCACACAGGCTTTTTAAAGAGACAGGACCAGTCACACAGGCTTTTAAAGAGACAGGACCAGTCACACAGGCTTTTTAAAGAGACAGGACCAGTCACACAGGCTTTTTAAAGAGACAGGACCAGTCACACAGGCTTTTTAAGAGACAGGACCAGTCACACAGGCTTTTTAAAGAGACAGGACCAGTCACACAGGCTTTTTAAAGAGACAGGACCAGTCACACAGGCTTTTTAAAGAGACAGGACCAGTCACACAGGCTTTTAAAGAGACAGGACCAGTCACACAGGCTTTTTAAGACAGGACCAGTCACACAGGCTTTTTAAGAGACAGGACCAGTCACACAGGCTTTTAAAGAGACAGGACAGTCACACAGGCTTTTTAAAGAGACAGGACCAGTCACACAGGCTTTTTAAAGAGACAGGACCAGTCACACAGGCTTTCTGAAGAGACAGGACCAGTCACACAGGCTTTCTAAAGAGACAGGACCAGTCACACAGGCTTTTTAAAGAGACAGGACCAGTCACACAGGCTTTTTAAAGAGACAGGACCAGTCACACAGGCTTTTTAGAGAGACAGGACCAGTCACACAGGCTTTTTAAAGAGACAGGACCAGTCACACAGGCTTTTAAGAGACAGGACCAGTCACACAGGCTTTTTAAAGAGACAGGACCAGTCACACAGGCTTTTTAAAGAGACAGGACAGTCACACAGGCTTTTTAAAGAGACAGGACCAGTCACACAGGCTTTTTAAAGAGACAGGACAGTCACACAGGCTTTTTAAAGAGACAGGACCAGTCACACAGGCTTTTTAAAGAGACAGGACCAGTCACACAGGCTTTTTGAAGAGACAGGACCAGTCACACAGGCTTTTTAAAGAGACAGGACCAGTCACACAGGCTTTTTAAGAGACAGGACCAGTCACACAGGCTTTTTAAAGAGACAGGACCAGTCACACAGGCTTTTTAAAGAGACAGGACCAGTCACACAGGCTTTTTAAAGAGACAGGACCAGTCACACAGGCTTTTTAAAGAGACAGGACCAGTCACACAGGCTTTTTAAAGAGACAGGACCAGTCACACAGGCTTTTTAAAGAGACAGGACAGTCACACAGGCTTTTTAAAGAGACAGGACCAGTCACACAGGCTTTTTAAAGAGACAGGACCAGTCACACAGGCTTTTTAAAGAGACAGGACCAGTCACACAGGCTTTTTAAAGAGACAGGACCAGTCACACAGGCTTTTTAAAGAGACAGGACCAGTCACACAGGCTTTTTAAAGAGACAGGACCAGTCACACAGGCTTTTTAAGAGACAGGACCAGTCACACAGGCTTTTTAAGAGACAGGACCAGTCACACAGGCTTTTTAAAGAGACAGGACCAGTCACACAGGCTTTTTAAAGAGACAGGACCAGTCACACAGGCTTTTTAAGAGACAGGACCAGTCACACAGGCTTTTTAAAGAGACAGGACCAGTCACACAGGCTTTTAAAGAGACAGGACCAGTCACACAGGCTTTTATAAGAGACAGGACCAGTCACACAGGCTTTTAAAGAGACAGGACCAGTCACACAGGCTTTTTAAAGAGACAGGACCAGTCACACAGGCTTTTTAAGAGACAGGACCAGTCACACAGGCTTTTTAAGAGACAGGACCAGTCACACAGGCTTTTTGAAGAGACAGGACCAGTCACACAGGCTTTTTAAAGAGACAGGACCAGTCACACAGGCTTTTTAAGAGACAGGACAGTCACACAGGCTTTTTAAAGAGACAGGACAGTCACACAGGCTTTTTAAGAGACAGGACCAGTCACACAGGCTTTTTAAAGAGACAGGACCAGTCACACAGGCTTTTTAAAGAGACAGGACCAGTCACACAGGCTTTTTAAAGAGACAGGACCAGTCACACAGGCTTTTTAAGAGACAGGGCCAGTCACACAGGCTTTTTAAGAGACAGGACCAGTCACACAGGCTTTTTAAGAGACAGGACCAGTCACACAGGCTTTTAAAGAGACAGGACCAGTCACACAGGCTTTTTAAAGAGACAGGACCAGTCACACAGGCTTTTTGAAGAGACAGGACCAGTCACACAGGCTTTTTAAGAGACAGGACCAGTCACACAGGCTTTTTAAGAGACAGGACCAGTCACACAGGCTTTTAAAGAGACAGGACCAGTCACACAGGCTTTTTAAGAGACAGACCAGTCACACAGGCTTTTTAAAGAGACAGGACCAGTCACACAGGCTTTTTAAAGAGACAGGACCAGTCACACAGGCTTTTAAAGAGACAGGACCAGTCACACAGGCTTTTTAAGAGACAGGACCAGTCACACAGGCTTTTTAAAGAGACAGGACCAGTCACACAGGCTTTTTAAGAGACAGGACCAGTCACACAGGCTTTTTAAAGAGACAGGACCAGTCACACAGGCTTTTTAAAGAGACAGGACCAGTCACACAGGCTTTTTAAAGAGACAGGACCAGTCACACAGGCTTTTTAAGAGACAGGACCAGTCACACAGGCTTTTAAAGAGACAGGACCAGTCACACAGGCTTTTTAAAGAGACAGGACCAGTCACACAGGCTTTTTAAAGAGACAGGACCAGTCACACAGGCTTTTTAAAGAGACAGGACCAGTCACACAGGCTTTTTAAAGAGACAGGACCAGTCACACAGGCTTTTTAAAGAGACAGGACCAGTCACACAGGCTTTTTAAGAGACAGGACCAGTCACACAGGCTTTTTAAAGAGACAGGACCAGTCACACAGGCTTTTTAAAGAGACAGGACCAGTCACACAGGCTTTTAAAGAGACAGGACCAGTCACACAGGCTTTTTAAAGAGACAGGACCAGTCACACAGGCTTTTAAAAGACAGGACCAGTCACACAGGCTTTTTAAAGAGACAGGACCAGTCACACAGGCTTTTTAAAGAGACAGGTCCAGTCACACAGGCTTTTTAAGAGACAGGACCAGTCACACAGGCTTTTTAAAGAGACAGGACCAGTCACACAGGCTTTTTAAAGAGACAGGACCAGTCACACAGGCTTTTAAAGAGACAGGACCAGTCACACAGGCTTTTTAAAGAGACAGGACCAGTCACACAGGCTTTTTAAAGAGACAGGACCAGTCACACAGGCTTTTTAAAGAGACAGGACCAGTCACACAGGCTTTTTAAGAGACAGGACCAGTCACACAGGCTTTTTAAAGAGACAGGACCAGTCACACAGGCTTTTTAAAGAGACAGGACCAGTCACACAGGCTTTTTAGAGAGACAGGACCAGTCACACAGGCTTTTTAAAGAGACAGGACCAGTCACACAGGCTTTTCAAAGAGACAGAACCAGTCACACAGGCTTTTTGAAGAGACAGGACCAGTCACACAGGCTTTTTAAAGAGACAGGACCAGTCACACAGGCTTTTTAAAGAGACAGAATCAGTCACACAGGCTTTTTGAAGAGACAGGACGAGTCACACAGGCTTTTTAAAGAGACAGGTCCAATCACACAGGATTTTGAAGATACAGGATCAGTCACACAGGCTTTTTAAAGAGACAGGAAGAGTCACACAGGCTTTTTAAAAGGACAGGACCAGTAACACAGGCTTTTTAAAGAGACAGGACGAGTCACACAGGCTTTTTAAAGGACAGGACCAGTCACACAGGCTTTTTAAAGAGACAGGACCAGTCACACAGGCTTTTGAAGAGACAGGACCAGTCACACAGGCTTTTAGAGAGACAGGACCAGTCACACAGGCTTTTTAAAGAGACAGGGCCAGTCACACAGGCTTTTTAAAGAGACAGGACCAGTCACACAGGCTTTTTAGAGAGACAGGACCAGTCACACAGGATTTTTAAAGAGACAGGACCAGTCACGCAGGCTTTTTAGTGAGACAGGTCAGTCACACAGGCTTTTTAAAGAGACAAGACCAACCACACAGGCTTTCTAATGAGACAGGACCAGTCACACAGGCTGTCTCAAGAGACAGGACAAGTCACACAGGCTTTCTCAAGAGACAGGATCAGTCACACAGGCATTCGAAAGAGACAGGACCAGTCACACAGGCTTTTTAAAGATACAGGAACATTCACACAGGCTTTTTAAAGAGACAGGACCAGTCACACAGGCTTTTTAGAGAGAGAGGTCCAGTCACACAGGCTTTTTAGAGGGACAGGACCAGTCACACAGGCTTTCTAAAGAGACAGGACCAGTCACACAGGCTTTTTAAAGAGACAGGACCAGTCACACAGGCTTTTTAAAGAGACAGGACCAGTCACACAGGCTTTTGAAGAGACAGGACCAGTCACACAGGCTTTTTGAAGAGACAGGA
>JASTWF010000154.1:915096-936030 GCA_030390025.1 Squalus acanthias
TCTCTTTAAAAAGCCTGTGTGACTGGTCCTGTCTCTTCAAAAAGCCTGTGTGACTGGTCCTCTCTCTTTAAAAAGCCTGTGTGACTGGTCCTTTCTCTTTAAAAAGCCTGTGTAAATGGTCCTGTCTCTTTTAAAAGTCTGTGTGACTGGTCCTGTTTCTCTAAAAAGCCTGTGTGAATGGACCTCTCTCTAAAAAGCCTGTGTGACTGGTCCTGTCTCTTTAGAAAGCCTGTGTTAATGGTCCTGTCTCTTTAAAAAGCCTGTGTGACTGGTCCTGTCTCTTCAAAAAGCCTGTGTTACTGGTCCTGTCTCTTTCGAAAGCCTGTGTGTCTGGTCCTGTCTCTTTAGAAAGCCTGTGTGACTGGTCCTGTCTCTTTAGAAAGCCTGTGTGAATGGTTCTGTCTCTTTAGAAAGCCTGCGTGACTGATCCTTGCTCTTTAAAAAGCCTGTGTGACTGGTCCTGCCTCTTTAAAAAGCCTGTGTGGTTGGTCCTGTCTCTTTAAAAAGCCTGTGTGACTGGTCCTGTCTCTCTAAAAAGCCTGTGTGACTGGTCCTGTCTCTTTAAAAAGCCTGTGTGACTGGTCCTGTCTCTTTCGAAAGCCTGTGTGACTGGTCCTGTCTCTTCAAAAAGTCGGTGTGACTGGTCCTGTCTCTTTAAAAAGCCTGTGTGACTGATCCTGTCTCTTTAAAAAGCCCGTGTGACTGGTCCTGTCTCTTTAAAAAGCCTGTGTGAATGGTCCTGTCTCTTTTAAAAGCATGTGTGACTTGTCCTGTCTCTTTAAAAAGCCTGTGTGACTGGTCCTGTCTCTCTAAAAATCCTGTGTGAATGGTCCTGTCTCTTCAAAAAGCCTGTGTGACTGGTCCTGTCTCTTTAAAAAGACTGTGTAAATGGTCCTGTCTCTTTTAAAAGCATGTGTGTCTGGTCCTGTCTCTTTAAAAATCCTGTGTGAGTGGTCCTGTCTCTTCAAAAAGCCTGTGTGACTGGTCCTGTCTCTTTAGAAAGCCTGTGTGACTGGTCCTGTCTCTTTAAAAAGCCTGTGTGACTGGTCCTGTCTCTTTAAAAAGCCTGTGTGACTTGTCCTGTCTCTTTAAAAAGCCTGTGTGACTGGTCCTGTCTCTTTAAAAAGCCTGTGTGACTGGTCCTGTCTCTTCAAAAAGCCTGTGTGACTGGTCCTGTCTCTTTAAAAAGCCTGTGTGACTGGTCCTGTCTCTTTAAAAAGCCTGTGTGACTGGTCCTGTTCTCTAAAAAGTCCGTGTGACTGGTCCTGTTTCTCTAAAAAGCCTGTGTGAATGGTCCTCTCTCTAAAAAGCCTGTGTGACTGGTCCTGTCTCTTTAGAAAGCCTGCGTGACTGATCCTTGCTCTTTAAAAAGCCTGTGTGACTGGTCCTGTCTCTTTAAAAAGCCTGTGTGGTTGGTCCTGTCTCTTTAAAAAGCCTGTGTGACTGGTCCTGTCTCTCTAAAAAGCCTGTGTGACTGGTCCTGTCTCTTTAAAAAGCCTGTGTGACTGGTACTGTCTCTTTCGAAAGCCTGTGTGACTGGTCCTGTCTCTTCAAAAAGTCGGTGTGACTGGTCCTGTCTCTTTAAAAAGCCGGTGTGACTGGTCCTGTCTCTCTAAAAATCCTGTGTGAATGGTCCTGTCTCTTCAAAAAGCCTGTGTGACTGGTCCTGTCTCTTTAAAAAGCCTGTGTAAATGGTCCTGTCCCTTTTAAAAGCATGTGTGTCTGGTCCTGTCTCTTTAAAAATCCTGTGTGAGTGGCCCTGTCTCTTCCAAAAGCCTGTGTGAATGGTCCTGTCTCTTTAGAAAGCCTGTGTGTCTGGTCCTGTCTCTTTAAAAAGCCTGTGTGATTGGTCCTGTCTCTTCAAAAAGTCGGTGTGACTGGTCCTGTCTCTTTAAAAAGCCTGTGTGACTGTTCCTGTCTCTTTAAAAAGCCTGTGTGACTGGTCCTGTCTCTTTAAAAAGCCTGTGTGACTGGTCCTGTCTCTTCAAAAAGCCTGTGTGACTGGTCCTGTTTCTTTAAAAAGACTGTGTGCCTGTTCCTGTTTCTCTAAAAAGTCTGTGTGACTGGTCCTGTTTCTCTAAAATGCCTGTGTGAATGGTCCTCTCTCTAAAAAGCCTGTGTGACTGGTCCTGTCTCTTTAGAAAGCCTGTGTTAATGGTCCTGTCTCTTTAAAAAGCCTGTGTGACTGGTCCTGTCTCTTCAAAAAGCCTGTGTTACTGGTCCTGTCTCTTTCGAAAGCCTGTGTCTCTGGTCCTGTCTCTTTAGAAAGCCTGTGTGACTGGTCCTGTCTCTTTAGAAAGCCTGTGTGAATGGTTCTGTCTCTTTAGAAAGCCTGCGTGACTGATCCTTGCTCCTTAAAAAGCCTGTGTGACTGGTCCTGCCTCTTTAAAAAGCCTGTGTGGTTGGTCCTGTCTCTTTAAAAAGCCTGTGTGACTGGTCCTGTCTCTCTAAAAAGCCTGTGTGACTGGTCCTGTCTCTTTAAAAAGCCTGTGTGACTGGTCCTGTCTCTTTCGAAAGCCTGTGTGACTGGTCCTGTCTCTTCAAAAAGTCGGTGTGACTGGTCCTGTCTCTTTAAAAAACCTGTGTGACTGATCCTGTCTCTTTAAAAAGCCCGTGTGACTGGTCCTGTCTCTTTAAAAAGCCTGTGTGAATGGTCCTGTCTCTTTTAAAAGCATGTGTGACTTGTCCAGTCTCTTTAAAAAGCCTGTGTGACTGGTCCTGTCTCTCTAAAAATCCTGTGTGAGTGGTCCTGTCTCTTCAAAAAGCCTGTGTGACTGGTCCTGTCTCTTTAAAAAGCTGTGTAAATGGTCCTGTCTCTTTTAAAAGCATGTGTGTCTGGTCCTGTCTCTTTAAAAATCCAGTGTCAGTGGCCCTGTCTCTTTAGAAAGCCTGTGTGTCTGGTCCTGTCTCTGTAGAAAGCCTGTGTGAAAAATCCTGTCTCTTGAAAAAGCCTGTGTGAATGGTCCTGTCTCTCTAAAATGCTGTGTGACTGGCCCGGTATCTCTAAAAAGCATGTGTGACTGGTCCTGTCTCTCTAAGAAGCCTGTGTGACTGGTCCTGTCTCTTTTAAAAGCCTGTGTGACTGGTCCTGTCTCTTTAAAAAGCGTGTGTGACAGGTGCTGTCTCTTTAAAAAGCCTGTGTGACTGGCCATGTCTCTTCAAAAGCCTGTGTGACTGGTCCTGTCTCTTTAAAAAGCCTGTGTGACTGGTCCTGTCTCTTTAAAAAGCCTGTGTGGTTGGTCCTGTCTCTTCAAAAGCCTGCGTCACTGGTCCTGTCTCTTTAAAAAGCCTGTGTGACTGGTCCTGTCTCTTTCAAATGCCTGTGTGAATGATCCTGTCTCTTTAAAAAGCCTGTGTGACTGGACCTGTCTCTTCAAAAGCCTGTGTGACTGGTCCTGTCTCTTCAAAAAGCCTGTGTGACTGGTCCTGTCTCTTTAAAAAGCCTGTGTGACTGATCCTGTCTTTTTAAAAAGCCTGTGTGACTCGTCCTGTCTCTTTAAAAAGCCTGTGTGACTGGTCATGTCTCTTCAAAAAGCCTGTGTGACTGGTCCTCTCTCTTTAAAAAGCCTGTGTGACTGGTCCTGTTTCTTTAAAAAGACTGTGTGACTGGTCCTGTTTCTCTAAAAAGCCTGTGTGACTGGTCCTGTTTCTCTAAAAAGCCTGTGTGAATGGTCCTCTCTCTAAAAAGACTGTGTGACTGGTCCTGTCTCTTTAGAAAGCCTGGGTGAATGGTCCTGTCTCTTTAAAAAGCCTGTGTGACTGGTCCTGTCTCTTTAAAAAGCCTGTGTTACTGGTCCTGTCTCTTTCGAAAGCCTGTGTGACTGGTCCTGTCTCTTTAGAAAGCCTGTGTGAATGGTTCTGTCTCTTTAGAAAGCCTGCGTGACTGATCCTTGCTCTTTAAAAAGCCTGTGTGACTGGTCCTGCCTCTTTAAAAAGCCTGTGTGTTTGGTCCTGTCTCTTTAAAAAGCATGTGTGACTGGTCCTGTCTCTCAAAAAAGCCTGTGTGAATTGTCCTGTCTCTTCAAAAAGCCTGTGTGACTGGTCCTGTCTCTCAAAAAGGCCTGTGTGAATTGTCCTGTCTCTTCAAAAAGCCTGTGTGACTGGTCCTGTCTCTGTAGAAAGCCTGTGTGAGTGTTCCTGTGTCTTTAAAAAGGCTTTTGTGACTGGTCCTGTCTCTTTAAAAAGCCTGTGTGAAAAATCCTGTCTCTTCAAAAAGCCTGTGTGAATGGTCCTGTCTCTCTAAAAAGCCTGTGTGACTGGCCCGGTCTCTCTAAAAAGCCTGTGTGACTTGTGCTGTCTCTTTCAAAAGCCTGTGTAACTGGTCCTGTCGCTCTTAAAAGCCTGTGTGACTGATCCTGTCTCTTTCAATAGCCTGTGTGACTGGTCCTGTCTCTTTAGAAAGCCTGTGTGACTGGTCCTGTCTCTTTTAAAAGCCTGTGTGACTGGTCCTGTCTCTTTAAAAAGCCTGTGTGACTGGTGCTGTCTCTTTAAAAAGCCTGTGTAACTGGTCCTGTCTCTTTAAAAAGCCTGTGTGGTTGATCCTGTCTCTTCAAAAAGCCTGCGTCACTGGTCCTGTCTCTTTAAAAAGCCTGTGTGACTGGTCCTGTCTCTTTCAAATGCCTGTGTGAATGGTCCTGTCTCTTTAAAAAGCCTGTGTGACTGGACCTGTCTCTTCAAAAGCCTGTATGACTGCTGCTGTCTCTTCAAAATCCTATGTGATTGGACCTGTCTCTTTAAAAAGCCTGTGTGACTGATCCTGTCTTTTTAAAAAGCCTGTGTGACTCGTCCTGTCTCTTGGAAAAGCCTGTGTGACTGGTCCTGTCTCTTTAAAAAGCCTGTTTGACTGGTCCTGTCTCTTTAAAAAGCCTGTGCGAGAGGTCCTGTCTCTTTAGAAAGCCTGTGTGACTGGTCCTGTCTCTTTAGAAAGCCTGTGTGAATGGTTCTGTCTCTTTTGAATGCCTGCGTGACTGATCCTTGCTCTTTAAAAAGCTTGTTTGACTGCTCCTGTCTCTTTAAAAAGCCTGTGTGGTTGGTCCTGTTTTTTTAAAAAGGCTGTGTGATTGGTCCTGTCTCTTTAGAAAGCCTGTGTGAATGGTCCTGTCTCTTTAAAAAGCCTGTGTGACTGGACCTGTCTCTTCAAAAGCCTGTGTGACTGCTGCTGTCTCTTCAAAATCCTATGTGATTGGACCTGTCTCTTTAAAAAGCCTGTGTGACTGATCCTGTCTTTTTAAAAAGCCAGTGTGACTCGTCCTGTCTCTTGGAAAAGCCTGTGTGACTGGTCCTGTCTCTTTAAAAAGCCTGTTTGACTGGTCCTGTCTCTTTAAAAAGCCTGTGTGAGTGGTCCTGTCTCTTTAGAAAGCCTGTGTGACTGGTCCTGTCTCTTTAGAAAGCCTGTGTGAATGGTTCTGTCTCTTTTGAATGCCTGCGTGACTGATCCTTGCTCATTAAAAAGCTTGTTTGACTGCTCCTGTCTCTTTAAAAAGCCTGTGTGTCTGGTCCTGTCTCTTTAGAAAGCCTGTGTGAATGGTCCTGTCTCTTTAAAAAGCCTGTGCGACTGCTCCTGTCTCTTTAAAAAGCCTGTGTGGTTGGTCCTGTCTTTTTAAAAAGCCTGTGTGAATGGTCCTGTCTCTTTAAAAAGCCTGTGTGAATGGTCCTGTCTCATTTAAAAGCCTGTGTGACTCGTCCTGTCTCTTTAAAAAGCCTGTGTGACTGGTCCTGTCTCTTTAAAAAGCCTGCGTGACTGGACCTGTCTCTTTAAAAAGCCTGTGTGACTGATCCTGTCTCTTTAAAAAGCCTGTGTGACTGTTCCTGTCTCTCTAAAAAGCCGTTGTGACTGGACCTGTCTCTTTAAAAAGCCCGTGTGACTGGTCCTGTCTCTTTAGAAAGCCTATGTGATTGCTCCTGGCTCTTTAAAAAGCCAGTGTGAGTGGCCCTGTCTCTTTAGAAAGCCTGCGTGACTGACCCTTGCTCTTTAAAAAGCCAGTGTGACTGGTCCTGTCTCTTTTAAAAGCCTGTGTGGTTGGTCCTGTCTCTTTAAAAAGCCTGTGTGACTGGTCCTGTCTCTTTAAAAAGCCTGTGTGACTGGTCCTGTCTCTTTAAAAAGCTTGCGTGCCTGGACCTGTCTCTTTAAAAAGCCTGTGTGACTGATCCTGTCTCTTTAAAAAGCCTGTGTGACTGGTCCTGTCTCTCTAAAAAGCCGTTGTGACTGGACCTGTCTCTTTAAAAAGCCCGTGTGACTGGACCTGTCTCTTTAAAAAGCCAGTGTGAGTGGCCCTGTCTCTTTAGAAAGCCTGCGTGACTGACCCTTGCTCTTTAAAAAGCCAGTGTGACTGGTCCTGTCTCTTTTAAAAGCCTGTGTGGTTGGTCCTGTCTCTTTAAAAAGCCTGTGTGACTGTTCCTGTCTCTTTAAAAAGCCTGTCAACTCTTGGGCTGCAAAGTCTCCGCTTCTTCTCATCCTTTAATGAATTTTACAATCAGAGTAAAGGGATATTTTCCCACATTCTTCAACTGCTCTCTGAACTTAGTCTGGGTCACGGCGTAAATCCCAGTGTTTGTGCAGCAACTCAGCAGCTGCAGCATGAATCCCAGTTCCATTACATAACTAGGTAGATATACAGAATAATACCCCAAATACAACATCCGGCTCCATATAGAATACACCATAAACACTGCCCATAACAGGATGAAATTGCCGGAGATAACAAGCAGTAAAATGATGGATTTCCTGCGGCTCTCCATCTCTGGGTCTCTGGGACTCTCCCCACTGCTGGGACCCCGGAGTCTCCTGCGGGCTCTGCTGGCCACTAAAATGTGTCTGACGGTGACAGAATTGAGCAGCAGAATCACCACAAATGGGACACACGGGGTGAGAATATAATGAAGGAACTCGATTGTTCCCCAGACCCGTGAATTCTCAACATCGATTGTGACATCACAAAACCAGGGCTCGTTCCCAAGCCAATACCGACCTGTGAACATAAAATACCAGGTGATGTTCTTTAAACCGCTCAGCACAGTCACTGTTCCCAGAACCACAGCCGCCGTTTTCTCGGTGCAATATTTAGTTTTCAGCTTCTGGCAACAAATGGCCACAAATCGATCAAATGTGAAAGTGACGGTGAACCAGACAGAACAGTCTGTGGCTGCGAAGAGCAGGACGGCGTGGATATTACACACGGGGATGGAATACACGAAATAAAACTGTCCCCTATAAACAATGGGAATGTGCCTCAATATCAGGTCGAGGATAACGACCAGTAGATCCGCCGCTGCCATGGCCACCAGGTAGCGAGTGACACATTTGGAGAGACCGCACTTTCCCCGAGACAGGATCCCAATCGTCACTAAGTTCACTGTGAGGAAGGGAAATAAACAGGGAAATTATTCATCAGGCTGGGAGCAAAAGCAGCAGTTTGAGGGAATTCGGGGTGAAATCTGCAACTCACAAGCGAGATTCAATGATATAATCTAATCCTATTACCTGTGGAGCTGAATACAGGGCTTATTGTAAGAATAATCGAGAATACATTGTGGAATCAATAACTGAAATGGGAATAAATATAACATGAAAGTAACAGATGTTTGATCAATAAAAGATTAAATGATCGATCTAAATTTAGCGCAGCAGACAAAAGCACCAGCCGAGGTACCAGGGACACAAAGGACCAGACCCTCTCGGGAAGCCTTCGTGTCCCGGGATCAGTCAGCATTTGGAGCGGTGCAGTTCGCTTCTGTGCCCCTGTGTTAGGGAGGGGGAAATCCCGCTTGGATTCCTGCTCCTGGTCAGAATATCCATTCTATTTAGAACTGAAAATGAATGCAACAGCAAAATACAGAAACTCCAACCTTGGCATGCAATAATTACAGGCAATTGTATGTAAAAGGTACGGATGTAATATGACAATGCTAAGATAATAAATACAAGTTCACTTCAGGTATCAAGATAACTGGGCTATCAGATATGTTTTGAAGATTGAGTTTTCTGCATTTTTGTTGAAATACACAAATTTTAGCTCATTGAAAGAAAGATTTGCCAAGTAACATTGCAAATAATGGACTCTGAATTAAAGTAAGTAGTGATTACTGACCAGGTAATGTCCCACTAAATGCATTTATCAGTATCGAAATCAGACAATTTATCACACTGGCATAGTGCCGCCGAATGCTGCTGTAAAGTATCTGAACACAAGTGGAAGAGATTTATCCTTGTACTTTTCAACTGCTGTTTCCAACTTGTACAGAAAATTATATTAGACGAGAAGATATCAACGGATTTTCTTATCATCAGTACTTCAGTTACAATCAGCTGGGATTGTTTATCCTGAAGTGCAGCAGGAGGCAATAGAGAATCACTCTGGGTCTCACTGACAGATCCACTGAACCGTGACAGACGGGCATGGGATCCAATTGTAAATTCAAAACAATGATCAGAAATAAATGTATTGAAATCTGGCTGAATTAACGTTTTGTGAGAATGTAATTTATCTGTTTAATCCTACTTTAACCATCAGAAGCAGTGCCAATAATGCGGAACTGGAGAGGGTGGGAAAGGAGACACTGACTGGAACTGAATGATTAGCGGATATTTCAGACATTTAAAGATGTGGATGTGATCTGCCAGGATTTGTTCCTGTGACTCTGTAAGTAACCATACCGAGCATTAGGTGAAAACAAACACAAAATACTGCGGATTCTGGAAATCTGAAATGAAAACAGAAAATGATGGAAATACTCAGCGGGTCAGGCAGCATCTGTAGAGAGAGAGAGAAACAGAGTTAACGTTTCAGGTCGATGGCCTTTCGCCATTAGGTGAAAAGTCTCCTAAACCAAGACAGCATTCTTCTGACCTGATACTAATGTTCAGTGTCGGTAGCAGATTGAAATTCGTTCAATAAAGAGTCACCTTCAATAAATTTACTTGAGTTGAACATTTGAATCTTGGTAACACGAAATCACCTTCAGAATCAATAGCTGACAGCAGCGCGGATGGGATGGGGAACGACAGAGAGAGAAACACAGATAATCATGGGGGGAAAAGTCGGTTGGTTTGCACCTGCCCTGAGCACCTTCGGGGGGGAGGGGTAACGGGGCGATAGGCGCTTAGCGCCCGAGCGCTGCTATTTTAGCGCCGCTCACAAAATTAACCAGTCATTTTGCGCTGGCACTAAACACTGCCGCCACGATCTCCTGCGCCTGCAGATCGTGACATCAGTCGAGCGTGCAATGCCCTAATAGCACCCTGGACCGAAAATTGAGTCGCGTGCCCTGCCTCAGCCCCTGCCGCTAGGAACGACACGTAGATGGGGAATGATTTCAAGTCGGGAAGGGGCTGGGGGAGCGCTATTTAAAGGCGGTTGCCTCCTGCCGTTTCTTGTCGGTGAAATTTTTGTTAGATGCAGGTTGAGAGACGTCTGGAGAGATTCGACGCTCACCGAAGGAGTTTTGGGTCCTGAGCACCAATTTGGAGGTTTATTTTTATTTCACCTTCCTTCTAACGATATTAAGAAGCTTCGATGGGGGCTGCACTAACTTGGGGCGTCGACGTCCAGCTTAACCTTCGGAGGCAGCAGAGGCGCAGAGAGAGAGTGGCAAACGTGACCAGAGGGTGTGTGACCACAGACAGCTCATACTCGCCGTTAATGCCCGCTATCCTGGCAGCAGCCACAATGCTTTTATTCTGCGCCAGTACGGTGTTGCACACATCTTCCAACCACCGTGTCAACCTAGTGGATGGCTCCTCGGGGACAAGGGTTATCCACTCTGCACCTGGCTGATGACACCGATCCATAACACCAACACCCCTGTCGAACTGCAATACAATGAGAGCCATAGCGCCACCAGGAACATGATAGAGCAGGCGTTCGGCATCTTGAAACAACGGTTCCGCTTTCTAGATCACTCAGGAGGAGCTGTGCAATACTCTCCCGAGCGAGTCTCCCTCTTGATTGTTGTGTGCTGCATGCTTTATAACATTGCAATCATGAGGACCCAGCCATTGCCACCAGGGATTGGTGCACCACCTGAGGAGGAGGAGCAAGAGGGAGTGGAGGAGGAGGATGAGTAGCAGGAGGATGAAGAGGAGGATCAGCAGCACCAACGTGGGAGGGAGGCGCACAATGTTGCCACTGAAAGGGCCGTCCGTGAACGGCTCATAAGACACCGATTCTAACCCCTTACTGAGAAGATGGCTTCTGTGATGAAGAAGCACATCATTGAAAGCATCCCGCACCCCCTATTGCTGGACAGAGCTGCAATGAGTCAAATCAGAAAAGATGTAAAGTAACAATTAAAAAAATTAGTTGTGTTACCAACTCTGTGTCATTTATTCAGGACAAACAAATTGAAACAAACACAACAATTCATGAACTAACAAAACTCGTTCTCACAACATGGAGATCAGCGGGAAAACTGTCAACAAATAGTTGAATAGCCATTACTGTGTGCAGCCATGTGTTTGGCAGAGGTGCCTACCATAGTTGAATAGCCATTACTGTGTGCAGACATGTGTTTGGCAGAGGTGCCTACCATAGTTGAATAGCCATTACTGTGTGCAGACATGTGTTTGGCAGAGGTGCCTACCATAGTTGAATAGCCATTACTGTGTGCAGCCATGTGTTTGGCAGAGGTGCCTACCATAGTTGAATAGCCATTACTGTGTGCAGCCATGTGTTTGGCAGAGGTGCCTATCATAGTTGAATAGCCATTACTGTGTGCAGCCATGTGTTTGGCAGAGGTGCCTATCATAGTTTAATATCCGTTGCTGTGTGCAGCCATGTTTTTGGCAGAGGTGCCTACCATAGTTGAATATCCGTTGCTGTGTGCAGGCATGTGGTTGGCAGAGGTCCCTACCATAGTTGAATAGCCATTACTGTGTGCAGACATGTGTTTGGCAGAGGTGCCTATCATAGTTGAATAGCCATTACTGTGTGCAGCCATGTGTTTGGCAGAGGTGCTTTTCATAGTTGAATAGCCGTTAATGTGTGCAGCCATGTGTTTGGCAGAGGTGCCTTTCATAGTTGAATAGCCATTACTGTGTGCAGCCATGTGTTTGGCAGAGGTGCCTATCATAGTTGAATAGCCATTACTGTGTGCAGCCATGTGTTTGGCAGAGGTTCCTATCATAGTTGAATAGCCATTACTGTGTGCAGGCATGTGTTTGGCAGAGGTGCCTTTCATAGTTGAATAGCCATTACTGTGTGCAGCCATGTGTTTGGCAGATGTGCCTTTCATAGTTGAATAACCATTACTGTGTGCAGCCATGTGTTTGGCAGAGGTGCCTATCATAGTTGAATAGCCATTACTGTGTGCAGCCATGTGTTTGGCAGAGGTGCCTACCATAGTTGAATAGCCATTACTGTGTGAAGACATGTGTTTGGCAGAGGTGCCTTTCATAGTTGAATAGCCATTACTGTGTGCAGCCATGTGTTTGGCAGAGGTGCCTTTCATAGTTGAACAGCCATTAATGTGTGCAGCCATGTGCTTGGCAGATGTGCCTACCATAGTTGAATAGCCCTTACTGTGTGCAGACATGTGTTTGGCAGATGTGCCTATCATAGTTGAATAGCCATTACTGTGTGCAGCCATGTGTTTGGCAGATGTGCCTATTATAGTTGAATAGCCATTACTGTGTGCAGCCATGTGTTTGGCAGATATGCCTATCATAGTTGAATAGCCATTACTGTGTGCAGACATGTGTTTGGCAGAGGTGCCTTTCATAGTTAAATAGCCATTACTGTGTGCAGACATGTGTTTGGCAGATGTGCCTATCATAGTTGAATAGCCATTAATGTGTGCAGACATGTGTTTGGCAGAGGTGCCTTTCATAGTTGAATAGCCATTACTGTGTGCAGCCATGTGATTGGCAGAGGTGCCTATCATAGTTGAATAGCCATTAATGTGTGCAGACATCTGTTTGGCAGATATGCCTATCATAGTTGAATAGCCATTACTGTGTACAGCCATGTGTTTGGCAGAGGTGCCTATCATAGTTGAATAGCCATTACTGTGTACAGCCATGTGTTTGGCAGAGGTGCCTATCATAGTTGAATAGCCATTACTGTGTGCAGACATGTGTTTGGCAGAGGTGCCTATCATAGTTGAATAGCCATTACTGTGTACAGCCATGTGTTTGGCAGAGGTGCCTATCATAGTTGAATAGCCATTACTGTGTGCAGCCATGTGTTTGGCAGAGGTGCCTTTCATAGTTGAATAGCCATTACTGTGTGCAGCCATGTATTTGGCAGAGGTGCCTATTATAGTTGAATAGCCATTACTGTGTGCAGACATGTATTTGGCAGGTGTGCCTATCATAGTTGAATAGCCATTACTGTGTGCAGCCATGCGTTTGGCAGATGTGCCTACCATTGTTGAATTGCCATTACTGTGTGCAGACATATGTTTGGCAGATGTGCCTATCATAGTTGAATAGCCATTACTGTGTGCAGCCATGTGTTTGGCACATGTGCCTATCATAGTTGAATAGCCATTACTGTGTGCAGCCATGTATTTGGCAGATGTGCCTATCATAGTTGAATAGCCATTACTGTGTGCAGCCATGTATTTGGCAGAGGTGCCTTTCATAGTTGAATAGCCATTACTGTGTGCAGCCATGTATTTGGCAGAGGTGCCTATTATAGTTGAATAGCCATTACTGTGTGCAGACATGTGTTTGGCAGAGGTGCCTAACATAGTTGAATAGCCATTACTGTTTGCAGACATGTATTTGGCAGATATGCCTTTCATAGTTGAATAGACATTACTGTGTGCAGACATGTGTTTGGCAGATGTGCCTACCATAGTTGGATAGCCATTACTGTGTGCAGACATGTATTTGGCAGGTGTGCCTATCATAGTTGAATAGCCATTACTGTGTGCAGCCATGCATTTGGCAGATGTGCCTACCATTGTTGAATTGCCATTACTGTGTGCAGACATATGTTTGGCAGATGTGCCTATCATAGTTGAATAGCCATTACTGTGTGCAGCCATGTGTTTGGCACATGTGCCTATCATAGTTGAATAGCCATTACTGTGTGCAGCCATGTATTTGGCAGATGTGCCTATCATAGTTGAATAGCCATTACTGTGCCCAGCCATGTATTTGGCAGATGTGCCTATTATAGTTGAATAGCCATTACTGTGTGCAGCCATGTATTTGGCAGATGTGCCGATCATAGTTGAATAGCCATTACTGTGTACAGCCATGTGTTTGGCAGAGGTGCCTATCATAGTTGAATAGCCATTACTGTGTGCAGACATGTGTTTGGCAGAGGTGCCTATCATAGTTGAATAGCCATTAATGTGTACAGCCATGTGTTTGGCAGAGGTGCCTATCATAGTTGAATAGCCATTACTGTGTGCAGCCATGTGTTTGGCAGAGGTGCCTTTCATAGTTGAATAGCCATTACTGTGTGCAGCCATGTATTTGGCAGAGGTGCCTATTATAGTTGAACAGCCATTACTGTGTGCAGACATGTGTTTGGCAGAGGTGCCTATCATAGTTGAATAGCCATTACTGTGTGCAGCCATGTGTTTGGCAGAGGTGCCTACCATAGTTGATTAGCCATTACTGTGTGCAGACATGTGTTTGGCAGAGGTGCCTATTATAGTTGAATAGCCATTACTGTGTGCAGACATGTATTTGGCAGATATGCCTACCATGGTTGAATAAACATTACTGTGTGCAGCCATGTATTTGGCAGAGGTGCCTATCATAGTTGAATAGACATTACTGTGTGCAGACATGTATTTGGCATATGTGCCTACCATAGTTGAATAGCCGTTACTGTGTGCAGACATGTATTTGGCAGGTGTGCCTATCATAGTTGAATAGCCATTACTGTGTGCAGCCATGCGTTTGGCAGATGTGCCTACCATAGTTAAATAGCCATTACTGTGTGCAGACATGTGTTTGGCAGATGTGCCTATCATAGTTGAATAGCCATTACTGTGTGCAACCATGTATTTGGCAGGTGTGCCTATCATAGTTGAATAGACATTACTGTGTGCAGACATGTGTTTGGCAGAGGTGCCTTTCATAGTTGAATAGCCATTAATGTGTGCAGCCATGTGTTTGGCAGAGGTGCCTATTATAGTTGAATAGCCATTACTGTGTGCAGACATGTGTTTGGCAGAGGTGCCTTTCATAGTTGAATAGCCATTACTGTGTGCAGCCATGCGTTTGGCAGATATGCCTATCATAATTGAATAGCCATTAATGTGTGCAGCCATGTATTTGGCAGATGTGCCTATCATAGTTGAATAGCCATTACTATGTGCAGCCATATATTTGGCAGATGTGCCTATCATAGTTGAATAGCCATTAATGTGTGCAGCCATGTATTTGGCAGATGTGCCTATCATAGTTGAATTGCCATTACTGTGTGCAGACATGTGTTTGGCAGATGTGCCTATCATAGTTGAATAGCTATTACTGTGTGCAGCCATGTATTTGGCAGATGTGCCTATCATAGTTGAATAGCCATTACTGTGTCCAGCCATGTATTTGGCAGATGTGCCTATTATAGTTGAATAGCCATTACTGTGTGCAGTCATGTATTTGGCAGATGTGCCGATCATAGTTGAATAGACATTACTGTGTGCAGACATGTGTTTGGCAGATATGCCTATCATAGTTGAATAGCCATTACTGTGTGCAGCCGTGCGTTTGGCAGCTATGCCTATCATAGTTGAATAGCCATTACTGTGTGCAGCCATGTATTTGGCAGATGTGCCTATCATAGTTGAATAGCCATTACTGTGTCCAGCCATGTATTTGGCAGATGTGCCTATTATAGTTGAATAGCCATTACTGTGTGCAGTCTTGTATTTGGCAGATGTGCCGATCATAGTTGAATAGACATTAATGTGTGCAGACATGTGTTTGGCAGATATGCCTGTCATAGTTGAATAGCCATTACTGTGTGCAGCCGTGCGTTTGGCAGATATGCCTATGATAGTTGAATAGCCATTACTGTGTGCAGCCATGTATATGCAGATGTGCCTATCATAGTTGAATAGCCATTACTGTGACCAGCCATGTATTTGGCAGATGTGCCTATTATAGTTGAATAGCCATTACTGTGTGCAGCCATGTATTTGGCAGATGTGCCAATCATAGTTGAATAGACATTACTGTGTGCAGACATGTGTTTGGCAGATATGCCTATCATAATTGAATAGCCATTACTGTGTGCAGCCGTGCGTTTGGCAGATATGCCTATCATAGTTGAACAGCCAATAATGTGTGCAGCCATGTATTTGGCAGATGTGCCTATTATTGTTGAATAGCCATTACTGTGTGCAGCCATGTGTTTGGCAGATGTGCCTATTATAGTTGAATAGCCATTACTGTGTGCAGCCATGTGTTTGGCAGATTTGCCTCCCATAGTTGAATAGCCATTACTGTGTACAGCCATGTGTTTGGCAGATGTGCCTACCACAGCTGAATAGCCGTTATTATGTGCAGCCATGTGTTTGGCAGATGTGCCTCCCATAGTATATTTTTATTAGTTTATGGGATGTGGGCTTCGCTGGCAAGGCCAGCATTTATTGCCCATCCCTAGTTGCCTTTGAGAAGGTGGTGGTGAGCTGCCTTCTTGAACCGCTGCAGTCCGTGTGGTGAAGTTACTCCCACATTGCTGTTAAGTAGGGAGTTACAGGATTTTCACCCAGCGATGATGAAGGATCGGCGATATACTTCTAAGTCAGGATGTTGTGTGACTTGGAGGGGAACTTGGAGGTGGTTGTGTTCCCATGCGCCTGCCCTTGTCCTTCCAGGTGGAAGAGGTCGCGGGTTTGGGAGGAGCCGCCGAAGAAGCCTTGGTGAGTTGCTGTAGTGTATCTTGTTGAATAGCGGTTAATGTGTGCAAGGTGTGGGATGTGGATGTGTGTTTTATGAAATGGCCATAGGTTTGAATGAGTGTTGGGCATTTGGGTTTGTCAACCCTCTGGGCAAAGAGTGAAGTTGAGATGGAGGGATGTAGAGGTTTGGAAAAGCAGGTACTCACCCTGACCACCCGAGTGAGCTCGTTGAACTTCTTCTGACATTGGGTGTGTGTCCTCGGCACCAGGCCCCTCGGGGAGATGTGCTGAGCCACCTCCCTCCACACCCTTCTAAACTCCCGGGGCAATGGCCTCCTGCACCTCACAGGGAACAACACTGCCCATCGCCGTTCCACAGCGCCAACCAGAGCCACCAAAGCCTCGTCGCTCAAGCCCCTAGCTCTTTCTCTGGGCCTCTCCATTACTTAGAATTAATAACTGGACATAGATCCTTACTGGGAACGCCGACAGCAGTGAGGCGGGGATAGTACATATTTTGTATATCATAACATATTCCTAATATCCTAAGCACTTCGCCCCAATCTATGCCTTCCCTTCTGTGAGTGTCTGGTGGTCTTTGTGCTGGGGGCAGCGCACGGACTGTGTGAGGTGACACAGTGAAGGGAGCTCCTTATTTAGAGCAGAGGGAAATCCCCGAGTAACATCATTAGGCCTCAGTGTAACTGGCATTAATTACAGTCATTGAACAAACAGACTCATTGAACCATTGTCATCACAACACTTTACTCAACTACCTCCTCTTTCACTATGACTTTGGCAGCAGCTTCTTCCTTGCTAAAGACAGATGCAAAGTATTTATTTACTATCTCAGCCATGCCCTCTGCCTCCATTCGTATGTCACCTTTTTGGCCCTTAATCGGCCCCACCCCTCCTCTTACTGCCCGTTTACTATTTATATGCCAAAACAAGACTTTTGGATTCCATTTTATGTTAGCTGCCAATCTATTCTAATACTCTCTCTTTGCCCCTCTTATTTCCTTTTTCATTTCCTCTTTGAACTTTCTATATTCAGCCTGGTTCTCACTTGTATTCTGAACTTGACATCTGTCATACGTCCCATTTCTCTGCTTCCTCTTACTCTCTATCTTCCATTATCTCTTTCGTCATCCAGGGAGCTCTGGCTTTGGTTGCCCTACCTTTCCCCCTCGTGGGAAAGTACCTCGATTGTACCTGAATCATCTCTTCTTTAAAGACAGCCCATTGTTCGATTACAATTTTGATGCCAATCTTTGATTCCTTTTACCCAAGCCAGCTCGGTTCTCAACCCACTGAAATTTGGCCCTCCCCCAATTAAGTATTTTTACTCTAGATTGCTCCTCGTCCTTTTCCATAGCTAATATAAACCTCATGATACTACGATCACCGTTCCCTGAATGCTCCCTGACTGAAATCTTCTCCACTTCACCTACCTCATTCCCAGAACCAGATCCAGCAATGCCTCCTTCCTCTTTGGGCCAGAAATGCACCAATCAAGAAAGTTCTCTTGAACTCACTAAGGAAATTCTTTCCCCTCTCTTCCCTTTATACGATTACTATCTCAGTCTATATTAGGATAACTGAAGTCCCCCATTATTACCACTCTATATTTCTTCCACCTCTCTGCAATTTCCCTGCAAATTTGCTCCTCTATTTCCTTCTCACTAGTTGGTGGCCTATAGAAGCGTTTTACAGCCAATGATTCTGCCATTCCCATTTGCAACATTTAACCTCTCCTGCCTTCCACCCTATCACAGACCATCTCTTTTGTTCATTCCTCCCCCCTTTCCCTGCCCCTACACCTGCTTACAAGCTGTTCCATCTCTAACTTTTTCCAGTTCTGCCGAAGGGTCACAGACCTGAAACGTTAACTCTGTTTCTCTCTCCACGGATGCTGCCTGACCTGCTGAGTGTTTCCAGCATTTTTTGTTGTTATTTCAGATTTCCAGCATCCGCAGTATTTTGCTATTGTAAGGTCTAAGATAAAAGAGAAAGAAAGACTTACATTTATATAGCGCCTTTCACGACCACCGGACGTCTCGAAGCGTTTTACAGCCAATGAATACTTTTGAAGTGCAGTCACTCTTTTCAGGTGAGAAACGCGGCAGCCAATTTGCGCACAGCAAGCTCCCACAAACAGCAATGTGATAATGCCCAGATTAATAGTTTTTGTTATGTTGATTGAGCGATAATTATTGGCCAGGACACCAGGGATAACTTCACTACTCTTCATCGAACTAGTGCAATGGGATCTTTTACGTCCACCTGAGAGAGCAGTTTAACATCTCATCCGAAAGACGGCACCTCCAACAGTGCAGCACTCCCTCAGTACTGCACGGGAGTGTCAGCCTAGATTTATGGGCTCAAGTCCCTGGAGCTTGGAACCCACAACCTCTGACTGAGAGGCGAGTGTGCTACCTACTGAGCCACAGCTGACACTGTCAGATGGGTTTACAGTGCATGTGTGTAAACGCACGAAGCGTGGTCAATAAGGTGGGTGAGCTGCAGGCGCAAATAGCCACATAGGAAAATGATGTCGTGACGATAACAGAGACCTGGCTCAAAAAGGGCAGGATTGGATACTAAATATTCCTGGATATAAGATGTTCGGGAAAGATAGTGAAGGAAAGAAAGGAGGTGGATTAACAGTATTGATTAAGGAGAATATTAGTGCTGGAGAAAGAGGATGTCTTCGAGGGGTCAAGGACAGAATCTATTTGGTTAGAGTTAAGAAACAATAGAGGTACCATTACACTGCTCCCACCTCAATCCAGGAATGTGATTCCCAGGGCTGCCTAGATTACACTGCTCCCACCTCAATCCAGGAATGTGATTCCCAGGGCTGCCTAGATTACACTGCTCCCACCTCAATCCAGGAATGTGATTCCCAGGGTTGCCTACATTACACTGCTCCCGCCTCAATCCAGGAATGTGATTCCCAGGGTTGCCTACATTACACTGCTCCCGCCTCAATCCAGGAATTTCATTCCCAGGGCTGCCTACATTACACTGCTCCCGACTCAATCCAGGAATTTCATTCCCAGGGTTGCCTACATTACACTGCTCGCGCGTCAGTCCAGGAATTTCATTCCCAGTTCATTTCTCATTTGCCTGAAACTAGAACAAGAACAAGAACACCATGTTTCTAAAGGTTGAGTTTACCCAGACAAACATGTCATGGTGTTTGACCGAGGGGAATAATAATTAAAAGGAGCAAAGGGTTGATACCAAGGAATCAGAGGAAAACGCTTAAAATATTAACCGCTGAGATAAATACCCTGTAACCACCTTAATACTCCATAAACACGCTGGAAACATTGTATTCTCTGATATTCATACTCACAGAATCATAACTATCAGTCAACATTCCCGAATCCTCCATCACCATCCCAGGGTCTGCACAGACCCACCAGAGGTGGGGGCACAGTCGGGAGGGAGAAACCCTGTGAGTCCTCAGCATTGCCTATGCATATAATGAAGTCTGATGGCTTCCAGTCAGACATGGGCAAGGTAACTTCCTGCTGATTACCACCTACCGCCCTCCCTCAGCTGTTGAATCGGCACATCTTCATGCTGAACACCAGCTGATGGGAGCACCGAGAGCAGAAAGGGCGCAAATTATACTCTGGGTCGGGAGGGGGAAACTTCAATGTCCATCTCCAAGAGTGGCTCGGAAGTACCATCATTAACCGAGCGCTGAAGAACACAGCTGCCAGACTGGGATTGCGGCAGGTGGTGGGTGAACCAAGATGAGAGATTAGCCTGCTTGACCTCGTCCTCACCAATCTACTTATCGCATATGCATCTGTCTATATTGGTAGGACTGATCACTGCACAATATTTGTAGAGAATAAGTCTCGCCTTCACCCTGAGGACACCGTCCATCATATCATGTGCATCTACCATGGTGATCAATGGAATGAAATTAGACAGAGTCAAGCGATCCAACAACCAACAGATCAAATTATTTCAAAGCTGTCATATTCTGTCGTGAATGGTAATGCACATTTAAACAGTTTCCACATACCCCTGAAAATTTCTCCTTTTCAAGCAGATATCCAATTACCTTTTGGAAGTTACCGTTAAGAAAGAAAGAATTGCATTGATATAGCGCTTTTCACAACCCTGGGATGTACCAAAGCGCTTTACAGCCAATGAAGTACTTTTGAAGTGTAGTCAATGTTGTAATGTATGAAACGCGGCAGCCAATTTGCGCACAGCAAGCTCCCACAAACAGCAATGTGATAATGACCACATAATCTGCTTTAGTGATGTTGATTGAGATAAATATTGGCCAGAACACTGGGGTTAACTCTGCTGCTCTTCAATATAATTCCATGGGATCTTTTACATCAACCTTAGAGAAAAGACGGGGCCTCGTTTTAACGTCTCTTCCGAAAGACGGCCACTCCGACAGTGCAGTGCTCCCTCAGTAATGCCCCTCTGACTGTGCAGTACTCCCCCAGTACTGCCCCTCCAACACTGCAGCGCTTCCTCAGTACTGCAGTGGCGTGTTAGCCTAGATTTCTGTATCACGTCGCTGGAGCGGGACTTGAACCCACAACCTTCTAACACAGAGCCGCGAGTGCTATGAGCTGAGCCGATTGAATCTACTTCCACCAGACCTTCCGAGTTCATTCCAGACATAAAAACTCACTGTGACCAAAGTTCTTCTCATCTGCCCCGTTTCATTTACCAATTATCTTATATCTGTGCCCTTTTCTAATGACATGGCAAGGAGTGGAAACAGTTTCTCCTTTCTTATTGTATCAAAACCCCTCATCATTTTGAACACTTGTTTTCAATCTCCCCCTAACCTTCTCTGCTATAAGGAGAACAATCCCAGCTTCTCTCGTCTCCCCACATAACTGAAATCCCTCATCCCTGGAGTCATTATGGTAAATTTTCTCCACACAAGTGGCAGACGATGACCACCTCCAAGAAGAGGGAGTCTAACCACCTCCACTTGACAGTCAACGGCATTTACATCACCGAATCCTGCAACATCAAAATCCTAAGGATCGCCATTGATCAGAAACTCAACTGCACCAGCCACATAAATGACGTGGCTACTACAGCAGGTCAATTTGTTTGCAGCGTTTTGAATCTTTAAAA
>JASTWF010001540.1:0-74224 GCA_030390025.1 Squalus acanthias
ACACTGTGACTCATCAATCCCCCATCCCCATCCCCACACTGTGACTCATCAATCCCCCATCCCCATCCCCACACTGTGACTCATCAATCCCCCATCCCATCCCCACACTGTGACTCATCAATCCCCCATCCCCATCCCACACTGTGACTCATCAATCCCCCATCCCCATCCCACACTGTGACTCATCAATCCCCCATCCCCATCCCCACACTGTGACTCATCAATCCCCCATCCCCATCCCACACTGTGACTCATCAATCCCCCATCCCCATCCCACACTGTGACTCATCAATCCCCCATCCCATCCCACACTGTGACTCATCAATCCCCCATCCCCATCCCCACACTGTGACTCATCAATCCCCCATCCCCATCCCCACACTGTGACTCATCAATCCCCCATCCCCACACTGTGACTCATCAATCCCCCATCCCCATCCCCACACTGTGACTCATCAATCCCCCATCCCATCCCCACACTGTGACTCATCAATCCCCCATCCCCATCCCTCACACTGTGACTCATCAATCCCTCCCCATCCCCACACTGTGACTCATCAATCCCCCATCCCCATCCTCACACTGTGACTCATCAATCCCCCATCCCCATCCCCACACTGTGACTCATCAATCCCCCATCCCATCCCACACTGTGACTCATCAATCCCCCATCCCCATCCCCACACTGTGACTCATCAATCCCCATCCCCATCCCTCACACTGTGACTCATCAATCCCCCATCCCCATCCCCACACTGTGACTCATCAATCCCCATCCCCATCCCACACTGTGACTCATCAATCCCCCATCCCCACACTGTGACTCATCAATCCCCCATCCCCATCCCCACACTGTGACTCATCAATCCCCCATCCCCATCCACACTGTGACTCATCAATCCCCCATCCCCATCCCCACACTGTGACTCATCAATCCCCCATCCCCATCCCACACTGTGACTCATCAATCCCCCATCCCATCCCACACTGTGACTCATCAATCCCCCATCCCCATCCCCACACTGTGACTCATCAATCCCCCATCCCCATCCCCACACTGTGACTCATCAATCCCCATCCCCATCCCCACACTGTGACTCATCAATCCCCCATCCCCACACTGTGACTCATCAATCCCCCATCCCCATCCCCACACTGTGACTCATCAATCCCCATCCCCATCCTCACACTGTGACTCATCAATCCCCCATCCCCATCCCCACACTGTGACTCATCAATCCCCCATCCCCATCCCACACTGTGACTCATCAATCCCCCATCCCCATCCCCACACTGTGACTCATCAATCCCCCATCCCATCCCACACTGTGACTCATCAATCCCCCATCCCCATCCCCACACTGTGACTCATCAATCCCCCATCCCCATCCCACACTGTGACTCATCAATCCCCCATCCCCATCCCACACTGTGACTCATCAATCCCCATCCCATCCCACACTGTGACTCATCAATCCCCATCCCCATCCCCACACTGTGACTCATCAATCCCCCATCCCCATCCCCACACTGTGACTCATCAATCCCCCATCCCCATCCCCACACTGTGACTCATCAATCCCCCATCCCCATCCCCACACTGTGACTCATCAATCCCCATCCCCATCCCCACACTGTGACTCATCAATCCCCCATCCCCATCCCCACACTGTGACTCATCAATCCCCATCCCCATCCCCACACTGTGACTCATCAATCCCCATCCCACACTGTGACTCATCATCCCCATCCCCACACTGTGACTCATCAATCCCCCATCCCCATCCCACACTGTGACTCATCAATCCCCCATCCCCATCCCACACTGTGACTCATCAATCCCCCCATCCCACACTGTGACTCATCAATCCCCCATCCCCATCCCCACACTGTGACTCATCAATCCCCATCCCCATCCCCACACTGTGACTCATCAATCCCCCATCCCCACACTGTGACTCATCAATCCCCCATCCCATCCCACACTGTGACTCATCAATCCCCCATCCCCATCCCACACTGTGACTCATCAATCCCCCATCCCCATCCCACACTGTGACTCATCAATCCCATCCCATCCCCACACTGTGACTCATCAATCCCCCATCCCCATCCCCACACTGTGACTCATCAATCCCCATCCCCATCCTCACACTGTGACTCATCAATCCCCCATCCCCATCCTCACACTGTGACTCATCAATCCCCCATCCCCATCCCACACTGTGACTCATCAATCCCCCATCCCCACACTGTGACTCATCAATCCCCCATCCCCATCCCCACACTGTGACTCAATCACTCCCCCATCCCCACACTGTGACTCATCAATCCCCCATTCCCATCACAACACTGTGACTCATCACATCCCCCATCCCCATCCAACTGTGACTCATCAATCCCCCATACCCCATCCCACAATGTGACTCATCAATCCCCCATCCCCATCCTCACACTGTGACTCATCATTCCCCCATCCCCATCCCCACACTGTGACTTCATCAATCCCCCATCCCCATCCCCACACTGTGACTCATCAATCCCCCTCCCCATCCCACAACTGTGACTCATCAATCCCCCATCCCCACACTGTGGACTAATCAATCCCATCCCACACTGTGACTCATCAATCCCCCATCCCCATCCTCACACTGTGACTCATCAATCCCCCATCCTCATCCTCACACTGTGACTCATCAATCCCCCATCCCCACACCACTGTGACTCATCAATCCCCCATCCCCACAATGTGACTCATCAATCCCCCATCCCCATCCCACACTGTGACTATCAATCAATCCCCCATCCCAGCCCCACTGTGACTATCAAATCCCCCATACCCCATCCCCACACTGTGACTCATCAATCCCCCATCCCCATCCCTCACCACTGTGACTCATCAATCCCCCATCCCCATCCTCCACACTGTGACTCATCAATCCCCCATCCCCATCCCCACACTGTGACTCATCAATCCCCATCCCATCCCACACTGTGACTCATCAATCCCCCATCCCCATCCCACACTGTGACTCATCAATCCCCCATCCCCATCCCCACACTGTGACTCATCAATCCCCATCCCCATCCTCACACTGTGACTCATCAATCCCCCATCCCCATCCCCACACTGTGACTCATCAATCCCCCATCCCCATCCCCACACTGTGACTCATCAATCCCCATCCCCATCCCCACACTGTGACTCATCAATCCCCCATCCCCATCCCCACACTGTGACTCATCAATCCCCCATCCCCTCCACACTGTGACTCATCAATCCCCCATCCCCATCCCCACACTGTGACTCATCAATCCCCCATCCCATCCCCACACTGTGACTCATCAATCCCCCATCCCCATCCCCACACTGTGACTCATCAATCCCCATCCCCATCCCTCACACTGTGACTCATCAATCCCCCATCCCCATCCCCACACTGTGACTCATCAATCCCCCATCCCCACACTGTGACTCATCAATCCCCCATCCCCATCCCCACACTGTGACTCATCAATCCCCCATCCCCACACTGTGACTCATCAATCCCCCATCCCCACACTGTGACTCATCAATCCCCCATCCCCACACTGTGACTCATCAATCCCCCATCCCCACACTGTGACTCATCAATCCCCCATCCCACACTGTGACTCATCAATCCCCCATCCCCACACTGTGACTCATCAATCCCCATCCCCATCCCCACACTGTGACTCATCAATCCCCCATCCCCATCCCCACACTGTGACTCATCAATCCCCCATCCCCATCCCACACTGTGACTCATCAATCCCCCATACCCATCCCCACACTGTGACTCATCAATCCCCCATCCCCATCCCCACACTGTGACTCATCAATCCCCCATCCCCACACTGTGACTCATCAATCCCCCATCCCCATCCCCACACTGTGACTCATTAATCCCCATCCCCATCCCTACACTGTGACTCATCAATCCTCCATCCCCATCCTCACACTGTGACTCATCAATCCCCCATCCCCATCCCCACACTGTGACTCATCAATCCCCCATCCCCACACTGTGACTCATCAATCCCCCATCCCCATCCCACACTGTGACTCATCAATCCCCCATCTCCCACACTGTGACTCATCAATCCCCCATCCCCATCCCCACACTGTGCTCATCAATCCCCCATCCCCATCCCACACTGTGACTCATCAATCCCCCATCCCCATCCCACACTGTGACTCATCAATCCCCCATCCCCCTCCACACTGTGACTCATCAATCCCCCATCCCCACACTGTGACTCATCAATCCCCCATCCCCATCCCACACTGTGACTCATCAATCCCCCATCCCCCTCACACTGTGACTCATCAATCCCCCATCCCCATCCCCACACTGTGACTCATCAATCCCCCTCCCCATCACACTGTGACTCATCAATCCCCCATCCCCATCCCCACACTGTGACTCATCAATCCCCCATCCCATCCCACACTGTGACTCATCAATCCCCCATCCCCACATCTGTGACTCATCAATCCCCCATCCCCATCCACACTGTGACTCATCAATCCCCCATCCCCATCCCCACACTGTGACTCATCAATCCCCCATCCCCATCCCACACTGTGACTCATCAATCCCCCATCCCATCCCCACACTGTGACTCATCAATCCCCCATCCCCATCCCCACACTGTGACTCATCAATCCCCCATCCCCATCCCCACACTGTGACTCATCAATCCCCATCCCATCCCCACACTGTGACTCATCAATCCCCCATCCCCATCCCCACACTGTGACTCATCAATCCCCCCCATCCCCACACTGTGACTCATCAATCCCCCATCCCCATCCCCACACTGTGACTCATCAATCCCCCATCCCTCACACTGTGACTCATCAATCCCCCATCCCCATCCCCACACTGTGACTCATCAATCCCCCATCCCCATCCCCACACTGTGACTCATCAATCCCCCATCCCCATCCCACACTGTGACTCATCAATCCCCCATCCCCACACTGTGACTCATCAATCCCCATCCCATCCCACACTGTGACTCATCAATCCCCCATCCCATCCCACACTGTGACTCATCAATCCCCCATCCCCATCCCACACTGTGACTCATCAATCCCCCATCCCCATCCCCACACTGTGACTCATCAATCCCCCATCCCCATCCCCACACTGTGACTCATCAATCCCCATCCCCATCCCACACTGTGACTCATCAATCCCCCATCCCCATCCTCACACTGTGACTCATCAATCCCCCATCCCCATCCCACACTGTGACTCATCAATCCCCCATCCCCACACTGTGACTCATCAATCCCCATCCCCATCCTCACACTGTGACTCATCAATCCCCCATCCCATCCCACACTGTGACTCATCAATCCCCCATCCCATCCCCACACTGTGACTCATCAATCCCCCATCCCCACACTGTGACTCATCAATCCCCCATCCCCATCCCCACACTGTGACTCATCAATCCCCCATCCCATCCCACACTGTGACTCATCAATCCCCCATCCCATCCCACACTGTGACTCATCAATCCCCATCCCCATCCCCACACTGTGACTCATCAATCCCCATCCCCACACTGTGACTCATCAATCCCCATCCCCATCCCCACACTGTGACTCATCAATCCCCCATCCCCATCCCCACACTGTGACTCATCAATCCCCATCCCCATCCCACACTGTGACTCATCAATCCCCCATCCCCATCCCACACTGTGACTCATCAATCCCCCATCCCATCCCACACTGTGACTCATCAATCCCCCATCCCCATCCCCACACTGTGACTCATCAATCCCCCCATCCCCATCCCATCACTGTGACTCATCAATCCCCCCATCCCTCCCACACTGTGACTCATCAATCCCCCATCCCATCCCCACACTGTGACTCATCAATCCCCCATCCCCATCCCACACTGTGACTCATCAATCCCCCCATCCCCATCCCCACACTGTGACTCATCAATCCCCCATCCCCACACTGTGACTCATCAATCCCCCATCCCCATCCCCACACTGTGACTCATTCAATCCCCCATCCCCATCCCACACTGTGACTCATCAATCCCCATCCCCATCCTCACACTGTGACTCATCAATCCCCCATCCCCATCCTCACACTGTGACTCATCAATCCCCCATCCCCATCCCAGGCACACTGTGACTCATCAATCCCCCATCCCATCCCACACTGTGACTCATCAATCCCCCATCCCCATCCCACACTGTGACTCATCAATCCCCCATCCCCATCCCCCACACTGTGACTCATCAATCCCCCATCCCATCCCCACTGTGACTCATCAATCCCCATCCCATCCCCACACTGTGACTCATCAATCCTGTGACTCATCAATCCCCATCCTCACACACTGTGACTCATCAATCCCCCCATCCCATCCTCACACGTGACTCATCAATCCCCCATCCCCATCACTTGTGACTCATCAATCCCCCCCCATCCCCACACTGGTGACTCATCAATCCCCCATCCCCATCCCCACACTGTGACTCACAATCAATCCCCATCCTCAAGCACTGTGACTCAATCCAATCCCCATCCTCACACTGTGACTCATCAATCCCTCATCCCCATCCCCACACTGTGACTCATCAATCCCCATCCCCATCCCCACACTGTGACTCATCAATCCCCCATCCCCATCCCCACACTGTGGACTCATCAATCCCCCATCCCCATCCCAACACTGTGACTCATCAATCCCCCATCCCCATCCCCACACTGTGACTCATCAATCCCCATCCCCATCCCCACACTGTGACTCATCAATCCCCCATCCCCATCCCCACACCTGTGACTCATCAATCCCCCCATCCCCATCACCACTGTGACTCATCAATCCCCCATCCCCATCCCCACACTGTGACTCATCAATCCCCCATCCCCTCACAACTGTGACCTCATCAATCCCGCCAATCCCATCCCACACTGTGACTCATCAATCCCCCATCCCTCACACTGTGACTCATCAATCCCCCATCCCCATCCTCACACTGTGACTCATCAATCCACCATCCCCATCCTCACACTGTGGACTCATCAATCCCCATCCCCATCCCACACTGTGACTCATAATCCCATCCCCACACTGTGACTCATCAATCCCCATCCCCATCCTCACACTGTGACTCATCAATCCCCCATCCCCATCCCACACTGTGACTCATCAATCCCCCTTCCCACACTGTGACTCATCAATCCCCATCCCATCCCCACACTGTGACTCATCAATCCCCATCCCCATCCCACACTGTGACTCATCAAACCCCCATCCCATCCTCACACTGTGACTCATCAATCCCCCATCCCCATCCTCACTGTGACTCATCAATCCCCCATCCCCATCAACACTGTGACTCATAATCCCCCATCATCCCCACACTGTGACTCATCAATCCCCCCATCCCCATCCCACACTGTGACTCATCAATCCCCATCACCATCCCTCACACTGTGACTCATCAATCCCCCATCCCCACACTGTGGACTCATCAATCCCCCATCCCATCCCACACTGTGACTCATCAATCCCCCATCCCCATCCTCACACTGTGACTCATCAATCCCCATCCCATCCCACACTGTGACTCATCAATCCCCCATCCCCATCCCCACACTGTGACTCATCAATCCCCCATCCCCATCCTCACACTGTGACTCATCAATCCCCATCCCCATCCCCACACTGTGACTCATCAATCCCCCATCCCCATCCCACACTGTGACTCATCAATCCCCCATCCCCATCCTCACACTGTGACTCATCAATCCCCCATCCCCATCCCCACACTGTGACTCATCAATCCCCCATCCCCATCCCCACACTGTGACTCATCAATCCCCCATCCCCATCCTCACACTGTGACTCATCAATCCCCCATCCCCATCCCCACACTGTGACTCATCAATCCCCCATCCCCATCCCCACACTGTGACTCATCAATCCCCCATCCCCATCCCCACACTGTGACTCATCAATCCCCCATCCCCATCCCACACTGTGACTCATCAATCCCCCATCCCTCACACTGTGACTCATCAATCCCCCATCCCATCCCACACTGTGACTCATCAATCCCCCATCCCCATCCCCACACTGTGACTCATCAATCCCCCATCCCATCCACACTGTGACCATCAATCCCCCATCCCCATCCCCACACTGTGCTCATCAATCCCCCATCCCCATCCCACACTGTGACTCATCAATCCCCCATCCCCACACTGTGACTCATCAATCCCCCATCCCATCCCCACACTGTGACTCATCAATCCCCCATCCCCATCCCCACACTGTGACTCATCAATCCCCCATCCCCATCCCCACACTGTGACTCATCAATCCCCCATCCCCATCCACACACTGTGACTCATCAATCCCCCATCCCCATCCCCACACTGTGACTCATCAATCCCCCATCCCATCCCCACACTGTGACTCATCATCCCCCATCCCCATCCCCCAACTGTGACTCATCAATCCCCCATCCCCATCCCACACTGTGACTCATCAATCCCCCCATCCCACACTGTGACTCATCAATCCCCATCCCCATCCTCACACTGTGACTCATCAATCCCCATCCCCACACTGTGACTCATCAATCCCCATCCCATCCTCACACTGTGACTCATCAATCCCCCATCCCCATCCTCACACTGTGACTCATCAATCCCCCATCCCCATCCTCACACTGTGACTCATCAATCCCCCATCCCCATCCCCACACTGTGACTCATCAATCCCCCATCCCCATCCCCACACTGTGACTCATCAATCCCCCATCCCCATCCTCACACTGTGACTCATCAATCCCCCATCCCCATCCTCACACTGTGACTCATCAATCCCCCATCCCCACACTGTGACTCATCAATCCCCCATCCCCATCCTCACACTGTGACTCATCAATCCCCCATCCCCATCCAAACACTGTGACTCATCAATCCCCCATCCCCATCCTCACACTGTGACTCATCAATCCCCCATCCCCATCCCCACACTGTGACTCATCAATCCCCCATCCCCATCCCCACACTGTGACTCATCAATCCCCCATCCCATCCCACACTGTGACTCATCAATCCCCCATCCCCATCCCCACACTGTGACTCATCAATCCCCCATCCCCATCCCCACACTGTGACTCATCAATCCCCCATCCCCATCCCCACACTGTGACTCATCAATCCCCCATCCCCATCCCCACACTGTGACTCATCAATCCCCCCACCCCACTACCACAATCCCCCATCCCACACTGTGACTCATCAATCCCCCATCCCCATCCCCACACTGTGACTCATCAATCCCCCATCCCATCCCACACTGTGACTCATCAATCCCCCATCCCCATCCCACACTGTGACTCATCAATCCCCATCCCCATCCCCACACTGTGACTCATCAATCCCCCATCCCCATCCCCACACTGTGACTCATCAATCCCCCTCCCCATCCCCACACTGTGACTCATCAATCCCCCATCCCCATCCCCACACTGTGACTCATCAATCCCCCATCCCCACACTGTGACTCATCAATCCCCAATCCCCACACTGTGACTCATCAATCCCCCATCCCCAAACTGTGACTCATCAATCCCCCATCCCCATCCCCACACTGTGACTCATCAATCCCCCATCCCCATCCACACACTGTGACTCATCAATCCCCCATCCCCATCCCCACACTGTGACTCATCAATCCCCCATCCCCATCCCCACACTGTGACTCATCAATCCCCCATCCCCACACTGTGACTCATCAATCCCCCATCCCCATCCTCACACTGTGACTCATCAATCCCCCATCCCCACACTGTGACTCATCAATACCCCATCCCCATCCCCACAGTGACCCATCAATCCCCCATCCCCACACTGTGACTCATCAATCCCCCATCCCCATCCCCACACTGTGACTCATCAATCCCCCATCCCCATCCCCACACTGTGACTCATCAATCCCCCATCCCCATCCCCACACTGTGACTCATCAATCCCCCATCCCCAACCCTCACACTGTGACTCATCAATCCCCCATCCCCATCCTCACACTGTGACTCATCAATCCCCCATCCCCATCCCCACACTGTGACACATCAATCCCCCATACCCATCCCCACACTGTGACTCATCAATCCCCCATCCCCATCCTCACACTGTGACTCATCAATCCCCCATCCCCATCCCCACACTGTGACTCATCAATCCCCCATTCCCCATCCTCACACTGTGACTCATCAATCCCCCATCCCCATCCTCACACTGTGACTCATCAATCCCCCATCCCCATCCCCACACTGTGTCTGTCTGTATATCTTTCTATCCATCTCTCTAGATATGCCTCTGTCTATCTGAAGACAGTGGAGATTTGTGTACATCCGATGATAGATATGAGGAGGACACGCTATTTGCTTCTTTCGTAAGTGTCTGACACACATGGAAACCCAGCATCATGTTTCAGATTCTCCAATTCAAGGCACTGAGAAATTTATACCCATCTATCTGGTATCTACCTGCCCAATATGTCGTGAGCTCTCTCTCCCCATAGGTACACCTCCCACTTACCTAATTCCAGTAAGTTTAGGTTCAGGTTGGCAGCGCTATAACTTGGGCACCTCCGAGTTGCTGCAAGAGGTTCACAAATGTTTGGTTTTGGGCTTGCTGGATTAACTGGCGTGGAGAGAGCAGAATGCTAGCGCCCAGCAACAGTTCTGTATCTTAGCTCTTTCCACCCACCTTGGCTTGCAAAAATCTATCAATCACGGATTTAAAATTAATTGATAAAACAGATAAAAACCCAGGCCATTTACGGAGAAAAAATCTGGAACAGTCCTCTCCGACCCCCTTCGGCGATCATAACTAGGCCACGAAACCACTCTGATCCTGGTTAATGTTATACAGTACTTACCTCTTGTACAAGGTAGGGTTACCAACCATCCGGGGTTGCCCTGGAGTCTCCCGGAATTAAGGACTAATCTCCAGGGCACTGCTGCGTGCAAAACCCAGGAGAAAAATCACAGGGCCAATAAAAATTGTTTTATTAGTTCTAAAAATATCGGAAAAGGGAACGCTGGACTGACAGTCAAGAAACATCCACGTGGGTTATTGTAGAGTCTGTTCACTTTCCAATTGGCCGTGGGTTGGAGGTTGGAGGTTGGACATGCCGGGCGACCAATGGCGGGGCAGGGCGGTTGGCGGCGGGAGGTCATGTGATGATACCTCCAGGAATACGTCCAACCCGAGTTGGCAACCATTGTACAGGGTGATCTCCACCCCAGCCAGAAACAGGTCCAGCTCTCGCTTGAAGAATTCAGCGAGTTTCGCGTCCACCGCACGAGACAGCAGCCTGTTCCAGAGGTCCCCTATTCCCTGGGCAAAGAACCACCGCCTGGCAGCCAACTTACTTCTGACCTTACATAACTTGGGATTCTGACCCCTGGTCCTCCCTAACCTATTTGGTTGAAAAAACTGTCTACACAAACGCAATCTAGTCCCTTCAACAACAACTTGCATTTACAGACGGCCTTTCACATCGTAAAACGTCCCAAGACGTTTCACAGGAGCGATTGTCAGACAAAATTTGTCACCGAGCCACATAGGAGTTATTAGGACAGGTGACCAAAAGGTTAGGATCATAGAATCATAGGATGGTTACAGCAGGGAAGAAGGCCATTTGGCCCGTTGAGCCCGTGCCGACTCTCAGCTATGACACTCCCCCTCCCTTTCCCCGTAGCCCTGCAAATATTTTTCCTTCAGATACTTATCTAACTCCCTTTTGAAAGCCACGATTGGATCTGCCTCCACCACCCTTTCAGGCAGTGCATTCCACATCCTAACCACTCGCTGCGTAAAAAGGTTTTTTCTTACGTCGCCTTTGGTTCTTCTGCCAATCACCTTAAATCTGTGTCCTCTGGTTCTCAACCCTTCTGCCAATGGGAACAGTTTCTCTCTATCTACTCTGTCCAGACCCCTCATGATTTTGAGCCCCTCTACCAACTTGCCTCTCAATCTTCTCTGCTCCAAGGAGAACAACCCCAGCTTCTCCAGTCTATCAACGTAACTGAAGTCCCTTGTTCCTGGAATCATTCTCGTAAATCTTTTCTGCACCCTCTCTAAGGCCTTCACATCCTTTCTAAAGTGCGGTGCCCAGAATTGGACACAATACTCCAGTTGGGGCCGAATCAGTGTTTTATACAGGTTCATCATAATTTCCACACTTTTGTACTCTATACCTCTATTTATGAAGCTCAGGATCCCGTAAGCCTTTTTAACAGCTTTCTCAACCTGCCCTGCCACCTTCAACGATTTGTGCACACATACCCCCAGGTCTCTCTGTTCCTGCACCCCCTTTAAGATTGCAGCATTTAGATTATATGTCCTCACCTCATTCTACCAAAATGTATCACTTGACACTTTTCTGCATTAAATTTCATCTGCCACGTGTCCGCCCATTTCACCAGCCTGTCTATGTCTTCCTGAAGTCTATCACTCTCCTCCTCACTGTTTACTATACTTCCAAGTTTGCGTCATCTGCAAATTTTGAAATTGTGCCCTGTACACCCACGTCCAAGTCATTAATATATATCAAGAAAAGCAGTGGTCCTAGAACCGACCCCTGGGGAACACCACTGTATATGTTCCTCCAGTCCGATAAACAACCGTTCACCACTACTCTGTTTCCTGTCACTTAGCCAATTCCGTACCCATGCTGCCACTGTCCCTTTTATTCCATGGGCTTCAAATTTGCTGGCAAGCCTGTTATGTGGCACTTTGTCGAACACCTTTTGGAAATCCATGTACACTAGTTCAACCACATTGCCCTAATCAACCCTCTCTGTTACCGCATCAAAAAACTCAATCAAGTTGGTTAAACACGATTTACTTTTAACAAATCCATGCTGGCTTTCCTTAATTAATCCACACTTGTCCAAGTGACTGTTAATTTTGTCCCTGATTATTGTTTCTAAAAGCTTCCCCACTACCGAGGTTAAACTGACTGGCCTGTAGTTGCTGGGCTTATCTTTACACCCTTTTTGGAACAATGATAGATTTTTAGGAGCATCTTGAAGGAGGAGAGAGGTATAGAGGTGGCGAGCTTTAGAGAGGGAATTCCAGAGCTTAGGGCCCAGGCAGCTGAAGGCACGGCCACCAATGATGGAGCGATTAAAATCAAGGATGCGCTAGAAGCCAGAATTGGAGGAGCGCAGAGATCTCGGAGGGTTGTAGGGCTGGAGGATGATACAGAGATAGGGAGGAGCGAAGCCATGGAGGGAGTTGAATACGAGGATGAGATTTTTAAAATCGAGGCGTTGCCGGACCGAGAGCCAATGTAGGTCAGCGAGCACAGGGGTGATCATCTTATAAACCTTGATAAAATCACCACTAAGCCTACTCTTCTCTAAATGTGTCAGCTGTGGCTCAGTTGGTAGCACACTCGCCTCTGAGTCAGTAGGTTGTGGGTTCAAGTCCTACTCCAGAGAATTGAACACATAAAGCTAGGCTGACACTCCCAGTGCAGATGCTAAGCAAGTGCCACACTGTCGGAGGTGCCGTCTTTCGGATGACACGTTAAAACCGAGGCGCAGTCTGCTCTCTCAAGTGGACGTAAAAGATCCTATGGCACTATTTCTAAGAAGAGCAGGGGAGTTCTCCCTGGTGTTCTGGGACCAATATTTATCCCTCAACCAACATAACAAAAACAGATTATCTGGTCATTATCACATTGCTGTTTGTGAGAGCTTGCTGTCAGCAAATTGGCTGCTGCGTTTCCCACATTACAACAGTGACTCCACTTCAAAAAAGTACTTCATTGGCTGTAAAGCGCTTTGAGACGTCCAGTGGTCGTGAAAGGCGCTATATAAATACAAGTCTTTCTATCTTTCTCGATGCGGAGATGCCGGTGTTGGACTGGGGTGGACAAAAATGAGAAGTCGCACAACACCAGGTTATAGTCCAACAGTTTTATTTGAAATTACGAGCTTTCGGAGTGCTGCTCCTTCGTCAGGTACAGTGAGGGAATACAAATCAGTTACAAAGTATATATAGACAGAGAACAATGTGTCTGCAGAGATACAATCCGTCAGGGAGGCATTACATCAAAGACACAGCAGAGTACAGCTAAGACAATGAGGTGGGGTCACAGGGGGTCAAACGTGTCAAATGCTGCAGTCTGCAGTTAAGCTTTTTACTTTTTAAAAAAAAACTGGAAATCACATCTGTGAACCAGACAACGACGTCGAGTCACGTCCTGTAGCGTGACATGAAACCGAGATCCCGGTTGAGGCCATCCTCATAGCCAAGTTCCGCACCCATGAGGACGGCCTCAACCGGGATCTCAGTTTCATGTCACGCTACAGGACGTGACTCGACATCGTTGTCTGGTTCACAGATGTGATTTCCAGTTTTAAAAAAAAGTAAAAAGCTTAACTGCAGACTGCAGCATTTGACACGTTGGACCCCCTGTAACCCCACCTCATTGTCTTAGCTGTACTCTGCTGTGTCTTTGATGTAATGCCTCCCTGACGGATTGTATCGCTGCAGACACATTGTTCTCTGTCTATATATACTTTGTAACCGATTTGTATTCCCTCACTGTACCTGACGAAGGAGCAGCGCTCCGAAAGCTCGTAATTTCAAATAAAACTGTTGGACTATAACCTGGTGTTGTGCGACTTCTTATTTTCTTTCTCGAGACCTAGGGCTAGAAACTGGGTATTGCCCCGGATGGGGCGCTAACTTTTGAAAAGTAGGAAAAGTATCGCCGGGCGCTAAGGATTCTCTCCTGATGGGAAATTCAGCTTTAGCGCTCCAATTTGGAAGTGGAGCAGCAGGGTTGATCAATCGCGGGCTGGAATAAAAATCAAAACACAGCACACTGGGGACGATGGCCCAGAAATTAAACATCGATGGTTCCCGCGGGGGTAAGGATTCCCCACGATATCGCACTCCGCGCCTACCTTTTTGTTTCGGGCCCACACGAACTTCAGTTTCAGGGCCTCTCCCTGTTGCCAGCGTGCAGTGCTTGCGTGTCCCAGAGGCGCAATTAGTTCGTGCGAGCTCTGGGATCACGTGATTCAGTTAGAGCCAATGGCAGCACACCATCTTTCATTCATAGTTTTGACAGCAAGGGCTGTCAAAGCTATGAATACTACAAGCCCACAAAAGAACAGCTAAACCTCAATTAAATTTTAAAAAAAAGCCATCACATTAATAAAATAACTATAGTTAAATAAATTAACCACTTTAAACAAAAAATTAAATTTTTGAAAAAATTTATAATCTTTTTAAAAGTTATAAAAATAAACTTACCTTTCTTTAAAGTCTCTAAAAAAGATAAACCTGTTGAAAAAAATTTAAAATAACACTTAATTAACTACTTACCTTGTTAAAAGGGGGTCCTACGCCTGCTTTCTTTATGTGTAAAATCTTCACCACTTACCTGCGCGTTCAAACCTGAAAAAAAAACTAAGTGCACTGCGTGCGCGCAACCTATAGTGCGCACGCGGTTCACTTAGGAACCGCCCCCTTTGCAATACACGAAGTGCCGGTTTTCCGCGCATGCGCAGTGCATGCAAGAAACCGGCAATTCGGGACCTAATACGCGAGAGTACACAGTGCGTACTCTCGCGTATTAGGTCTAATTTTCGGGCCATTATTGCATTTTGGCCGACCTGACCACCACTGCCTTTAATTAGCGCTCCCCAAGCGGCCAGTCGAGGTGATCGCGCCTCCTGCAGCTGCCGTTGTTGACGCCCGGCGATGCTGCAGGGGGCAGAAGCGATTTCGTATCCGGGGCGATAACGGGGCGCTGCGCAATGGATGACGTCACGATCTCCGGGGCGCAGGAGATCGAGGCGGTAAGTTTTAGCGCCAGCGCTAACCCACCATGGAAGTTCGCGGGCGTCGGTAATTTTGCCGTGCCCGATCGGTAAGCCCTTAGCGCCCCGTCATCGCTCTACCCCAGAGGCACTAACGGGAGGCGCAAGGGAGGCCAATTTCTCCCCCCAAGTTCTTTTGAGCCTTTCTGAGTAAGTAAGATGCTGTTCCTTTATGGAGACTATCCTTTGTGTTGTGAATCCAACCCATAATGCTTGTTCCCAATGGCCTGTCATCTCCAGCTGGGCCAATCCCAAAATTTGGAATCTCCTCTCTGTGGGGCATCAACTGGATTCTTTCACAACCTAAAATAACCACTTACTTGCTGCTTATAGTGTTCACATTTGACTGCCCCGTTAAACTCGTGTTTTTCTTTATTCGTTCCTGGGATCTGGGTGTCGCTGGCAAGGCCGGCATTTATTGCCCACCCCGAATTGCCCTTGAGAAGGTGGTGGTGAGCCACCTTCTTGAACCACTGCAGTCCGTGTGGTGAAGGTGCTCCCACAGTGCTGTTAGGGAGGGAGTTCCAGGATTTTGACCCAGCGGCGATGAAGGAACGGCTGATATATTTCCAAGTCAGGAAGGTGTGTGACTTGGAGAGTAACTTGGAGGTGGTGGTGTTCCCATGCGCCTGCTGCCCTTGTCCTTCTAGGCGGTAGAGGCCGCGGGTTTGGGAGGTGCTGCCGAAGGAGCCTTGGCAAGTTGCTGCAGTGCATCTTGTAGATGAGAAACGACGGACAGACGCTCCTAAAAATCTATCATTGTTCAAAAAAGGGTGTAAAGATAAACCCAGCAACTACAAGCCAGTTTCCACTGGTTGGGGATTCTAGGACTAGGGGGCATTGTCTAAAAATTAGACCCAGACGATTCAGGAGTGAAATTAGGAAACACTTCTACACACAGAGGGTGGTAGAAGTTTGGAACTCTCTTCCGCAAACGGCAATTGATGCTAGATCAATTGCTGATTTTAAATCTGAGATTGATAGATTTTTGATAACCAAATATATTAAGGTACAGATCAGCCATGATCTCATTGAATGGCGGAACAGGCTCGAGGGGCTGAATGGCCTCCTCCTGTTCCTATGTTTTAAAGCACCACACTTTAGCCCAATCCCACCCTGGTTCAACATTCTCACACTCCCTCTTAGAGGCAGGGATCACGGGGGAGCTCTCAGGTGCGGTGACCATCGTTATTTTCTCTCCCCTCCCTCGCCCTGTAGCTGTCTACAGCCAGCTGAAGCCAGCACCACATTGGGGCCTTGATCGACTGACTGCCTTGACTCTTGAAAGGCAGAGAGTGAGAGAGAGAGAGAGAGAGAGAGAGAGAGCTCCCCAATGGAGACGGGACCTGCAGAGAGACTGCATTATATTCCGAGTCACTGGAATACATTCAGAGGACCCTAGTAACTAGCTCCTGCTTTGGATGAGCTGCTAATTGACAGTCGATCTACTGGCAAATTGCACAATCCCCTGCCAAGCCCACACATGACACCAGCACATCAATCACCCACTGTAAGTCCGTCTGTCTGAGTTTGGAAACCGCTGACCACTGACCCCCTTTCCACTTTTACCTTTGGTGATGTCGTCGCCATGGCGACGGATGGGATTGCGGACGGCAGATGGCACCCAGCGGAGAATTTCTCGTTCTCAGAAACAGAAAAGAAATTAAAAGGGGTGGGGGGGGGGGGGGGGGGGGTGGGGGGAAGGAAAAACAAAAAAAAAGCAACAAAAAAAAACTTTTGCTTTATTGTGTTATTTGAAACGTTGGCACTCACGGTTTGCAAGTGTCATTATCTTGATCTCCATGGCCTCAGTTGGTCAGATCCTCACTTAATCTCCATTCTCTGCGGCCCAGTGCTGGAGCATTCTGTTGTTCCCACCACAATTGCCTCATTACCTTCCTGTATTGCGGAACTGCACGGGACTTTTCTGATGGCTCCGTGGCTTTATCCAGCAACGTGCGGGAAGGCCCCGGGCTCCATTTCCTGCACTGAGCTGGCTGCTCCCAAGCATCGGCTTGGCTCGGTCAGTGAGCCCTGTTGCTTCTAATTCAGAAGAGCCCATCGCCCAGGCCAACACTCCAGTAAGGGACCGCTGCATTGTCAGAGGCGTTGTCGTGTGTTTGAGGCATTAGGCCGAGGCCTAGGCCGGGCCTGCCTGCTCGGCTGGGTGTAAAAGATCCCATGGCCCCTCTGACAGTGCAGCGCTCCCTCAGTACTGCCCCTCCGACAGTGCAACACTCCCTCAGTACTGCCCCTCTGACAGTGCAGCGCTCCCTCAGTACTGCCCCTCTGACAGTGCAGCGCTCCCTCAGTACTGCCCCTCCGACAGTGCAGCGCTCCCTCAGTACTGCCCCTCCGACAGTGCAGCGCTCCGTCAGTACTGCCCCTGACAGTGCAGCACTCCCTCAGTACTGCCCCTCTGACAGTGCAGCGGTCCCTCAGTACTGCCCCTCCGACAGTGCAGCGGTCCCTCAGTACTGCCCCTCCGACAGTGCAGCGCTCCCTCAGTACTGCCCCTCCGACAGTGCAGCACTCCCTCAGTCCTGCCCCTCCGACAGTGCAGCGCTCCCTCAGTACTGCCCCTCTGACAGTGCAGCGCTCCCTCAGTACTGCCCCTCTGACAGTGCAGCGCTCCCTCAGTACTGCCCCTCCGACAGTGCAGCGCTCCCGCAGTACTGCCCCTCTGACAGTGCAGCGCTCCCTCAGTACTGCCCCTCTGACAGTGCAGCGCTCCCTCAGTACTGCCCCTCCGACAGTGCAGCGCTCCCGCAGTACTGCCCCTCTGACAGTGCAGCGCTCTGTCAGTACTGCCCCTGACAGTGCAGCACTCCCTCAGTACTGCCCCTCCGACAGTGCAGCGCTTCCTCAGTACTGCCCCTCCGACAGTGCAGCACTCCCTCAGTACTGCCCCTGACAGTGCAGTGGTCCCTCAGTACTGCCCCCCGACAGTGCAGTGCTCCCTCAGTACCGCCCCTCCGACAGTGCAGCGCTCCCTCAGTACCGCCCCTCCGACAGTGCAGCGCTCCCTCAGTACCTCCCCTCCGACATTTCAGCATTCCCTCAGTACTGATTTTAACTGGAAAGGGAATATTGGGGCCAATGGCAGGCCTTGAACTTCTGCAAGGGGTGTCTGACCTCAGTATTCGATATTCCCTTTCCAGTGAGCCGAGATAATGAATTAAATAAACAAAACAAAACCAGACAGAGCACCCATCTCGATCACAATCCAACAACTCCTGCTGGAAGGTGGCATGGACAAGATGCCCGCCGTGGTCGTATAGCCCGCTGACACTCAGTGTCTAGGTACTCACATGGAGGATGTCAATGGGTGAGGTGCCGAGAGGGTGAACGGTGCCCATGGAACCGTGTCTCGATACAGAGTCAAGAGAGGAGAAAAAGAGGCAGGGGTCGGAATCTGAAATTTTAACATAGCGGCTTTCTGCAGAGGCAGGTATTGGGTCACACCTGAGGCAGGTATTGGGTCACCCCTGAAACAGGAAGAGTCCACATCAGGCCCCTTTTACCTTGCTTCTATAATCAGATCCGGTTTTGCGAGGACACTCTCTTCCATTTATTTTTCCAAGTGGTGCTTCTCTCTGTACAACGCCAATTGGGAATCTGCACCGCTGCTCTCTGGTACTTCACCCCCAAGTGGCCATCCTTCGTGCGAGAGCCTGGGACAGTGTGTGCCAACGGGCTATTTGACTGCGGTGGGGCATGACAGGTCTCCATTTCAAGCTGGACGTTATCACCAGGCCGACTTGCTGCCGTGAGCATCATGGGAGCTGTGATAACTCTGACTCCTTAGCGAGGGAGGAGGATTAGAACTGAATCCCAACTTAACGTCTTACAGCCGGGCAACAACAACAACAATTTTATATAGCACCTTGAACATAGTAAAACATCCCAAGGTGCTTCACAGGAGCGATTATCAAACAAAATTTGACACCGAGCCACACAAGGAGCTATTAGGACAGGTGGGTAGGTTCTAAGGATTGTCTTAAAGGAGGCGAGGTGGGGAGGCAGAGAGGTTTAGGGAGGGAATTCCAGAGCTTTAGGGCCTCGGCAGCTGAAGGCACGGCCGCCAATGGTGCAACGATGAAAATCGGGGATCCGCAAGAGGCCGGAATTGGCGCCGCTCCCGGGCCGGCAACGCCTCGATTTTAAAATTCTCATTCTCGTATTCAAATCCCTCCATGGCCTTGCCCCTTCTTATTTCTGTGGGGTCCTCTAGCCCTACAACCCTCCTGGTTGGACACACTGACCCTGTCACTTCAGGCCGATAGGAAAAAGGTCTCTTCGCTTTGCCGGTGTTTAAAGTGAAATCAGTTTGGTGCACATATGTGTCAGCTGTGGCTCAGTGGGCAGCACACTCGCCTCTGAGTCTGAAGGTTGTGGGTTCAAGTCCCACATAAATCTAGACTAACACTCCCAGTGCAGTGCTGAGGAAGCGTACACTGTCGGAGGTGCCGTCTTTCGGATGAGACATTAAACCGTCTGCTCTCTCAGGTGGATGTAAAAGATTCCACGGCCACTATTTCGAAGAAAAGCAGGGGAGTTGTCCTGGGCCAATATTTATCCCTCAACCAACATCACTAAAAACAGATTATTTGGGTCATTATCACATTGCTGTTTGTGGGAGCTTGCTGTGCACAAACTGGCTGCCGCGTTTCCGACATTACAACAGCGACTCCACTTCAAAAAGTACTTCATTGGCCGTAAAGCGCTTTGAGACGTCCGGTGGTCGTGAAAGGCGCTATATAAATGCAAGTCTTTCTTTCTTTTTCACTCTTACTCTATTTTCCCGCTGGGCATAATCTGCCACACAACTGACTCCAATTTGGCACAGATTGTCGCTAAATTATCAGCTTCAAGAGGCCACAGTGGTAGCTGAAGGGGAACATCGCAAAGTTAAGGGATGGGAAAGAAGGCTAAAAGCAAAAGAGGATTGGTAGGTTGTCCAGCGCTTCCAGCGTACCATGACATCACAGTGGATCAGAGGACATCCTGCTCTTCTTAGAATGGTGTCATGTGGCCTTTAACGCCCACCTGCAGAGGCGGATGGACATCGAGTTAAAGAGGTCTTACTGCAATTATATAGGGCCCTGGTAAGACCACACCTGGAGTATTGTGTACAGTTTTGGCCTCCTTACCTAAGGAAGTTTGCTGAAGATACAAAGCTGGGTGGGAATGTAAGTTGTGAGGAGGATGCAAGGAGGCTTCAAGGGGATATAGACAGGCTAAGTGAGTGGGCAAGGACATGGAATATAATGTGGAGAAATGTGAAGTTATCCATTAATAGAAAAGCAGAGTATTTTTTAAATGGCGAGAGATTGGGAAATGTTGGTGTTCAGAGGGACCTGGGTGTCCTTGTCCACGAATCACTGAAAGTTAACATGCAGGTACAGCAAGCAATTAGGAAAGCAAATGGTATGCTGGCCTTTATTACAAGACGGTTTGAGTATAAGAGTAAAGACATCTTACTGCAATTATATCGGGCCTTGGTGAGACCACACCTGGAGTATTGTGTACAGTTTTGGTCTCCTTACCTAAGGAAGGATATACTTGCCATAGAGGGAGTGCAACGAAGGTTCACCAGACTGATTCCTGGGATGGGGGAATTGTCCTATGAGGAGACCAGGCCTATATTCTCTAGAGTTTAGAAGAATGAGAGGTGATCTCATTGAAACATACAAAAGTCTTACAGGGCTTGACAGGGTAGATGCAGGGAGGATGTTTCCCCTGGCTGGGGAGTCTAGAACAGGGATCACAGTCTCAGAATAAGGGATCGGCCATTTAGGACTGAGATGAGGAGAAATTTCTTCACTCAGAGGGTGGTGAATCTTTGGAATTCTCTACCCCAGAGGGCTGTGGAGGCTCAGTCATTGAGTATATTCAAGACAGAGATCGATAGATTTTTGAATATTAAGGGAATCAAGGGATATGGGGATAGTGCAGGAAAGTGGAGATGAGGTAGAAGATCAGCCATGATCTGATTGAATGGCGGAGCAGGCTCGAGGGGCCGAATGGCCGACTCCTGCTCCTATTTCTTATGTCCTTAACGTCTCATCCGAAGGGTGGCATCCCTGGCAATGTTCCCTTTAAGCCGCGCGGCGCTCCGGAGCTCCCGCGCAGCTGGCTCACCAGCTTTGAAATAGAAAAATCCGCGCATGCGCGGAATTTTGAATGGGCCGCACAGCCCGTTAAAGGAGCCGGGCAGCCCAAAAATACAATTAGAGGGAACACTGACTCCCGGCAGTGCGGCTCTCCCTCAGCACTGCACTGGGATGCCAGTCCAGATTACGTGCCCAAGTGTCTGGAGTGGGACTGAACACACAAACTTACGAACACATGTGAAATTGACGGGCAGGACAAGACCAGCTGGTCCATCAAGCCTGCCCCACACACCATGTCTAACAGAAAAAGAAAGACTTGCATTTCTACAGCGCCTTTCATGACGCCAGGCCGTCCCAAAGCGCTTTACAGCCAATGAAGTACTTTCGAAGTGTAGTCACTGTTGTAATGTGGGAAACGCGGCAGTCAATTAGCGCACAGCAAGCTCCAACAAACAGCAATGTGATAATGACCCAGATAATCTGTTTTTAGTGATGCTGGCCCCAGGGCAGCGGGGGCAACTCCCCCACTCTTCTTCCAAATAGTGCCCGTGGGATCTTTTACGTCCACCTGAGAGGGCAGACGGTGGGGGGACAGGGGGACGGGGGGCCTCCTCGGCTTAACGTCTCATCCGAAAGAAGGGAACCACTGGTTTAGTTAAGGTGTGCGTTTGCAATTCAGTCCCAAAAACCCAATTCCCCATTCACGGCCCCAGCCCTCGGGGATGGAGAGAGTTCAATTACTCCCCTGCTCGCTGCCTTCAAATAGCGTGGAATGCAGCCTGTTCGAACCTCAGAGAGGCTTTGTTATGGAAATGAGACTGGGGCCAGTTCTCATAGACTGAAGCCACTGAATACATTTCCACACAGCCTCAGTCCTGACACGCCACTATAATAGCTGTGAGGGCATTCCCCTTTCCAACACATATCAACACCATTAGCTTCACTAATTAATACGAGCCTGCTATTGCTCCTCAGCTCATTAGCATTCATTCGCAACGAAGGACTCTCTGCTGAAAGGGGCGCTATCCATCTCACCTTGATGAAGAATTCCTTTGGTCACTCTGTGCGCAGACATTGTCAGTGCCTTTGTGACGATTTCATCTGTTCAGTATTTCTTACAACTTGGTTAGAAACGGAGAGCAAAAATGAAATCCCCACAAACCCACTTACAATGTTGCTAAACTTGGCGACAAGAGGAATTCTCGTGCCCCAAGTGACTCTACTCATTTTTCTGAATCTTTATTGAGACTAACTGGGGCTTGCAACAACAACAACAACAACAATCTTGTACGGAACCTTGGTTAGACCACACTTGGAGCACTGTGCACAGTTCTGGTCTCCATATACCTTGGTTAGACCACACTTGGAGTACTGTGCACAGTTCTGGACTCCATATACCTTGGTTAGACCACACTTGGAGTACTGTGCACAGTTCTGGTCTCTATATACCTTGGTTAGACCACACTTGGAGCATTGTACACAGTTCTGGTCCCCATATACCTTGGTTAGACCACACTTGGAGCACTGTGCACAGTTCTGGTCTCCATATACCTTGGTTAGACCACACTTGGAGTACTGTGCACAGTTCTGGACTCCATATACCTTGGTTAGACCACACTTGGAGTACTGTGCACAGTTCTGGTCTCTATATACCTTGGTTAGACCACACTTGGAGCATTGTACACAGTTCTGGTCCCCATATACCTTGGTTAGACCACACTTGGAGCACTGTGCACAGTTCTGGTCTCCATATACCTTGGTTAGACCACACTTGGAGTACTGTGCACAGCTCTGGACTCCATATACCTTGGTTAGACCACACTTGGAGTACTGTGCACAGTTCTGGTCTCTATATACCTTGGTTAGACCACACTTGGAGCATTGTACACAGTTCTGGTCCCCATATACCTTAGTTAGACCACACTTGGAGCACTGTGCACAGTTCTGGTCTCCATATACCTTGGTTGGACCACACTTGGAGCACTGTGCACAGTTCTGGTCTCCATAGACCTTGGTTAGACCACACTTGGAGCACTGTGCACAGTTCTGGTCCCCATATACCTTGGTTAGACCACACTTGGAGTACTGTACACAGTTCTGGTCCCCATATACCTTGGTTAGACCACACTTGGAGTACTGTACACAGTTCTGGTCTCCATATTATAAAAATGATGTAGAGGCACTGGAGAGGGTGCAAAAAAATATTTACATGGATGATACTAGAACTGAGAGGTTATACCTATCGGGAAAGATTGAGCAGGATGGGGCTGACCTGAGGTAGGTCTTTAACATTATGAAAGGGTTCGATAGGGTAAATGTAGAGAAGATGATTCCACTTGCGGACGAGACCAGAACTAGAGGCCATCAATATAAGATAGTCACTAATAAATCCAAAGGGGAATTCAGGAGAAACCTCTTTACCCAGAGAGTGGTGAGAATGTGGAACTCGCTACCACAGGGAGTGGTTGAGGCGAATAGCATAAATGCATTCAATGGGAAGCTAGATAAGCACATGAGGGAGAAAGGAATAGAAAGATATGTTGATAGAGTGAGATGAAGAGGGGTGGGAGGAGGCTCGTGTGGAGCATAAACACCGGCATGGACCAGTTGGGCCGAATGGCCTGTTTCTGTGCTGTAAATCCTTTGTACTTTGTAACAAGCTTTGTAACGTAATAAAAGGCGCTTCACAGGAGCGTAATCAGACAAAGAAATTGACACCGAGCCAAAGAAAGAGATATTAGGGCACGTGACCAAAAGCTTGGTCAAAGAGGCAGGTTTTAAGGAGCGTCTTAAAGGAGGAAAGAGAGGTAGAGGGGCGGAGAGGTTTAGGGAGGGAATTCCAGAGCTTAGGGCCTTATGGCTGAAGGCACGGCCGCTAATGGTGGGGTGAATGAAGTGGGGGATGAACAAGAGGCCACAGTTGGAGGAGCGCAGAGAGCTCGGAGGGTTATAGAGCTGGAAGAGGTTACGGGAGGGGAGGGTGAGGCCGTGGAGGGATTCGAACACGAGGATGAGAATTTTTAAATAAAGCCGTTGCCGGACCGGGAGCACAGGGGGTGATGAGTGAATGGGATTTGGCGTGAGTTAGGACATGGGCGGCAGAGTTTTGGATGAGCTCAAGGTTACGGAGGGCGGTAGGTGGGAGCCGGCGGGATAGCCAAGTCCGGAGGCAACAAAGGCACGGATGAGGGTTTCAGCGGCAGGTGAGCTGAGGCAAGGGTCAGAGACGGGCGACGGTACGGAAGAGGAGGTAGGCGGTCTTTATCACGGAGAGAACATGAGGGACCCCGAGATCGCCTTCTGCCCTCGTAACAATGGCGGAGCTGCACTTCCTCTGAGCTGAGCATTTACACACCTGACCCCCATGAGAATGAACCAAAGGCCGGGAGGGGGGAGGGGCGGGGGGGAGGGGGGAGTGGCGGTGGGGGAGGGGGAGGGGCGGTGGGGGAGGGGAGCATCCAAGTCAATATTGGTTCTGCTGGAGCGGCAGCTCGGTGAAGGGGGGTGGGAATTGCGCCAATGTGCGGACACGGAGGATGAGGGCCGCAGATCCGACAAATAAAGAAGATGTTTGCAAAGCCCGATTTCCTCATAGCGTCTGATCACTTTTTGAACTGGCTTGATGCTCTGCACCTCTGCCACGCTGCAGTACACCGTGTGTCACACTGGGGGGCACCAGAGGCCGGACTGGTCTGGCAGGTGCTGTTGTCCTATTCAAAGAACCATACGGCACAGAAGGAGGCCATTCGGCCCATCGTGCCTGTGCCGGCTCTTTGAAAGAGCTGTCCAATTAGTCCCACTACCCCCCCCCCCCCCGCTCTTTCCCCGTAGCCCTGCAAATTGTTTTTTCCTTTTCCAGTATTTATCCAATTCCCTTTTGAAAGTTACTATTGAATCTGCTTCCACCGCCCTTTCAGGCAGCGCGTTCCAGATCACAACAACTCCCTGCGTAAAAAAATTCTCCTCATCTTCCCTCTGGTCCCTTAAATTTGTGTCCTCTGGTTACCGACCCACCACCAGTGGAAACAGTTTCTCCCTATCTACTCTTTCAAAACCCCTCATAATTTTGAACACCTCTATTAAATCTCCCCTTAACCTTTTCTCAGCTAAGGAAGAACAACCCCAGTTTCTCTAGACTCTCCACATAACTAAAGCCCCTCATCCCTGGTATCACTCTAATAAATCTCCTCTGCACTCTCTCCAAGGCCTTGACATCCTTCCTAAAGTGTGGAGCCCAGAATTGGGACACAATGCTCTAACTGAAGCCTAACCAGTGTTTTATAAAGGTTTAGCATAGCTTCCTTGCTTTTGCACTCTATGGGGAAAAATTCGGTGGCGGTCCCTTTGGGGTGCTAACTTCGCCGGGGGGGGGGGTTCTTTTAGCGCCCCGAGAAAGTTAGCGCCCCCTGCCTTGTAAATTGAGTGGTAGCGCCCCAAGCAGGAGGCGGGGCGCTACTGGAAGCGCTCCCCCTCCCTCCTGGGGCGCTACCACTGAAAGTCGCGGCGCTACGTGCAACAGCGCCCCACGCGTCGGCACGTAACGCCGTGGTACTACAGGCCTCCCACCCCTGATTAAAGGGGAGGGGCTTAGCGCAGCAATCACCGTGGCCTTGCTGGACCATCGGGGAGTGGGGTGCTGGGAAAACAGCCTGGCACTCAAGGGGAGTGCCGGGCTGCCCGATTGCAGCCGGCACCCTACATGAAGAAGCAGAACGGGGCAGGTGCTGGCAGGCGGCCCCAAAAATATGGCCGCCCGGCACCTGCCCTTTAATTTGCGCCGCCCTGGCCGCAAAAACACCACCCTGACCCTGTCAGACATATTGTCCGGCGGTAGGTCAGGGGGTGCGACCGAAGTTTGCGGCCGGGACGCGAGCGGGACGCTGCACATGGCGATGACATCATTGCCGGTGGCGCAGCACCGCAGGGCGCTACTGGCTACCGCCGCCGCTAACCTCCCGCTGAATTTTGCGGGAGGTGTTAGCGGCGTTGCGCCCGGGGGTGCTGACGGGAGGCGCAATGCAACCCAAGTTTTCCCCCTTTGACTCTATATATAAAGCCAAGGATCTCATTTGCCTTTTCAACAGCCTTATCAACCTGCCCTGCCACCTTCAAAGGTTTGTGTACGTACACCCCCCGGTGTCTCTGTTCCTGCACCCCCTTTAAAATTGTACCATTTAGTTTAATTTGCCTCTCCTCATTCTTCCTACCAAAATGACTCACTTCACACTCCTCTGCATTCCCGCCTCTTTTATTGCCAGCATCTGGAAAGGGGCAAGTACGAAAACCCCCCAATGCCTCGGGAAATCGCCGACGCAGACAAATACAAGTCAGGCAGAGACTCCGTGTAACTGGGTCCCATCACAGTGCCCATCCGCACTAGCCCTCACCTGCCCTGATAACTCCCCCAGTGCACGGGGAACCCCAAGGAAATTTGGGTCCACTTTCTTGCCCATCCCTAGTTGCCCTTGAGAAGGTGGTGGTGAGCCTCCTTCTTGAACCACTGCAGTCTGTGTGGTGAAGGTACTCCCACAGTGCTGTTAGGGAGGGAGTTCCAGGATTTTGACCCAGCGACGATGAAGGATCAGCGATATACTTCCAAGTCAGGATGGTGTGTGACTTGGAGGGGAACTTGGAGGTGGTGGTGTTCCCATGCTCCTGCTGCCCTTGTCCTTCTAGGTGGTAGAGGGTGCGGGTTTGGGAGGTGCTGCCGAAGAAGCCTTGGCGAGTTGCTGCAGTGCATCTTGTAGATGGTACACACTGCTGTCACAGTACGCTGGTGGTGGAGGGAGTGAATGTTTAAGGTGGTGGATGGGGTGCCAATCAAGCGGGCTGCTTTGTCCTGGATGGTGTCGAGCTTCTTGAGTGTTGTTGCAGCTGCACTCATCCAGGCAAGTGGAGAGTATTCCATCACATTCCTTGTGCCTTGTAGATGGTGGAAAGGCTTTGGGGAGTCAGGAGGTGAGACACTCGCCGCAGAATACCCAGCCTTTGACCTGCTCTTGTTGCCACAGTATTTATGTGGCTGGTCCAGTTAAGTTTCTGGTCACTGGTGACACCCCAGGATGTTGATAGTGGGGGATTCGGCGATGGTAATGCCATTGAATGTCATGGAGAGGTGGTTAGACTCTCGCTTGTTGGAGATAGTCATTGCCTGGCACTTCTGTGGCGTGAATGTTACCTGCCACTTATCAGCCCAAGCCTGAACGTCGTCCAGGTCTTGTTCCAGTTCAGTGCCATACCACGTCACGCGTTCACCCATCAGGACAGCCCTCCTCAATGCCTAATCCATCTCGAGGTCGCTGATAGCCGATAATCCACGGCTGCCCACCTTGCAGTCATCCTTCCAGGGGCCTGTTAAAATGCTCTGATGCAAACCAATGGTAAAAACAATGCCCCTGCTGTAATTCCTGAGGTTATTCCAGAAAGATCCCTGTTTTCCACTCCAACCCTTTAAAGGCACGCACTGTGTCACCATTTTCCAGAGCTGCTGTGGTATGTTCATGGTGCTGAGCAGATGTTAAATGGCTTCTTTTATGAAGCAGGATTAACTTAATCTTTATTCTTATTTTTTTGAAAAGGGAAAGGTTGCATAGACTAGGCTTGTAATCCCATGAGTATAGAAGGTTAAAGGGTGATCTAATTGAGGTGTTCCAGATGATCAAAGGAGTTGATAGGGTCAATAGAGAGAAACTATTCCCTCTGGTAGGAGAGTCCAGAACAAGGGGGACATAACCTTAAAATTAGACCCAGGCCATTCAGGAGTGATGTCAGGGAGCATTTCTTCACACAAAGGGTAGTGGAAATCTGGAACTCTCTCCCCCAAAAAGCTGTTGAGGCTGGGGGGTCAATTGAAAATTTCAAAACTGAGACTGATAAACTTTTGTTGGGGAAGGGTATTAAGAGTTACGGAACCAAGGTGGGTAGATTGAGTTAAGATACGCATCAGCCATAAGACGGAGATGAGGAGGAATTTCTTCTCTCAGAGGGTCGTGAATCTTTGGAATTCTCTACCCCAGAGAGCTGTGGAGGCGGAGTCATTGAATATATTCAAGGCGGAGATTGACAGACATTTGAACTACAAGGGAGTCGAGGGGTATGGGGAGAGAGCGGAAAGTGGTGTTGAGGCCAAGATTGGATCAGCCATGATCTTATTGAATGGCGGAGCAGGCTCGAGGGGCCGATTGGCCAACTCCTGCGCCTGTTTCTTATGTTCTTATGTTATGATCTAATTGAATGACGGAACACGCTCGAGGGGCTGAATGACCTCCTCCTGTTCCTATAATTGTTGGGGAAATCATTTGACGAATTTTAAATTATTCTTTGTTTTAGATTTTAAAAGGCCCCTGATATTCAAACCTGGATCCAGTTGGTTATTTCCACATTAGCTCTGTTCAGGCTTCAGCTGCTTGGTGCTGGGCTGATCCGGATTCGGAGTGCCAATTGCCAGCTGGTTCAGGAAGGGACATCCGCAAGTTCCAGGAAAAGGCAGTCAAGGTCCAGGATGCCAGGCTGAGGTAGAAACAGCTTCAGGGTGCTAAGCATTGCCCACTTCAGGTAACGGGAGCTCCTGAATACATTAGTGTATGAGCTTAGGTCAGAGCAGAACCAAGGGCCCCACAGTTTGACAATTCATGCAAGGAGAGCTTCATGACCTCAATCCCTGTCCTGTTCAGATAGGGTTTGTTTCATGAGGTCAATCCCTGTCCTGTTCAAGTGGGGTCTGTTTCATGAGGTCAATCCCTGTCCTGTTCAAGTGAGGTCTGTTTCATGAGGTCAATCCCTGTCCTGTTCAAGTGGGGTCTGTTTCATGAGGTCAATCCCTGTCCTGTTCAGACAGGGTCTGTTTCAGGATCTCAATCCCTGCCCTGTTCAGGCAGGGTCTGTTTCAGGATCTCAATCCCTGTCCTGTTCAGATAGGGTCTGTTTCAGGATCTCAATCCCTGTCCTGTTCAGATAGGGTCTGTTTCAGGATCTCAATCCCTGTCCTGTTCAGGCAGGGTCTGTTTCAGGATCTCAATCCCTGCCCTGTTCAGGTGGAGCCTGTTACATGAGCTCAATCCCTGTCCTATTAAGGTAGGGTCTGATTTCGGGCCCATTGCAATAGCCACTTCAGTTAAGGGCAGCCTTAAAGTCCATGTGGTGTCCAATTTGGGTACATTCACAAGTTGGTTCAGGAAAGGAAAGCTTCCAGACCCCCAATTATTAACACCAGCACCGTTTGGGACCCTGAATATTGCTTGATTTGGTTAATGGCAGCGTTCGGATCCCAAAAATGACCTTTATCAGGCACTGACTCTACCTCACTGTTGAAAAAAAAGAAGGACTATCACAGCAATGTGATAATGACCAGATAATCTGTTTTTGTAATGTTGGTTGAGGGATAAATATTGGACACCCTCAAAGCCTCCTTGAAAAAGCGCAACATCCCCACCGATACCTGAGAATCCCTGGCCCAAGACCGCACAAAGTGGAGGAGAAGCACCCGAACACCTCGAGTCTCTTCGCCGGGAGCAAGCGGAAGCCAAGCACAAGCGGCGCACGTCAACCCAAGCACCCCACCCACCGTCTGCCCCACCTGTGACAGAGACTGTAGGTCCCGCATTGGGCTCATCAGTCACCTGAGAACTCATTTTTAGTGTGGAAGCAAGTCATCCTTGATTCCGAGGGACTGCCTAAGAAGAGAAGAAGGAGTGGGACTTGAACCCACAACCTTCTGACTCAGAGGCGAGTGCGCTACCCACTGAGCCACGGCTGACACTGCAACCTTCAAACTTGGTGGTCACTCCTGTACTGGCGAGCCACTTATTGTGGAGGTGCTGGGGTATCTGTGCTGGTGCCTGGGCCAATGGGTGTGTTTGGATAAGTAACTTGTGATGTGGTGTGTGGTGCAGTGCAATGCAGCACAGCTTAGCGGCGTGTGAATGATCCAGTGAATTCTGCTAAACAAACCAACTGAGATATCCGTAGGCAGCACAGAGCTAGTCTGTGGCTGTCAAAGGGCATCGCTCCAGTGTAGAGAGAGGAATGCAGATATTCTTATCCTGAAAGCAAGGAACCATCGGCAATAACATGTTTCCATTCCTTATCAGAGGCCACATGTGTGTAGGCAGTAAAATGTGCGGCCTCCTTGTAAATGCTTCTCCCTCACTCCAGAGTCTTGAACACAAAGTCCAGCCTGACACTCCCAGTGCAGTGCTGAGGGAGCGCTGCACTGTCGGAGGTGCTGTCTTTTGGATGAGACGTCAAACCGAGGCCCTGTCTGCTCTCTCAGGTGGATGTAAAAGATCCCACGGCCACTATTTCGAAGAAGAGCAGGGGAGTTCTCCCCGGTGTCCTGGCCAACATTTATCCCTCAACCAACATAACAAAAACAGATGATCTGGCCATTATCACATTGCTGTTTGTAGGAGCTTGCTGTCTGCAAATTGGCTGCTGCATTTCCCACATTAAAACAGTAACTACACTCCAAAAGTAATTCATTGGCTGTGAAGCGCTTTGACACATCCTGAGATCGTGAATGGTGCTGTATAAATGCAAGTCTTTCTTTCATTTTGAGAGGGGGAGAATGAAACCAAGACTGTATGTCGGCCAGGCATTCACAGAAATAGACAACAACATTTACTTGCATTTATATAGCGCCTTTAACGCAGTAAAATGTCCCAGGCGCTTCACAGGAGCGATTATCAGACAAAAAACTGACACAGAGTCAGAGAAATGTACATTAGGACAGGTGACTAAAAGCTTGGTCAAAGAGAAAGGTTTTAAAGAGCGTCTTAAAGGAGGAGAAAGAGGTGGAGAGAGGTTTAGGGAGGGAATTCCAGAGCTTAGGGCCTCGGCAGCTTAAGGCACGGCCGCCGATGGTGGAACGAAAGAAGGGGATGCAGAATTCTCGGAGGGTTGTAGGGCTGAAGGAGATAACGATGGATGGAGTATAAAAGTAGGCAAGTCTTGCTACAACTGTACAGGGCGTTGGTGAGACCACACCTGGAGTACTGCGTGCAGTTTTGGTCTCCTTATTTAAGGAAGGATATACTTGCATTGGAGGCAGTTCAGAGAAGGTTCACGAGGTTAATTCCTGAGATGAAGGGGTTGTCTTACGAAGAAAGGTTGAGCAGGTTGGGGCTATACTCATTGGAGTTTAGAAGAATGAGAGGTGATCTGAGGGGGCGTGACAGGGTAGATGCAGGGAGAAACTGTGGGGGGGGGGAAACTAGAACGAGGGGGCATAGTTTCAGGATAAGGGGTCGCCCATTTAAGACGGAGATGAGGAGGAATTTCTTCTCTCAGAGGGTCGTGAATCTTTGGAATTCTCTACCCCAGAGAGCTGTGGAGGCGGAGTCATTGAATATATTCAAGGCGGAGACAGACATATATTTGAGCTACAGGGGAGTCAAGGGTTATGGGGAGCGGGCAGGAAAGTGGCGTTGAGGCCAAGATCAGATCAAACATGATCTAATTGAATGGCGGGGCAGGCTCGAGGGGCCGAATGGCCGACTCCTGCTCCAATTTCATATGTTCTTATAACGGGGATAGGGAGGGACGAGACCATGGAGGGATTTTAACACAACAATGAAACTGTTAAAATCGAGGCGTTGGTGGATAAGGCGAAAAAATGCTTCATGCAAAAGAAACACCGTTTTACACTCACATCAGTGAAGGGAGCAATTTTATCACCAGAGGGGGAAAGAGAAACGGAGAAGCAAGGACGCACAGATAGCGACAGAGAAACAAGCAGGTGGGGAAAGGGAGAGAAAGCGAGTGGAAGTGCTCCGCTCTCCTTTGAGTTTTCAAAAGAAGTTTGGATGGATGGGAGGAGTCACGTCAGTTGAATGACTGTGAAACAGAGACTCGGCAGCAGAAAATGAAAGTGTGAGATCAGCGTGCAGGACGGACACTGGCCCTTGTTTTTTTTTTCCCCTGTGAACATTTTATTTATTGAAGGGTTGCCCTTGAGCACACAATGGGAGCGAGGGACCCAGCGAGGAGCGGGTAAATGTTTTGGTTTTTGGTCAGTGACCTTTCCCCCCTTGGACCCTGAAAGCAGCAGCTGTTGCCTTTTCGGACTTTAGCCGGCGTTCTGTGGCGTCCATCTCCCACCCTCGCTGTCCCCGGGGCGATCAATCAAACTGATCGATCGCCAGGCCACTGCTGGGAGTCTCGCTGCTGATTTACAAATGAATGCCGAGGAGGAGGGGCTTTCAGAGAGAGGAGGGGTGGCTCAGTGATCATGGGAAAGCTCTTCTGCCTTGAAAAGAGAATTTGCTTTTCAGATTAGGTTGGGAACATTAAACAGTTAAACAGTGGGGAGGGGGCGGCGGGGGTGGAATCAGAAACAGGCCTGAGACTATGGGAAACCCAAAAGAAAATAAAGGATTTGGGCATTTTCAGACTGAGACAGGCCGGGTCAGAGTCAAGATTCACACACATGCCCTGGTCGACTTAAGGCCTGCAGATATTAAAGAGACAGAGTCATCCAGTGTGATCATTTCACTGTTGACAGGGCTACAAGGACAAAAGATGCTTTGACTTCTGATAAACAAGAGGGGTGATGACCGAGAGTGACATCATTAAGGTCTGGCGCTCGAAAGTCCTTTCAATTTAATTTTTTTAGCTGTTTTTTATTCTTTTTCTCTCCCCTTACATTCTTCCCAGGTCGTGCGATCTCCAAGGCTGAGGAGTCAGGCGAGCGTCTGACCTGCTCCCATGCTCCCGGTCTAGGCCCTCACTGACAGCTCATGAACCAGGCCGTACTGTAACTGACCGCTCATACACCGGGCCGTACTGTAACTGACCGCTCATACACCAGGCCGTACTGTAACTGAACGCTCATATACCAGGCCGTACTGTAACTGACCGCTCATACACCAGGGCCGTACTGTAACTGAACGCTCATATACCAGGCCGTACTGTAACTGAACGCTCATACACCAGGCCGTACTGTAACTGACCGCTCATACACCGGGACATACTGTAACTGACCGCTCATACACCGGGCCATACTGTAACTGACCGCTCATACACCAGGCCGTACTGTAACTGAACGCTCATATACCAGGCCGTACTGTAACTAACCGCTCAAATACCAGGCTGTACCATCGCTGACCGTTCATACACCAGGCCGTACTGTAACTGAACGCTCATATACCAGGTCGTACTGTAACTGACTGCTCAAACACCAGGCCGTACTGTAACTGACCGCTCATATACCAGGCCGTACTGTAACTGACCGCTCATATACCAGGCCGTACCATCACTGACCGCTCATATACCAGGGCCGTGCTGTAACTGACCGCTCATACACCAGGGCCGTACTGTAACTGACCGCTCATATACCAGGCCGTACTGTAACTGACCGCTCATACACCAGGGCCGTACTGTAACTGACCGCATATATACCAGGACGTACTGTAACTGACCGCTCCTATACAAGGCCGTACTGTAACTGACTTCTCATACACCAGGCCGTACTGTAACTGACAGCTCATATACCAGGCCATACTGTAACTGACCGCTCATACACCAGGCCGTACTGTAACTGACCGCTCATACACCAGGCCGTACCATCACTGACCGCTCATATACCAGGCCGTGTTGTAACTGACCGCTCATAAAGCAGGCCGTACTGTAACTGACCGATCATACACCAGGCCGCACTGTAACTGACCACTCATGCACCAGGCCGTACTGTAATTGACCACTCATATACCAGGCCGTACTGTAACTGACCGTTCATATACGAGGCCGTACTGTAACTGACCGCTCATATACCAGGCCGTACTGTAACTGACCGCTCATATACCAGGCTGTACTGTAACTGACCGCTCATACACCAGGGCCGTAGTGTAACTGACCGCTCATTCACCAGGCCGTACTGTAACTGACTGCTCATTCACCAGGCCGTACTGTAACTGACCGCTCATACACCGGGCCGTACTGTAACTGACCGCTCATATACCAGGCCGTACTGTAACTATCCGCTCATACACCAACCGTACTGTAACTGACCGCTCATACACCGGGCCGTACTGTAACTGACCGCTCATACACCAGGCCGTACTGTAACTGACCACTCATATACCAAGCCGCACTGTAACTGACCACTCATAAACCGGGCCGTACTGTAACTGACCGCTCATATACCAGGCCGTACTGTAACTGACCGCTCATACACCAGGCCGTACTGTAACTGACCGCTCATATACCAGGCCGTACTGTAACTGACCGCTCATACACCAGGCCGTACTGTAACTGACCGCTCATATACCAGGCCGTACTGTAACTGACCGCTCATACATCAGGCCGTACTGTAACTGACAGCTCATATACCAAGCCGTACCATCACTGACCGCTCATATACCAGGGCTGTACTGTAACTGACTGCTCAGACAGCAGGCCGTACTGTAACTGACCGCTCATACACCAGGTCGTACTGTAACTTACCGCTCATACACCAGGGCCATACTGTAACTGACCGCTCATATACCAGGCCATTCTGTAACTGACTGCTCATTCACCAGGCCGTACTGTAACTGACCACACATTCACCAGGCCATACTGTAACTGACCGCTCATTCAGCAGGCCATACTGTAACTGACCGCTCATTAACCAGGCCGTACTGTAACTGACCACTCATATACCAGGCCGTACTGTAACTGACCACTCATACACCAGGGCCGTACTGGAACTGACCACTCATACAACAGGCCGTACTGTAACTGACCGCTCATACACCATGCCGTACTGTAACTGACCGCTCATATACCAGGCCGTACTGTAACTGACCGCTCATATACCAGGCCGTACTGTAACTGACCGCTCATACACCAGGCCGTACTGTAACTGACCGCTCATACACCAGGCCGTACTGTAACTGACCGCTCATATACCAGGCTGTACTGTAACTGACCGCTCATATACCAGGCCGTACTGTAACTGACCGCTCATACACCAGGCCGTACTGTAACTGACCACTCATTCACCAGGCCATACTGTAACTGACAGCTCATTCAGCAGGCCGTACTGTAACTGACCGCTCATTAACCAGGCCGTACTGTAACTGACCGCTCATATACCAGGCCGTACTGTAACTGACCGCTCATACACCAGGCCGTACTGTAACTGACCGCTCATACACCGGGACATACTGTAACTGAACGCTCATACTCCAGGCCGTACTGTAACTGACCGCTCATACACCAGGCCGTACTGTAACTGAACGCTCATATACCGGGCCATACTGTAACTGACCGCTCATACACCAGGCCGTACTGTAACTGAACACTCATATACCAGGCCATACTGTAACTGACCGCTCATACACCAGGGCCGTACTGTAACTGACCGCTCATACACCAGGCCGTACTGTAACTGAACGCTCATATACCAGGCCGTACTGTAACTGAACGCTCATACACCAGGCCGTACTGTAACTGAACGCTCATATACCAGGCCGTACTGTAACTAACCGCTCAAATACCAGGCCGTACCATCGCTGACCGTTCATACACCAGGCCGTACTGTAACTGACCGCTCATACACCAGGCCGTACTGTAACTGACCGCTCATAAACCAGGCCGTACTGTAACTGAACGCTCATATACCAGGCCGTACTGTAACTGACCGCTCAAACACCAGGCCGTACTGTAACTGACCGCTCATATACCAGGCCGTACTGTAACTGACCGCTCATATACCAGGCCGTACCATCACTGACCGCTCATATACCAGGGCCGTGCTGTAACTGACCGCTCATACACCAGGGCCGTACTGTAACTGACCGCTCATATACCAGGCCGTACTGTAACTGACCGCTCATACACCAGGGCCGTACTGTAACTGACCGCATATATACCAGGACGTACTGTAACTGACCGCTCCTATACAAGGCCGTACTGTAACTGACTTCTCATACACCAGGCCGTACTGTAACTGACAGCTCATATACCAGGCCATACTGTAACTGACCGCTCATACACCAGGCCGTACTGTAACTGACCGCTCATACACCAGGCCGTACCATCACTGAACGATCATATATCAGGGCCGTACTGTAACTCACCGCTCATACAGCAGGCTGTACTGTAACTGACCGCTCATACACCATGCCATACTGTAACTGAACGCTCATATACCAGGGCCATACTGTAACTGACCGCTCATACACCAGGGCCATACTGTAACTGACCGCTCATACACCAGGCCGTACTGTAATTGACCGCTCATTCACCAGGCCATACTGTAACTGACCGCTCATTCACCAGGCCATACTGTAACTGACCGCTCATTTACCAGGCCATACTGTAACTGACCGCTCATTCACCAGGCCGTAATCTAACTGACCAATCATTCACCAGGCCGTACTGTAACTGACCGCTCATACACCAGGCAGTACCATCACTGACCGCTCATATACTAGGCCGTACCATCACTGACCGCCCATATACCAGGCCGTACTGTAACTGACCGCTCATATACCAGGCCGTAGTGTAACTGACCGCTCATATACCAGGCCGTACTGGAACTGACCGCTCATACACCAGGCCGTACCATCACTGACTGCTCATACACCAGGCCGTATTGTAACTGACCGCTCATACACCAGGTCGTACCATCACTGACCGCTCATATACCAGGCCGTGTTGTAACTGACCGCTCATAAAGCAGGCCGTACTGTAACTGACCGATCATACACCAGGCCGTACTGTAACTGACCACTCATGCACCAGGCCGTACTGTAATTGACCACTCATATACCAGGCCGTACTGTAACTGACCGTTCATATACGAGGCCGTACTGTAACTGACCGCTCATATACCAGGCCGTACTGTAACTGACCGCTCATATACCAGGCTGTACTGTAACTGACCGCTCATACACCAGGGCCGTAGTGTAACTGACCGCTCATTCACCAGGCCGTACTGTAACTGACTGCTCATTCACCAGGCCGTACTGTAACTGACCGCTCATACACCGGGCCGTACTGTAACTGACCGCTCAAATACCAGGCCGTACTGTAACTATCCGCTCATACACCAACCGTACTGTAACTGACCGCTCATACACCGGGCCGTACTGTAACTGACCGCTCATACACCAGGCCGTACTGTAACTGACCACTCATATACCAGGCCGCACTGTAACTGACCGCTCATAAACCGGGCCGTACTGTAACTGACCGCTCATATACCAGGCCGTACTGTAACTGACCGCTCATACACCAGGCCGTACTGTAACTGACCGCTCATATACCAGGCCGTACTGTAACTGACCGCTCATACACCAGGCCGTACTGTAACTGACCGCTCATATACCAGGCCGTACTGTAACTGACCGCTCATACATCAGGCCGTACTGTAACTGACAGCTCATATACCAAGCCGTACTGTAACTGACCGCTCATATACCAGGCCCTACTGTAACTGACCGCTCATACACCTGGGCCATACTGTAACTGACCGCACATATACTAGGCCGTACTGTAACTGACCGCTCATACACCAGTCCGTACTGTAACTGACCGTTCATACACCATGCCGTACCATCACTGACCGCTCATATACCAGGGCTGCACTGTACTTACTGCTCAGACAGCAGGCCGTACTGTAACTGACCGCTCATACACCAGGTCGTACTGTAACTTACCGCTCATACACCAGGGCCATACTGTAACTGACCGCTCATATACCAGGCCATTCTGTAACTGACTGCTCATTCACCAGGCCGTACTGTAACTGACCACACATTCACCAGGCCATACTGTAACTGACCGCTCATTCAGCAGGCCATACTGTAACTGACCGCTCATTAACCAGGCCGTACTGTAATTGACCACTCATATACCAGGCCGTACTGTAACTGACCGCTCATACACCAGGGCCGTACTGGAACTGACCACTCATACAACAGGCCGTACTGTAACTGACCGCTCATACACCATGCCGTACTGTAACTGACCGCTCATATACCAGGCCGTACTGTAACTGACCGCTCATACACCAGGCCGTACTGTAACTGACCGCTCATACACCAGGCCGTACTGTAACTGACCGCTCATAAACCAGGCTGTACTGTAACTGACCGCTCATATACCAGGCCGTACTGTAACTGACCGCTCATACACCAGGCCGTACTGTAACTGACCACTCATTCACCAGGCCATACTGTAACTGACAGCTCATTCAGCAGGCCGTACTGTAACTGACCGCTCATTAACCAGGCCGTACTGTAACTGACCGCTCATATACCAGGCCGTACTGTAACTGACCGCTCATACACCAGGGCCGTACTGGAACTGACCGCTCATACAACAGGCCGTACTGCAACTGACCGCTCATACACCATGCCGTACTGTAACTGACCGCTCATATACCAGGCCGTACTGTAACTGACCGCTCATATACCAGGCCGTACTGTAACTGACCGCTCATACACCAGGCCGTACTGTAACTGAACGCTCATACACCAGGCCGTACTGTAACTGACCGCTCATATACCAGGCTGTACTGTAACTGACCGCTCATATACCAGGCCGTACTGTAACTGACCGCTCATACACCAGGCCGTAATGTTACTGACCACTCATACACCAGGCCGTACTGTAACTGAACGCTCATATAACGGGCCGTACTGTAACTGACCGCTCAGAAACCGGGCCGTACTGTAACTGACCGCTCATACACCAGGGCCGTACTGTAACTGACCGCTCATATACCAGGCCGTACTGTAACTGACCGCTCATATACCAGGCCGTACTGTAACTGACCGCTCATATACCAGGCCGTACTGCAACTCACCGGTCAGATACCTGGCCGTACAATCACTGACCGCTCATATACCAGGGCCGTACTGTAACTGACTGCTCATATACCAGGCCGTACTGTAACTGACCGCTCATATACCAGGCCGTACTGTAACTGACCATTCATATACCAGGCCGTACCATCACTGACCACTCATATACCAGGCCGTATCATCACTGACCGCTCATATACCAGGGCCGTACTGGTACTGACCGCTCATACACCAGGCTGTACTGTAACTGACCGCTCATACACCAGGCCGTACTGTAACTGACCGCTCATATACCAGGCCGTACTGTAACTGACCGCTTATACACCAGGCCGTACTATAACAGACCGCTCATATACCTGGCTGTACTGTAACTGACCGCTCATACACCAGGCCGTAATGTAACTAACCGCTCATACACCAGGCTGTACTGTAACTGACCGCTCATACACCAGGCCGTACTGTAACTGACCGCTCATACACCAGGCCGTACTGTAACTGACCGCTCATATACCAGGCCGTACTGTAACTATCCGCTCATACACCAGGCCGTACTGTAACTGACCGCTCGATACACCAGGCCGTACTGTAACTGACCGCTCATACACCAGGCCGTACTGTAACTGACCGCTCATATACCAGGCCGTACTGTAACTGACCGCTCATACACCAGGCCGTACTGTAACTGACCGCTCATATACCAGGCCGTACTGTAACTGACCGCTCATATACCAGGCCGTACTGTAACTGACCGCTCATATACCAGGCCGTACTGTAACTGACCGCTCATACACCAGGCTGTACTGTAACTGACCGCTCATACACCAGGCCGTACTGTAACTGACCGCTCATTCACCAGGCCGTACTGTAACTGACCGCTCATACACCAGGCCGTACTGTAACTGACCGCTCATACACCGGGCCGTACTGTAACTGACCGCTCATATACCAAGCCGTACTGTAACTATCCGCTCATACACCAGGCCGTACTGTAACTGACCGCTCATATCCCAGGCCGTAATGTAACTGACCCCTCATATAGCAGGGCCGTACTGTAACTGACCGCTCATACACCAGGTCGTACTGTAACTGACCGCTCATATACCAGGCCGTACTGTAACTGACCGCTCATATACCAGGCCGTACTGTAACTGACCGCTCATACACCAGTCCGTACTGTAACTGACCGCTCATACACCGGGCCGTACTGTAACTGACCGCTCATATACCAGGCTGTACTGCAACTGACCGCTCATATACCAGGCCGTACTGTAACTGACCGCTCATATATCAAGCCGTACTGTAACTGACCGCTCATACACCAGGCCGTACTGTAACTGACCGCTCAAATACCAGGCCGTACTGTAACTGACCGCTCATACACCAGGCCGTACTGTAACTAACCGCTCATGCACCAGACCGTACTGTAACTGACCGCTCATACAACAGGCCGTACTGTAACTGACCGCTCATACACCAGGCCATATTGTAACTGACCGCTCATACACCAGGCCGTACCATCACCGACCGCTCATACACCAGGCTGTACTGTAACTGACCGCTCATATACCAGGCCATGCTGTAACTGACCGCTCATGTACCAGGGCCGTACTGTAACTGGCCGCTCATATACCAGGCCATACTGTAACTGACCGCTCATATACCAGGCCTTACTGTAACTGACCGCTCATATACCACGCCGTAATGTAACTGACCACTCATACACCAGGCCGTACTGTAACTGACCGCTCATACAACAGGCCGTACCATCAGTGACTGCTCATACACCAGGCCGTACCATCACTGACCGCTCATACAACAGGGCGTACTGTAACTGACCGCTCGTATATCAGGCCGTACTGTAACTGACCGCGCATACACTAGGGCCGTACCATCACTGACCGCTCATACACCAGGCCGTACCATCACTGACCACTCATACAACAGGCCGTAATGTAACTGACCGCTGATACACCAGGCCGTACTGTGACTGACCGCTCATACACCAGGCCGTACTGTAACTGACCGCTCATATACCAGGCCGTACTGCAACTGACCGCTCATATACCAGGCTGTACCATCACTGACCGCTCATACACCATGCCGTACGGTAACTGACCGCTCATATACAAGGCCGTACAGTAACTGACCGCTCATACACCAGGCCGTATTGTAACTGACCGCTCATATACCAGGCCGCATTGTAACTGACCGCTCATATACCAGGGCTGTACTGTAACTGACCGCTCATACACCAGGGCGTACGGTAACTGGCTGCTCATACACCAGGCCGTCCCGTAACTGACCGCTCATATACCAGGGCTGTACTGTAACTGACCGCTCATACACCAGGGCGTACGGTAACTGACTGCTCATACACCAGGCCGTCCTGTAACTGACCGCTCATACACCAGGACCGTACTGTAACTGACCGCTCATATACCAGGCCGTACCATCACTGACCGCTCATACACCATGCCGTACGGTAACTGACCGCTCATATACAAGGCCGTACAGTAACTCAACGCTCATACACCAGGCCGTATTGTAACTGACCGCTCATATAACAGGCCGTATTGTAACTGACCGCTCATATACCAGGGCTGTACTGTAACTGACCGCTCATACACCAGGGCGTACGGTAACAGACTGCTCATACACCAGGCCGTCCTGTAACTGACCGCTCATATACCAGGCCGTACTGTAACTGACCACTCATATACCAAGCCGTACTGTAACTGACCGCTCAGACACCAGGCCGTACTGTAACTGACCGCTCAAATATCAGGCCGTACAGTAACTGACCGCTCATACACCAGGCCGTACTGTAACTGACCGCTCATACACCAGACCGTACTGTAACTGACCGCTCATACAACAGGCTGTACTGCAACTGACCGCTCATTCACCAGGCCATACTGTAACTGACCGCTCATTCACCAGGCCATACTGTAACTGACCGCTCATTCACCAGGCCGTAATCTAACTGACCAATCATTCACCAGGCCGTACTGTAACTGACCGCTCATACACCAGGCAGTACCATCACTGACCGCTCATATACTAGGCCGTACCATCACTGACCGCCCATATACCAGGCCGTACTGTAACTGACCGCTCATATACCAGGCCGTAGTGTAACTGACCGCTCATATACCAGGCCGTACTGGAACTGACCGCTCATACACCAGGCCGTACCATCACTGACTGCTCATACACCAGGCCGTATTGTAACTGACCGCTCATACACCAGGTCGTACCATCACTGACCGCTCATATACCAGGCCGTGTTGTAACTGACCGCTCATAAAGCAGGCCGTACTGTAACTGACCGATCATACACCAGGCCGTACTGTAACTGACCACTCATGCACCAGGCCGTACTGTAATTGACCACTCATATACCAGGCCGTACTGTAACTGACCGTTCATATACGAGGCCGTACTGTAACTGACCGCTTATATACCAGGCCGTACTGTAACTGACCGCTCATATACCAGGCTGTACTGTAACTGACCGCTCATACACCAGGGCCGTAGTGTAACTGACCGCTCATTCACCAGGCCGTACTGTAACTGACTGCTCATTCACCAGGCCGTACTGTAACTGACCGCTCATACACCGGGCCGTACTGTAACTGACCGCTCAAATACCAGGCCGTACTGTAACTATCCGCTCATACACCAACCGTACTGTAACTGACCGCTCATACACCGGGCCGTACTGTAACTGACCGCTCATACACCAGGCCGTACTGTAACTGACCACTCATATACCAGGCCGCACTGTAACTGACCGCTCATAAACCGGGCCGTACTGTAACTGACCGCTCATATACCAGGCCGTACTGTAACTGACCGCTCATACACCAGGCCGTACTGTAACTGACCGCTCATATACCAGGCCGTACTGTAACTGACCGCTCATACACAGGCCGTACTGTAACTGACCGCTCATATACCAGGCCGTACTGTAACTGACCGCTCATACACCAGGCCGTACTGTAACTGACCGCTCATATACCAGGCCGTACTGTAACTGACCGCTCATATACCAGGCCGTACTGTAACTGACCGCTCATACACCAGGCCATACTGTAACTGACCGCTCATATACCAGGCCGTACTGTAACTGACCGCTCATACACCAGGCCGTACTGTAACTGACCGCTCATACACCAGGCCGTACTGTAACTGACCGCTCATATACCAGGCCGTACTGTAACTGACCGCTCATACACCAGGCCGTACTGTAACTGACCGCTCATACACCAGGCCGTACTGTAACTGACCGCTCATACACCAGGCCGTACTGTAACTGACCGCTCATATACCAGGCCGTACTGTAACTGACCGCTCATACACCAGGCCGTACTGTAACTGACCGCTCATACACCAGGCCGTACTGTAACTGACCGCTCATACACCAGGCCGTACTGTAACTGACCGCTCATACACCAGGCCGTACTGTAACTGACCGCTCATACACCAGGCCGTACTGTAACTGACCGCTCATATCACCAGGCCGTACTGTAACTGACCGCTCATACACCAGGCCGTACTGTAACTGACCGCTCATATACCAGGCCGTACTGTAACTGACCGCTCATATACCAGGCCGTACTGTAACTGACCGCTCATACACCAGGGCCGTACTGTAACTGACCGCTCATACACAGGCCGTACTGTAACTGACCGCTCATACACCAGGCCGTACTGTAACTGACCGCTCATATACCAGGCCGTACTGTAACTGACCGCTCATATACCAGGCCGTACTGTAACTGACCGCTCATACACCAGGCCGTACTGTAACTGACCGCTCATACACCAGGCCGTACTGTAACTGACCGCTCATATACCAGGCCTGTACTGTAACTGACCGCTCATACACCAGGCCGTACTGTAACTGACCGCTCATACAACAGGCCGTACTGTAACTGACCGCTCATACACCAGGCCGTACTGTAACTGACCGCTCATATACCAGGCCGTACTGTAACTGACCGCTCATAAACCAGGCCGTACTGTAACTGACCGCTCATACACCAGGCCGTACTGTAACTGACCGCTCATATACCAGGCCGTACTGTAACTGACCGCTCATATACCAGGCCGTACTGTAACTGACCGCTCATATACCAGGCCGTACTGTAACTGACCGCTCATATACCAGGGCCGTACTGTAACTGACTGCTCATATACCAGGCCGTACTGTAACTGACCGCTCATATACCAGGCCGTACTGTAACTGACCGCTCATATACCAGGCCGTACTGTAACTGACCGCTCATATACCAGGCCGTACTGTAACTGACCGCTCATATACCAGGCCGTACTGTAACTGACCGCTCATACACCAGGCCGTACTGTAACTGACCGCTCATACACCAGGCCGTACTGTAACTGACCGCTCATATACCAGGCCGTACTGTAACTGACCGCTCATACACCAGGCCGTACTGTAACAGACCGCTCATATACCAGGCCGTACTGTAACTGACCGCTCATATACCAGGCCGTACTGTAACTGACCGCTCATATACCAGGCCGTACTGTAACTGACCGCTCATACACCAGGCCGTACTGTAACTGACCGCTCATATACCAGGCCGTACTGTAACTGACCGCTCATACACCAGGCCGTACTGTAACTGACCGCTCATACACCAGGCCGTACTGTAACTGACCGCTCATATACCAGGCCTTACTGTAACTGACCGCTCATATACCAGGCCGTACTGTAACTGACCGCTCATACACCAGGCCGTACTGTAACTGACCGCTCATATACCAGGCCGTACTGTAACTGACCGCTCATATACCAGGCCGTACTGTAACTGACCACTCATACACCAGGGCCGTACTGTAACTGACCACTCATATACCAGGCCGTACTGGAACTGACCGCTCATATACCAGGCCGTACTGTAACTGACCGCTCATACACCAGGCCGTACTGTAACTGACCACTCATACACCAGGCCGTACTGTAACTGACCGCTCATATACCAGGCCGTACTGTAACTGACCGCTCATAACCAGGGCCGTACTGTAACTGACCGCTCATATACCAAGCCGTACTGTAACTGACCGCTCATACACCAGGCCGTACTGTAACTGACCGCTCATATCCCAGGCCGTAATGTAACTGACCCCTCATATAGCAGGGCCGTACTGTAACTGACCGCTCATACACCAGGTCGTACTGTAACTGACCGCTCATATACCAGGCCGTACTGTAACTGACCGCTCATATACCAGGCCGTACTGTAACTGACCGCTCATACACCAGTCCGTACTGTAACCTGACCGCTCATACACCGGGCCGTACTGTAACTGACCGCTCATATACCAGGCTGTACTGCAACTGACCGCTCATATACCAGGCCGTACTGTAACTGACCGCTCATATATCAAGCCGTACTGTAACTGACCGCTCATATCACCAGGCCGTACTGTAACTGACCGCTCATATACCAGGCCGTACTGTAACTGACCGCTCATACACCAGGCCGTACTGTAACTGACCGCTCATACACCAGGCCGTACTGTAACTGACCGCTCATACACCAGGCCGTACTGTAACTGACCGCTCATACACCAGGCCGTACTGTAACTGACCGCTCATACACCAGGCCGTACTGTAACTGACCGCTCATACACCAGGCCGTACTGTAACTGACCGCTCATATACCAGGCCGTACTGTAACTGACCGCTCATATACCAGGCCGTACTGTAACTGACCGCTCATATACCAGGCCGTACTGTAACTGACCGCTCATATACCAGGCCGTACTGTAACTGACCGCTCATATACCAGGCCGTACTGTAACTGACCGCTCATACACCAGGCCGTACTGTAACTGACCGCTCATACACCAGGCCGTACCATAACTGACCGCTCATACACCAGGCCGTACTGTAACTGACCGCTCATACACCAGGCCGTACTGTAACTGACCGCTCATATACCAGGCCGTACTGTAACTGACCGCTCATGTACCAGGGCCGTACTGTACCTGACCGCTCATATACCAGGCCGTACTGTAACTGACCGCTCATACACCAGGCCGTACTGTAACTGACCGCTCATACACCAGGCCGTACTGTAACTGACCGCTCATACACCAGGCCGTACTGTAACTGACCGCTCATATACCAGGCCGTACTGTAACTGACCGCTCATACACCAGGCCGTACTGTAACTGACCGCTCATACACCAGGCCGTACTGTAACTGACCGCTCATACACAGGCCGTACTGTAACTGACCGCTCATTACCAGGCCGTACTGTAACTGACCGCTCATAACCAGGCCGTACTGTAACTGACCGCTCATATACCAGGCCGTACTGTAACTGACCACTCATACACCAGGCCGTACTGTAACTGACCGCTCATACACCAGCCGTACTGTAACTGACCGCTCATATACCAGGCCGTACTGTAACTGACCGCTCATATACCAGCCGTACTGTAACTGACCGCTCATACACCAGGCCGTACTGTAACTGACCGCTCATACACCAGGCCGTACTGTAACTGACCGCTCATATACCAGGCCGTACTGTAACTGACCGCTCATATACCAGGCGTACTGTAACTGACCGCTCATATACCAGGCCGTACTGTACTGACCGCTCATACACCAGGCCGTACTGTAACTGACCGCTCATATACCAGGCCGTACTGTAACTGACCGCTCATATACCAGGCCGTACTGTAACTGACCGCTCATCACCAGGCCGTACTGTAACTGACCGCTCATACACCAGGCCTTACTGTAACTGACCGCTCATATACCAGGCCGTACTGTAACTGACCGCTCATACACCATGGCCGTACTGTAACTGACCGCTCATACACCAGGGCCGTACTGTAACTGACCGCTCATATACCAGGCCGTACTGTAACTGACCGCTCATATACCAGGCCGTACTGTAACTGACCGCTCATACACCAGGCCGTACTGTAACTGACCGCTCATACACCAGGCCGTACTGTAACTGACCGCTCATACACCAGGCCATACTGTAACTGACCGCTCATACACAGGCCGTACAGTCACTGACCGCTCATAACCAGGCCGTACTGTAACTGACCGCTCATATACCAGGCCCTACTGTAACTGACCGCTCATATACCAGGCCGTACTGTAACTGACCGCTCATAACCAGGCCGTACTGTAACTGACCGCTCATACACCAGGCCGTACTGTAACTGACCGCTCATACACCAGGCCGTACTGAACTGACCGCTCAAATACCAGGCCGTATTTTAGCTGAACGTTCATACACCAGGCCGTACTGTAACTGACCGCTCATACAACAGACCGTACTGTAACTGACCGCTCATACAACAGGCCGTACTGTAACTGACCGCTCATACACCAGGCCATACTGTAACTGACCGCTCATACACCAGGCCGTCCCATCACTGACCGCTCATACACCAGGCTGTACTGTAACTGACCGCTCATATACCAGGCCGTACTGTAACTGACCGCTCATATACCAGGCCGTACTGTAAATGCCGCTCATATACCAGGCCGTACTGTAACTGACCGCTCATATACCAGCCTTACTGTAACTGACCGCTCATATACCACGCCGTAATGTAACTGACCGCTCATACAGCAGGCAGTACTGTAACTGACCGCTCATACACCAGGCCGTACCATCAGCTGACGCTCATACACCGAGGCCGTACATCACTGACCAGCTCATACACCAGGCCGTACTGTAACTGACCGCTCATACACCAGGCCGTACTGTAACTGACCGCTCATATACCAGGCCGTACTGTAACTGACCGCTCATATACCAGCGTACTGTAACTGACCGCTCATATACAGGGCCGTACATCACTGACCGCTCATACACCAGGCGCGTACTGTAACTGACCGCTCATACACCAGGCCGTACTGTAACTGACCGCTCATACACCAGGCCGTACTGTAACTGACCGCTCATATACCAGGCCGTACTGTAACTGACCGCTCATAAACCAGGCCGTACTGTAACTGACCGCTCATATACCAGCCGTACTGTAACTGACCGCTCATACACCAGCCGTACTGTAACTGACCGCTCATATACCAGGCCGTACTGTAACTGACCGCTCATACACCAGGCCGTACTGTAACTGACCGCTCATATACCAGGCCGTACTGTAACTGACCGCTCATATACCAGGCCTGTACTGTAAGCTGACCGCTCATACACCAGGCCGTACTGTAACTGACTGCTCATACACCAGGCCGTACTGTAACTGACCGCTCATACACCAGGGCCGTACTGTAACTGACCGCTCATATACCAGGCCGTACTGTAACTGACCGCTCATATACCAGGCCGTACTGTAACTGACCGCTCATACACCAGGCCGTACTGTAACTGACCGCTCATATACCAGGCCGTACTGTAACTGACCGCTCATACACCAGGCCGTACTGTAACTGACCGCTCATACACCAGACCGTACTGTAACTGACCGCTCATACACCAGGCCGTACTGTAACTGACCGCTCATACACCAGGCCGTACTGTAACTGACCGCTCATACACCAGGCCGTACTGTAACTGACCGCTCATATACCAGGCCGTACTGTAACTGACCGCTCATACCAGGCCGTACTGTAACTGACCGCTCATACACCAGGCCGTACTGTAACTGACCGCTCATACACCAGGCCGTACTGTAACTGACCGCTCATATACCAGGCCTACTGTAACTGACCGCTCATACACCAGGCCGTACTGTAACTGACCGCTCATACACCAGGCCGTACTGTAACTGACCGCTCATACACCAGGCCGTACTGTAACTGACCGCTCATACACCAGGCCGTACTGTAACTGACCGCTCATATACCAGGCCGTACTGTAACTGACCGCTCATATACCAGGCCGTACTGTAACTGACCGCTCATATACCAGGCCGTACTGTAACTGACCGCTCATATACCAGGCCGTACTGTAACTGACCGCTCATATACCAGGCCGTACTGTAACTGACCGCTCATACACCAGGCCGTACTGTAACTGACCGCTCATACACCAGGCCGTACTGTAACTGACCGCTCATACACCAGGCCGTACTGTAACTGACCGCTCATATACCAGGCCGTACTGTAACTGACCGCTCATATACCAGGCCGTACTGTAACTGACCGCTCATACACCAGGCCGTACTGTACTGACCGCTCATATACCAGGCCGTACTGTAACTGACCGCTCATATACCAGGCCGTACTGTAACTGACCGCTCATACACCAGGCCGTACTGTAACTGACCGCTCATACACAGGCCGTACTGTAACTGACCGCTCATACACCAGGGCTTACTGTAACTGACCGCTCATACACCAGGCCGTACTGTAACTGACCGCTCATATACCAGGCCGTACTGTAACTGACCGCTCATACACCAGGCCGTACTGTAACTGACCGCTCATACACCAGGCCGTACTGTAACTGACCGCTCATACACCAGGCCGTACTGTAACTGACCGCTCATACACCAGGCCGTACTGTAACTGACCGCTCATACACCAGGCCGTACTGTAACTGACCGCTCATATACCAGGCCGTACTGCAACTGACCGCTCATATACCAGGCCGTACTGTAACTGACCGCTCATACACCAGGCCGTACTGTAACTGACCGCTCATATACCAGGCCGTACTGTAACTGACCGCTCATACACCAGGCCGTACTGTAACTGACCGCTCATATACCAGGCCGTACTGTAACTGACCGCTCATACACCAGGCCGTACTGTAACTGACCGCTCATACACCAGGCCGTACTGTAACTGACCGCTCATACACCAGGCCGTACTGTAACTGACCGCTCATACACCAGGCCGTACTGTAACTGACCGCTCATATACCAGGCCGTACTGTAACTGACCGCTCATACACTAGGCCGTACTGTAACTGACCGCTCATATACCAGGCCGTACTGTAACTGACCGCTCATACACCAGGCCGTACTGTAACTGACCGCTCATACACCAGGCCGTACTGTAACTGACCGCTCATACACCAGGCCAGTACTGTAACTGACGCTCATATACCAGGCCGTACTGTAACTGACCGCTCATACACCAGGCTGTACTGTAACTGACCGCTCATACACCAGGGCCGTACTGTAACTGACCGCTCATATACCAGGCCGTACTGTAACTGACCGCTCATATACCAGGCCGTACTGTAACTGACCGCTCATACACCAGGGCCGTACTGTAACTGACCGCTCATATAACCAGGCCAGTACTGTAACTGACCGCTCATATACCAGGCCATACTGTAACTGACCGCTCATATACCAGGCCGTACTGTAACTGACCGCTCATAAACCAGGCCGTACTGTAACTGACCTGCTCATATACCAGGCCGTACTGTAACTGACCGCTCATACACCAGGCCGTACTGTAACTGACCGCTCATATACACCAGGCCGTACTGTAACTGACCGCTCATATACCAGGCCATACTGTAACTGACCGCTCATACACCAGGCCGTACTGTAACTGACCGCTCATACACCAGGCCGTACTGTAACTGACCGCTCATATACCAGGCCGTACTGTAACTGACCGCTCATATACCAGGCCGTACTGTAACTGACCGCTCATACACCAGGCCGTACTGTAACTGACCGCTCATATACCAGGGCCGTACTGTAACTGACCGCTCATACACCAGGCCGTACTGTAACTGACCGCTCATACACCAGGCCGTACTGTAACTGACCGCTCATACACCAGGCGTACTGTAACTGACCGCTCATACACAGGCCGTACTGTAACTGACCGCTCATACACCAGGCCGTACTGTAACTGACCGCTCATACACCAGGCCGTACTGTAACTGACCGCTCATACACCAGGCCGTACTGTAACTGACCGCTCATATACCAGGCCGTACTGTAACTGACCGCTCATATACCAGGCCGTACTGTAACTGACCGCTCATATACCAGGCCGTACTGTAACTGACCGCTCATACACCAGGCCGTACTGTAACTGACCGCTCATATACCAGGCCGTACTGTAACTGACCGCTCATACACCAGGCCGTACTGTAACTGACCGCTCATACACCAGGCCGTACTGTAACTGACCGCTCATATACCAGGCCGTACTGTAACTGACCGCTCATACACCAGGCCGTACTGTAACTGACCGCTCATACACCAGGCCGTACTGTAACTGACCGCTCATACACCAGGCCGTACTGTAACTGACCGCTCATACACCAGGCCGTACTGTAACTGACCGCTCATACACCAGGCCGTACTGTAACTGACCGCTCATACACCAGGCCGTACTGTAACTGACCGCTCATATACCAGGCCGTACTGTAACTGACCGCTCATACACCAGGCCGTACTGTAACTGACCGCTCATACACCAGGCCGTACTGTAACTGACCGCTCATACACCAGGCCGTACTGTAACTGACCGCTCATATACCAGGCCGTACTGTAACTGACCGCTCATACACCAGGCCGTACTGTAACTGACCGCTCATACACCAGGCCGTACTGTAACTGACCGCTCATACACCAGGCCGTACTGTAACTGACCGCTCATATACCAGGCCGTACTGTAACTGACCGCTCATACACCAGGCCGTACCATCACTGACCGCTCATACACCAGGCCGTACTGTAACTGACCGCTCATATACCAGGCCGTACTGTAACTGACCGCTCATATACCAGGCCGTACTGTAACTGACCGCTCATATACCAGGCCGTACTGTAACTGACCGCTCATATACCAGGCCGTACTGTAACTGACCGCTCATATACCAGGCCGTAATGTAACTGACCGCTCATACACCAGGCCGTACTGTAACTGACCGCTCATACACCAGGCCGTACTGTAACTGACCGCTCATACACCAGGCCGTACTGTAACTGACCGCTCATACACCAGGCCGTACTGTAACTGACCGCTCATACACCAGGCCATACTGTAACTGAGCGCTCGTATACCAGGCCGTACTGTAACTGTCCGCGCATACACTAGGGCCGTACCATCACTGACCGCTCATACACCAGACCGTACCATCACTGACCACTCATACACCAGGCCGTACTGTAACTGACCGCTCATACACCAGGCCGTACTGTAACTGACCGCTCATATACCAGGCCGTACTGTAACTGACCGTTCATATACCAGGCCGTACTGCAACTGACCACTCATATACCAGACCGTACCATCACTGACCGCTCATACACCACGCTGTACGGTAACTGACCGCTCATATACAAGGCCGTACAGTAACTGACCGCTCATACACCAGGCCGTATTGCAACTGACCGCTCATATACCAGGCCGTATTGTAACTGACCGCTCATATACCAGGGCTGTATTGTAACTGACCGCTCATACACCAGGTCGTAGGGTAACTGACTGCTCAAACACCAGGCCGTCCTGTAACCGACCGCTCATACACCTGGGCCATACTGTAACTGACCGCTCATATACCAGGCCGTACTGTAACTGACCGCTCATATACCAAGCCGTACTGTAACTGACGGCTCATACACCAGGCCGTACTGTAACTGACCGCTCAAATACCAGGCCGTACTGTAACCGACCGCTCATACACCAGGCCGTACTGTAACTGACCGCTCATACACCAGACCGTACTGTAACTGACCGCTCATACAACAGGCTGTACTGCAACTGACCACTCATACACGAGGGCCGTACTGTAACTGACCACTCATACACCGGGCCGTACTCTAACTGACCACACATATACCAGGCCGTAATGTAACTGGCCGCTCATACTCCAGGCCGTACTGTAACTGACCGCTCATACACCAGGTCGTACTGTAACTGACCGCTCATACACCAAGCCGTACTGTAACTGACTGCTCATATACCAGGCCTTACTGTAACTGACCGCTCATACACCAAGCCGTACTGTAACTGACCGCTCATACACCAGGCCGTACTGTAACTGACCACTCATATACTAGTGCTGTACTGTAACTGACCGCTCATACACCAGGCCGTACTGTAACTGACCGCTCATATACCAGGGCCGTACTGTAACTGACCGCTCATATACCAGGGCCGTACTGTAACTGACCGCTCATATACCAGGGCAATACTGTAACTGACCGCTCATATACTAAGCCGTACTGTAACTGACCGCTCATATACCAGGCCGTACTGTAACTGACTGCTCATACACCAGGCCGTACTGTAACTGACGGCTCATACACCAGGCCGTACTGTAACTGACCGCTCATACACCAGGCTGTACTGTAACTGACCGCTCATATACCAGGCCATACTGTAACTGACCGCTCATGTACCAGGGCCGTACTGTAACTGGCCGCTCATATACCAGGCCGTATTGTAACTGACCGCTCATATACCAGGCCTTACTGTAACTGACCGCTCATATACCACGCCGTAATGTAACTGACCACTCATACACCAGGCCGTACTGTAACTGACCGCTCATACAACAGGCCGTGCCATCAGTGACTGCTCATACACCAGGCCGTACCATCACTGACCGCTCATACAACAGGCCGTACTGTAACTGACCGCTCGTATATCAGGCCGTACTGTAACTGACCGCGCATACACTAGGGCCGTACCATCACTGACCACTCATACACCAGGCCGTACCATCACTGACCACTCATACAACAGGCCGTAATGTAACTGACCGCTGATACACCAGGCCGTACTGTGACTGACCGCTCATACACCAGGCCGTACTGTAACTGACCGCTCATATACCAGGCCGTACTGCAACTGACCGCTCATATACCAGGCTGTACCATCACTGACCGCTCATACACCATGCCGTACGGTAACTGACCGCTCATATACAAGGCCGTACAGTAACTGACCGCTCATACACCAGGCCGTATTGTAACTGACCGCTCATACACCAGGCCTTACTGTAACTGACCGCTCATATACCACGCCGTAATGTAACTGACCACTCATACACCAGGCCATACTGTAACTGACCGCTCATACAACAGGCCGTACCATCAGTGACTGCTCATACACCAGGCCGTACCATCACTGACCGCTCACACAACAGGCCGTACTGTAACTGACCGCTCGTATAACAGGCCGTACTGTAAATGACCGCGCATACACTAGGGCCGTACCATCACTGACCGCTCATATACCAGGCTGTACCATCACTGACCGCTCATACACCATGCCGTACGGTAACTGACCGCTCATATACAAGGCCGTACAGTAACTGACCGCTCATACACCAGGCCGTATTGTAACTGACCGCTCATATACCAGGCCGCATTGTAACTGACCGCTCATATACCAGGGCTGTACTGTAACTGACCGCTCATACACCAGGGCGTACGGTAACTGGCTGCTCATACACCAGGCCGTCCCGTAACTGACCGCTCATATACCAGGGCTGTACTGTAACTGACCGCTCATACACCAGGGCGTACGGTAACTGACTGCTCATACACCAGGCCGTCCTGTAACTGACCGCTCATACACCAGGACCGTACTGTAACTGACCGCTCATATACCAGGCCGTACCATCACTGACCGCTCATACACCATGCCGTACGGTAACTGACCGCTCATATACAAGGCCGTACAGTAACTCAACGCTCATACACCAGGCCGTATTGTAACTGACCGCTCATATAACAGGCCGTATTGTAACTGACCGCTCATATACCAGGGCTGTACTGTAACTGACCGCTCATACACCAGGGCATACGGTAACTGACTGCTCATACACCAGGCCGTCCTGTAACTGACCGCTCATACACCAGGACCGTACTGTAACTGACTGCTCATATACCAAGCCGTACTGTAACTGACCGCTCATACACCAGGCCGTACTGTAACTGACCGCTCAAATATCAGGCCGTACAGTAACTGACCGCTCATACACCAGGCCGTACTGTAACTGACCGCTCATACACCAGACCGTACTGTAACTGACCGCTCATACAGCAGGCTGTACTGCAACTGACCGCTCATACAACAGGCCATACTGTAACTGACCGCTCATACACCAGGCCGTACCATCACTGACCGGTCATACACCAGGCTGTACTGTAACTGACCGCTCATACACCAAGCCTTACTGTAACTGACCGCTCATATACCAGGCCGTACTGTAACTGACCGCTCATATACCAGGGCCGTAATGTAACTGGCCGCTCATATACCAGGCCGTACTGTAACTGACCGCTCATAAAGCAGGCCTTACTGTAACTGACCGCTCATATACCACGCCGTAATGTAACTGACCGCTCATACAGCAGGCAGTACTGTAACTGCCCGCTCATACACCAGGCCGTACCATCAGTGACTGCTCATACATCGGGCCGTACCATCACTGACCGCTCATACACCAGGCCATACTGTAACTGACCGCTCATACACCAGGCCATACTGTAAATGAGCGCTCGTATACCAGGCCGTACTGTAACTGACCGCGCATACACTAGGGCCGTACCATCACTGACCGCTCATACACCAGCCCGTACCATCACTGACCACTCATACACCAGGCCGTACTGTAACTGACCGCTCATACACCAGGCGTACTGTAACTGACCGCTCATACACCGGGCCATACTGTAACTGACCGCTCATATACCAGGCCGTACTGTAACTGACCGCTCATATACCAGGCCGTACTGTAACTGACCGCTCATATAACAGGCCCTCTGTAAGTGAGCGCTCATATATCAGGCCATACTGTAACTGACCGCTCATATACCAGGCCGTACTGTAACTGACCACTCATACACCAGGGCCGTACTGTAACTGACCGCTCATACACCAGGGCCGTACTGGAACTGACCGCTCAAATACCAGGCCGTACTGTAACTGACCGCTCATATACCAGGCCCTCTGTAAGCGACCGCTCATATATCTGGCCAAACTGTAACTGACCGCTCATATACCAGGCCGTACTGTAACTGACCACTCATACACCAGGGCCGTACTGTAACTGACCACTCATACACCAGGGCCGTACTGGAACTGACCGCTCAAATACCAGGCCGTACTGTAACTGACCGCTCATACACCAGGCCGTACTGTAACTGACCACTCATACACCAGACCGTACTGTAACTGACCGCTCATACAACAGGCCATACCTTAACTGACCACTCATACACCAGGCCATACTGTAACTGACCGCTCATACACCAGGCCGTCCCATCACTGACCGCTCATACACCAGGCTGTACTGCAACTGACCGTTCATATACCAGGCCGTACTGTAACGGACCGCTCATATACCAGAGCCGTACTGTAAATGGCCGCTCATATACCAGGCCGTACACTAACTGACCGCTCATATACCAGGCCTTACTGTAACTGACCGCTCATATAGCACGCCGTAATGTAACTGACCGCTCATACAGCAGGCCGTACTGTAACTAACCGCTCATACACCAGGCCGTACTGTAACTGACCGCTCATATACCAGACCATACTGTAACTGACCGCACATATACCAGGCCGTACTGTAACTGACCGCTCATATACCAGGCCGTACTGTAACTGACCGCTCATATACCAGGCCCTCTGTAAGAGACCGCTCATATACCAAGCCATACTGTAACTGACCGCTCATATACCAGGCCATGCTGCAACTGACCGCTCATATACCAGGCCGTACTGTAACTGACCGCTCATACACCAGGCGTACTGTAACTGACCGCTCATACACCAGGCCATACTGTAACTGACCGCTCATTTACCAGGCCATACTGTAACTGACCGCTCATATACCAGGCCGTACTGTAACTGACCGCTCATATACCAGGCCCTCTGTAAGTGACCGCTCATATATCAGGCCATACTGTAACTGACCGCTCATTTACCAGGCCATACTGTAACTGACCGCTCATATACCAGGCCGTACTGTAACTGACCGCTCATATACCAGGCCCTCTGTAAGTGACCGCTCATATATCAGGCCATACTGTAACTGACCACTCATATACCAGGCCGTACTGTCACTGACCACTCATACACCAGGGCCGTACTGTAACTGACCACTCATACACCAGGGCCGTACTGGAACTGACCGCTCAAATACCAGGCCATACTGTAACTGACCGCTCATACACCAGGCCGTACTGTAACTGACCACTCATACACCAGACCGTACTGTAACTGACCGCTCATACAACAGGCCATACTTTAACTGACCACTCATACACCAGGCCATACTGTAACTGACCGCTCATACACCAGGCCGTCCCATCACTGACCGCTCATACACCAGGCTGTACTGCAACTGACCGTTCATATACCAGGCCGTACTGTAACTGACCGCTCATATACCAGAGCCGTACTGTAAATGACCGCTCATATACCAGGCCATAATGTAACTGACCGCTCATATACCAGGCCTTACTGTAACTGACCGCTCATATACCACGGCGTAAAGTAACTGACCGCTCATACAGCAGGCCGTACTGTAACTGACCGCGCATACACTAGGGCCGTACCATCACTGACCGCTCATACACCAGACCGTACCATCACTGACCACTCATACACCAGGCCGTACTGTAACTGACCGCTCATAGACCAGGCCGTACTGTAACTGACCGCTCATACACCAGGCTGTACTGTAACTGACCGCTCATATAGCAGGCCGTACTGCAACTGACCGCTCATATACCAGGCCGTACCATCACTGACCGCTCATACACCACGCCGTATGGTAACTGACCGCTCATATACCAGGGCCGTACTTTAACTGACCGTTCATACACCAGGTCGTAGGGTAACTGACTGCTCAAACACCAGGCCGTCCTGTAACTGACCGCTCATACACCTGGGCCGTACTGTAACTGACCGCTCATATACCAGGCCGTACTGTAACTGACCGCTCATATACCAAGCCGTACTGTAACTGACCGCTCAAATACCAGGCTGTACTGTAACTGACCGCTCATACACCAGGCCGTACTGTAACCGACCGCTCATACACCAGACCGTACTGTAACTGACCGCTCATACAACAGGCTGTACTGCAACTGACCGCTCATACACCAGGGTCGTACTGTCGCTGGCCGCTCATATACCAGGCCTTACTGTAAATGACCGCTCATATACCAGGGCCATACTGTACCTGACCGCTCAAACACCAGGCCGTACTGTAACTGCCCGCTCATACACAAGGGCCGTACTGTAACTGACCGCTCATACACCAAGCCGTACTGTAACTGACCGCTCATACACCAGGCCGTACTGTAACTGACTGCTCATATACCAGTGCTGTACTGTAACTGACCGCTCATATACCAGGTCATACTGTAACTGACCGCTCATACACCAGGCCGTACTGTAACTGACCGTTCATATACCAGGGCCGTACTGTAACTGAATGCTCATATACCAGGACCGTAATGTAACTGACCGCTCATACACCAGGCCGTCCCATCACTGACCGCTCATACACCAGGCTGTACTGTAACTGACCGCTCATATACCAGGCCGTACTGTAACTGACCACTCATATACCAGGACCGTAATGTAACTGGCCGCTCATATACCAGGCCGTACTGTAACTGACCGCTCATATACCAGGCCTTACTGTAACTGACCGCTCATATACCACGCCGTAATGTAACTGACCGCTCATACAGCAGGCAGTACTGTAACTGCCCGCTCATACACCAGGCCGTACCATCAGTGACTGCTCATACACCGGGCCGTACCATCACTGACTGCTCATACACCAGGCCGTACTGTAACTGACCGCTCATACACCAGGCCATACTGTAAATGAGCGCTCGTATACCAGGCCGTACTGTAACTGTCCGCGCATACACTAGGGCCGTACCATCACTGACCGCTCATACACCAGACCGTACCATCACTGACCACTCATACACCAGGCCGTACTGTAACTGACCGCTCATACACCAGGCCGTACTGTAACTGACCGCTCATATACCAGGCCGTACTGTAACTGACCGTTCATATACCAGGCCGTACTGCAACTGACCACTCATATACCAGACCGTACCATCACTGACCGCTCATACACCACGCTGTACGGTAACTGACCGCTCATATACAAGGCCGTACAGTAACTGACCGCTCATACACCAGGCCGTATTGCAACTGACCGCTCATATACCAGGCCGTATTGTAACTGACCGCTCATATACCAGGGCTGTATTGTAACTGACCGCTCATACACCAGGTCGTAGGGTAACTGACTGCTCAAACACCAGGCCGTCCTGTAACCGACCGCTCATACACCTGGGCCATACTGTAACTGACCGCTCATATACCAGGCCGTACTGTAACTGACCGCTCATATACCAAGCCGTACTGTAACTGACGGCTCATACACCAGGCCGTACTGTAACTGACCGCTCAAATACCAGGCCGTACTGTAACCGACCGCTCATACACCAGGCCGTACTGTAACTGACCGCTCATACACCAGACCGTACTGTAACTGACCGCTCATACAACAGGCTGTACTGCAACTGACCACTCATACACGAGGGCCGTACTGTAACTGACCACTCATACACCGGGCCGTACTCTAACTGACCACACATATACCAGGCCGTAATGTAACTGGCCGCTCATACTCCAGGCCGTACTGTAACTGACCGCTCATACACCAGGCCGGACTGTAACTGACCGCTCATACACCAGGCGGTACTGTAACTGTCCGCTCATACACCAGGCCGTACTGTAACTGACCGCTCATGCACCAGGCCCTCTGCAACTGACCGCACATATACCAGGGCCGTACTGTAACTGACCGCTCATATACCAGGCCGTACTGTAACTGACCGCTCATATACCAGGCCGTACTGTAACTGACCGCTCATATACCAGGCCGTACTGTAACTGACCGCTCATACACCAGTGTCGTAGTGTAACTGACAGCTCATATACCAGGGCCTTACTGTAACTGACCGCTCATATACCAGGCCGTACCATCACTGACCGCTCATATACCAGACCGTACTGTAACTGACTGCTCATACACCAGGCCGTACTGCAACTGACCGCTAATACACCAGGCCGTACTGTAACTGACCGCTCATATACCAGGCCATACTGTAACCGACCGCTCATATACCAGGGCCGTAATGTAACTGACCGCTCATATACCAGGGCCGTACTGTAACTGACTGCTCATACACCAGGCCATACTGTAACTGACCGCTCATACACCAGGCCGTCCCATCACTGACCGCGCATACACCAGGCTGTACTGTAACTGACCGCTCATATACCAGGCCGTACTGTAACTGACCGCTCATACACCAGGCCGTACTGTAACTGACCGCTCATACACCAGGTCGTACTGTAACTGACCGCTCATACACCAGGCCATACTGTAAATGAGCGCTCGTATACCAGGCCGTACTGTAACTGTCCGCGCATACACTAGGGCCGTACCATCACTGACCGCTCATACACCAGACCGTACCATCACTGACCACTCATACACCAGGCCGTACTGTAACTGACCGCTCATACACCAGGCCGTACTGTAACTGACCGCTCATATACCAGGCCGTACTGTAACTGACCGTTCATATACCAGGCCGTACTGCAACTGACCACTCATATACCAGACCGTACCATCACTGACCGCTCATACACCACGCTGTACGGTAACTGACCGCTCATATACAAGGCCGTACAGTAACTGACCGCTCATACACCAGGCCGTATTGCAACTGACCGCTCATATACCAGGCCGTATTGTAACTGACCGCTCATATACCAGGGCTGTATTGTAACTGACCGCTCATACACCAGGTCGTAGGGTAACTGACTGCTCAAACACCAGGCCGTCCTGTAACCGACCGCTCATACACCTGGGCCATACTGTAACTGACCGCTCATATACCAGGCCGTACTGTAACTGACCGCTCATATACCAAGCCGTACTGTAACTGACCGCGCATACACTAGGGCCGTACCATCACTGACCACTCATACACCAGTCCGTACCATCACTGACCACTCATACAACAGGCCGTAATGTAACTGACCGCTGATACACCAGGCCGTACTGTGACTGACCGCTCATACACCAGGCCGTACTGTAACTGACCGCTCATATACCAGGCCGTACTGCAACTGACCGCTCATATACCAGGCTGTACCATCACTGACCGCTCATACACCATGCCGTACGGTAACTGACCGCTCATATACAAGGCCGTACAGTAACTGACCGCTCATACACCAGGCCGTATTGTAACTGACCGCTCATACACCAGGCCTTACTGTAACTGACCGCTCATATACCACGCCGTAATGTAACTGACCACTCATACACCAGGCCATACTGTAACTGACCGCTCATACAACAGGCCGTACCATCAGTGACTGCTCATACACCAGGCCGTACCATCACTGACCGCTCACACAACAGGCCGTACTGTAACTGACCGCTCGTATAACAGGCCGTACTGTAAATGACCGCGCATACACTAGGGCCGTACCATCACTGACCGCTCATATACCAGGCTGTACCATCACTGACCGCTCATACACCATGCCGTACGGTAACTGACCGCTCATATACAAGGCCGTACAGTAACTGACCGCTCATACACCAGGCCGTCTTGTAACTGACCGCTCATATACCAGGCCGCATTGTAACTGACCGCTCATATACCAGGGCTGTACTGTAACTGACCGCTCATACACCAGGGCGTACGGTAACTGGCTGCTCATACACCAGGCCGTCCCGTAACTGACCGCTCATATACCAGGGCTGTACTGTAACTGACCGCTCATACACCAGGGCGTACGGTAACTGACTGCTCATACACCAGGCCGTCCTGTAACTGACCGCTCATACACCAGGACCGTACTGTAACTGACCGCTCATATACCAGGCCGTACCATCACTGACCGCTCATACACCATGCCGTACGGTAACTGACCGCTCATATACAAGGCCGTACAGTAACTCAACGCTCATACACCAGGCCGTATTGTAACTGACCGCTCATATAACAGGCCGTATTGTAACTGACTGCTCATATACCAGGGCTGTACTGTAACTGACCGCTCATACACCAGGGCATACGGTAACTGACTGCTCATACACCAGGCCGTCCTGTAACTGACCGCTCATACACCAGGACCGTACTGTAACTGACTGCTCATATACCAAGCCGTACTGTAACTGACCGCTCATACACCAGGCCGTACTGTAACTGACCGCTCAAATATCAGGCCGTACAGTAACTGACCGCTCATACACCAGGCCGTACTGTAACTGACCGCTCATACACCAGACCGTACTGTAACTGACCGCTCATACAGCAGGCTGTACTGCAACTGACCGCTCATACAACAGGCCATACTGTAACTGACCGCTCATACACCAGGCCGTACCATCACTGACCGGTCATACACCAGGCTGTACTGTAACTGACCGCTCATACACCAAGCCTTACTGTAACTGACCGCTCATATACCAGGCCGTACTGTAACTGACCGCTCATATACCAGGGCCGTAATGTAACTGGCCGCTCATATACCAGGCCGTACTGTAACTGACCGCTCATAAAGCAGGCCTTACTGTAACTGACCGCTCATATACCACGCCGTAATGTAACTGACCGCTCATACAGCAGGCAGTACTGTAACTGCCCGCTCATACACCAGGCCGTACCATCAGTGACTGCTCATACATCGGGCCGTACCATCACTGACCGCTCATACACCAGGCCATACTGTAACTGACCGCTCATACACCAGGCCATACTGTAAATGAGCGCTCGTATACCAGGCCGTACTGTAACTGACCGCGCATACACTAGGGCCGTACCATCACTGACCGCTCATACACCAGCCCGTACCATCACTGACCACTCATACACCAGGCCGTACTGTAACTGACCGCTCATACACCAGGCGTACTGTAACTGACCGCTCATACACCGGGCCATACTGTAACTGACCGCTCATATACCAGGCCGTACTGTAACTGACCGCTCATATACCAGGCCGTACTGTAACTGACCGCTCATATAACAGGCCCTCTGTAAGTGAGCGCTCATATATCAGGCCATACTGTAACTGACCGCTCATATACCAGGCCGTACTGTAACTGACCACTCATACACCAGGGCCGTACTGTAACTGACCGCTCATACACCAGGGCCGTACTGGAACTGACCGCTCAAATACCAGGCCGTACTGTAACTGACCGCTCATATACCAGGCCCTCTGTAAGCGACCGCTCATATATCTGGCCAAACTGTAACTGACCGCTCATATACCAGGCCGTACTGTAACTGACCACTCATACACCAGGGCCGTACTGTAACTGACCACTCATACACCAGGGCCGTACTGGAACTGACCGCTCAAATACCAGGCCGTACTGTAACTGACCGCTCATACACCAGGCCGTACTGTAACTGACCACTCATACACCAGACCGTACTGTAACTGACCGCTCATACAACAGGCCATACCTTAACTGACCACTCATACACCAGGCCATACTGTAACTGACCGCTCATACACCAGGCCGTCCCATCACTGACCGCTCATACACCAGGCTGTACTGCAACTGACCGTTCATATACCAGGCCGTACTGTAACGGACCGCTCATATACCAGAGCCGTACTGTAAATGGCCGCTCATATACCAGGCCGTACACTAACTGACCGCTCATATACCAGGCCTTACTGTAACTGACCGCTCATATAGCACGCCGTAATGTAACTGACCGCTCATACAGCAGGCCGTACTGTAACTAACCGCTCATACACCAGGCCGTACTGTAACTGACCGCTCATATACCAGACCATACTGTAACTGACCGCACATATACCAGGCCGTACTGTAACTGACCGCTCATATACCAGGCCGTACTGTAACTGACCGCTCATATACCAGGCCCTCTGTAAGAGACCGCTCATATACCAAGCCATACTGTAACTGACCGCTCATATACCAGGCCATGCTGCAACTGACCGCTCATATACCAGGCCGTACTGTAACTGACCGCTCATACACCAGGCGTACTGTAACTGACCGCTCATACACCAGGCCATACTGTAACTGACCGCTCATTTACCAGGCCATACTGTAACTGACCGCTCATATACCAGGCCGTACTGTAACTGACCGCTCATATACCAGGCCCTCTGTAAGTGACCGCTCATATATCAGGCCATACTGTAACTGACCACTCATATACCAGGCCGTACTGTCACTGACCACTCATACACCAGGGCCGTACTGTAACTGACCACTCATACACCAGGGCCGTACTGGAACTGACCGCTCAAATACCAGGCCATACTGTAACTGACCGCTCATACACCAGGCCGTACTGTAACTGACCACTCATACACCAGACCGTACTGTAACTGACCGCTCATACAACAGGCCATACTTTAACTGACCACTCATACACCAGGCCATACTGTAACTGACCGCTCATACACCAGGCCGTCCCATCACTGACCGCTCATACACCAGGCTGTACTGCAACTGACCGTTCATATACCAGGCCGTACTGTAACTGACCGCTCATATACCAGAGCCGTACTGTAAATGACCGCTCATATACCAGGCCATAATGTAACTGACCGCTCATATACCAGGCCTTACTGTAACTGACCGCTCATATACCACGGCGTAAAGTAACTGACCGCTCATACAGCAGGCCGTACTGTAACTGACCGCGCATACACTAGGGCCGTACCATCACTGACCGCTCATACACCAGACCGTACCATCACTGACCACTCATACACCAGGCCGTACTGTAACTGACCGCTCATAGACCAGGCCGTACTGTAACTGACCGCTCATACACCAGGCTGTACTGTAACTGACCGCTCATATAGCAGGCCGTACTGCAACTGACCGCTCATATACCAGGCCGTACCATCACTGACCGCTCATACACCACGCCGTATGGTAACTGACCGCTCATATACCAGGGCCGTACTTTAACTGACCGTTCATACACCAGGTCGTAGGGTAACTGACTGCTCAAACACCAGGCCGTCCTGTAACTGACCGCTCATACACCTGGGCCGTACTGTAACTGACCGCTCATATACCAGGCCGTACTGTAACTGACCGCTCATATACCAAGCCGTACTGTAACTGACCGCTCAAATACCAGGCTGTACTGTAACTGACCGCTCATACACCAGGCCGTACTGTAACCGACCGCTCATACACCAGACCGTACTGTAACTGACCGCTCATACAACAGGCTGTACTGCAACTGACCGCTCATACACCAGGGTCGTACTGTAGCTGGCCGCTCATATACCAGGCCTTACTGTAAATGACCGCTCATATACCAGGGCCATACTGTACCTGACCGCTCAAACACCAGGCCGTACTGTAACTGCCCGCTCATACACAAGGGCCGTACTGTAACTGACCGCTCATACACCAAGCCGTACTGTAACTGACCGCTCATACACCAGGCCGTACTGTAACTGACTGCTCATATACCAGTGCTGTACTGTAACTGACCGCTCATATACCAGGTCATACTGTAACTGACCGCTCATACACCAGGCCGTACTGTAACTGACCGTTCATATACCAGGGCCGTACTGTAACTGAATGCTCATATAGCAGGGCTGTAATGTAAATGATCGCTCATATACCAGGCCATACTGTAACTGAACGCTCATATTCCAGGGCCATACTGTAACTGACCGCTCATATACCAGGGCCATACTGTAACTGACCGCTCATATACTAGGCCGTACTGTAACTGACCGCTCATATACCAGGCCGTACAGTAACTGACCGCTCATAAACCAGGCCATACTGTAACTGACCGCTCATACACCAGGCCGTACTATAACTGACCGCTCATACACCAGGCCGTACTGTAACTGACCGCTCATATACCAGGATATACTGTAACTGACCGCTCATATACCAGGCCATACTGTAACTGACCACTCATATACCAGGCCGTACTGTAACTGACCGCTCATATACCAGGCCCTCTGTAAGTGACCGCTCATATACCAGGCCATACTGTAACTGACTGCTCATTCACCAGGCCGTACTGTAACTGACCGCTCATGCACCAGGCCGTACTGTAACTGACCGCTCATATACCAGGCCGTAATGTAACTGACCCCTCATATAGCAGGGCCGTACTGTAACAGACCGCTCATACACCAGGCCGTACTGTAACTGACCGCTCATATACCAGGCCGTACTGTAACTGACCGCTCATATACCAGGCCGTACTGTAACTGACCGCTCATACACCAGTCCGTACTGTAACTGACCGCTCATACACCGGGCCGTACTGTAACTGACCGCTCATATACCAGGCTGTACTGTAACTGACCGCTCATATACCAGGCCGTACTGTAACTGACCGCTCATGTATCAAGCCATACTGTAACTGACCGCTCATACACCAGGCCGTACTGTAACTGACCGCTCAAATACCAGGCCGTACTGTAACTCACCGCTCATACAACAGGCCGTACTGTAACTAACCGCTCATACACCAGACCGTACTGTAACTGACCGCTCATACAACAAGCCGTACTGTAACTGACCGCTCATACACCAGGCCATATTGTAACTGACCGCTCATACACCAGGCCGTACCATCACTGACCGCTCATACACCAGGCCGTACTGTAACTGACCGCTCAAATACCAGGCCGTACTGTAACTGACCGCTCATGTACCAGGGCCGTACTGTAACTGGCCGCTCATATACCAGGCCGTACTGTAACTGACCGCTCATATACCAGGCCTTACTGTAACTGACCGCTCATATACCACGCCGTAATGTAACTGACCACTCATACACCAGGCCGTACTGTAACTGACCGCTCATACAACAGGCCGTACCATCAGTGACTGCTCATACACCAGGCCGTACCATCACTGACCGCTCATATAACAGGCCGTACTGTAACTGACCGCTCGTATATCAGGCCATACTGTAACTGACCGCGCATACACTAGGGCCGTACCATCACTGACCGCTCATACACCAGGCCGTACTATCACTGACCACTCATACAACAGGCCGTATGTAACTGACCGCTGATACACCAGGCCGTAGTGTGACTGACCGCTCATACACCAGGCCGTACTGTAACTGACCGCTCATATACCAGGCCGTACTGCAACTGACCGCTCATATACCAGGCCGTACCATCACTGACCGCTCATACACCATGCCGTACGGTAACTGACCGTTCATATACAAGGCCGTACAGTAACTGACCACTCATACGCCAGGCCGTGTTGTAACTGACCGCTCATACACCAGGCCATACTGTAACTGACCGCTCATATACCAGGCCGTACTGTAACTGACCGCTCATACACCAGGCCGTACTGTAACTGACCGCTCATACACCAGGTCGTACTGTAACTGACCGCTCATACACCAGGCCGTACTGTAACTGACTGCTCATATAACAGGCCTTACTGTAACTGACCGCTCATACACCAAGCCATACTGTAACTGATCGCTCATACACCAGGCTGTACTGTAACTGACCGCTCATGCACCAGGCCCTCTGCAACTGACCGCTCATATACCAGGGCCGTACTGTAACTGACCGCTCATATACCAGGCCGTACTGTAACTGACCGCTCATATACCAGGCCGTACTGTAACTGACCGCTCATATACCAGGCCGTACTGTAACTGACCGCTCATAAACCAGTGTCGTAGTGTAACTGACAGCTCATATACCAGGGCCGTACTGTAACTGACCGCTCACATACCAGGCCGTACCGTCACTGACCGCTCATATACCAGACCGTACTGTAACTGACTGCTCATACACCAGGCCGTAATGTAACTGACCGCTAATACACCAGGCCGTACTGTAACTGACCGCTCATATACCAGGCCATACTGTAACCGACCGCTCATATACCAGGGCCGTAATGTAACTGACCGCTCATATACCAGGGCCGTACTGTAACTGACCGCTCATATACCAGGCCGTACTGTAACTGACCGCTCATATACCAGGCCGTACTGTAACTGACCGCTCATACACCAGACTGTACTGTAACTGACCGCTCATACACCAGGCCGTACTGTAATTGACTGCTCATACACCAGGCCATACTGTATCTGACCGCTCCGATACCAGGCCATACTGTAACTGACCGCTCAATTACCAGGCCGTACTGTAAATGACCGCTCATATACCAGGACGTACGGTAACTGACTGCTCTTACACCAGGCCCTCTGTAACTGACCGCTCATATACCAGGGCCGTACTGTAACTGACCGCTCATACACCAGGCCGTACTGTAACTGTCCGCTCATATACCAGGCCGTACTGTAACTGACCGCTCATACACCAGGGCCATACTGTAACTGACCGCTGATACACCAGGGCCTAGTGTAACTGACCGCTCATACACCAGGGCCGTACTGGAACTGACCGCTCATACACCAGGCCGTACTGTAATTCTCCGCTGATACACCAGGGCCGTAGTGTAACTGACCGCTCATACACCAGGGCCGTACTGTAACTGACCACTCATATATCAGGCCGTAATGTAACTGACCGCTCATATACCAGGCCGTACTGTAACTGACCGCTCATATACCAGGCCATACTGCAACTGACCGCTCATATACCAGGCCGTACTGTAACTAACCGCTCATACACCAGGTGTACTGTAACTGACCGCTCATACACCAGGCCGGACTGTAACTGACCGCTCATACACCAGGCGGTACTGTAACTGTCCGCTCATACACCAGGCCGTACTGTAACTGACCGCTCATGCACCAGGCCCTCTGCAACTGACCGCACATATACCAGGGCCGTACTGTAACTGACCGCTCATATACCAGGCCGTACTGTAACTGACCGCTCATATACCAGGCCGTACTGTAACTGACCGCTCATATACCAGGCCGTACTGTAACTGACCGCTCATACACCAGTGTCGTAGTGTAACTGACAGCTCATATACCAGGGCCTTACTGTAACTGACCGCTCATATACCAGGCCGTACCATCACTGACCGCTCATATACCAGACCGTACTGTACTGACTGCTCATACACCAGGCGTACTGCAACTGACCGCTAATACACCAGGCCGTACTGTAACTGACCGCTCATATACCAGGCCATACTGTAACCGACCGCTCATATACCAGGGCCGTAATGTAACTGACCGCTCATATACCAGGGCCGTACTGTAACTGACCGCTCATACACCAGGCCATACTGTAACTGACCGCTCATACACCAGGCCGTCCCATCACTGACCGCGCATACACCAGGCTGTACTGTAACTGACCGCTCATATACCAGGCCGTACTGTAACTGACCGCTCATACACCAGGCCGTACTGTAACTGACCGCTCATACACCAGGTCGTACTGTAACTGACCGCTCATACACCAGGCCGTACTGTAACTGAGCTGCTCTTATAACAGGCCGTACTGTAACTGTCCGCTCATACACCTAGGCCGTACCAGTCACTGATCGACTCATACACCAGACCTGTACCTGTCACTGACCGCTCATAGCACCAGGCCCGTACTGCTAACTGACCGCTCATACACCAGGCCGTACTGTAACTGACCGCTCATATACCAGGCCGTACTGTAACTGACCGCTCATATACCAGGCCTTACTGTAACTGACCGCTCATATACCAGGCCGTACTGTAACTGACCGCTCATACACCAGGCTGTACTGTAACTGACCGCTCATATACAAGGCCGTACTGTAACTGACCGCTCATACACCAGGCCGTACTGTAACTGACCGCTCATATACCAGGCCGTACTGTAACTGACCGCTCATATACCAGGCTGTACTGTAACTGACCGCTCATACACCAGGCCGTACTGTAACTGACCGCTCATACACCAGGCCGTACTGTAACTGACCGCTCATACACTGGGCCGTACTGTAACTGACCGCTCATATACCAGGCGTACTGTAACTGACCGCTCATATACCAGGCCGTACTGTAACTGACCGCTCATACACCAGGCCGTACTGTAACTGACCGCTCATATACCAGGCCGTGTACTGTAACGACCGCTCATACACCAGGGCCGTACTGTAACTGACCGCTCATACACCAGGCCGTACTGTAACTGACCGCTCATATACCAGGCCGTACTGTAACTGACCGCTCATACACCAGGCCGTACTGTAACTGACCGCTCATATACCAGGCCGTACTGTAACTGACCGCTCATATACCAGGCCGTACTGTAACTGACGCTCATATACCAGGCCGTACTGTAACTGACCGCTCATTACACCAGGCCGTACTGTAACTGACCGCTCATACACCAGGCCGTACTGTAACTGACCGCTCATACACCAGGGCCGTACTGTAACTGACCGCTCATACACCAGGCCGTACTGTAACTGACCGCTCATACACCAGGCCGTACTGTAACTGACCGCTCATACACCAGGGCCCGTACTGTAACTGACCGCTCATACACCAGGCCGTACTGTAACTGACCGCTCATATACCAGGCCGTACTGTAACTGACCGCTCATATACCAGGGCCGTACTGTAACTGACCGCTCATATACCAGGCCATACTGTAACTGACCGCTCATATACCAGGCCGTACTGTAACTGACCGCTCATATACCAGGCCGTACTGTAACTGACCGCTCATACACCAGGCCGTACTGTAACTGACCGCTCATACACCAGGCCGTCCCATCACTGACCGCGCATACACCAGGCTGTACTGTAACTGACCGCTCATATACCAGGCCGTACTGTAACTGACCGCTCATATACCAGGGCCGTACTGTAACTGGCCGCTCATATACCAGGCCGTACTGTAACTGACCGCTCATATACCAGGCCTTACTGTAACTGACCGCTCATATACCACGGCGTAATGTAACTGACCGCTCATACAGCAGGCAGTACTGTAACTGACCGCTCATACACCAGGCCGTACCATCAGTGACTGCTCATACACCGGGCCGTACTGTAACTGACCGCTCATACACCAGGCCATACTGTAACTGACCGCTCGTATACCAGGCCGTACTGTAACTGACCGCGCATATACCTGCCGTACTGTAACTGACCGCTCATATACCAGGCCGCTACGTAACTGACCGCTCATATACAGGCCGTAAATGTAACTGACCGCTCATATACCAGGCCGTACTGTAACTGACCGCACTCATACAACCAAGTGCTGTACTGTAACTGACCGCTCATACACCAGGGCCTTACTGTAACTGACCGCTCATATACCAGGCCGTCCTGTAACTGACCGCTCATACAACCAGGACCGTACTGTAACTGACCTGCTCATACAAGCCGTACTGTAACTGACCGCTCATACACCAGGCCGTACTGTAACTGACCAGCTCATATACCAGGCCATACAGTAACTGACCGCTCATACACCAGGCCGTACCTGTAACTGACCGCTCATACACCAGGACCGTACTGTAACTGACCGATCATACAGCCAGGCCGTACTGTAACTGACCGCTCATACACCAGGCCGTACCTGTAACTGACCGCTCATACACCAGGCGTACTGTAACTGACCGCTCATATACCAGGCCGTACTGCTAACTGACCCGCTCATACACCAGGGCCGTACTGTAACTGACCGCTCAGTATACCAGGCCGTACTGTAACTGACCGCTCATATACCAGGCCGTACTGTAACTGACCGCTCATATACCAGGCCGTACTGTAACTGACCGCTCATACAGCCAGGCCGTACTGTAACTGACCGCTCATACACCAGGCCGTACTGTAACTGACTGCTCATACAGCCAGGCCGTACTGTAGACTGACCGCTCATACACCAGGCCGTACTGTAACTGACCGGCTCATACACCGAGGCCGTACTGTAACTGACCGCTCATATACCAGGCCGTACTGTAACTGACCGCTCATACACCAGGCCGTACTGTAACTGACGCGCTCATACTCCAGGCCGTACTGTAACTGACCGCTCATACACCAGGGCCGTACGTAACTGACCGCTCATACACCAGGCCGTACTGTACTGACCGCTCATACACCAGGCCGTACTGTAACTGACCGCTCATACACCAGGCCGTACTGTAACTGAACGCTCATACACCAGGCCGTACTGTAACTGACCGCTCATATACCAGGCCGTACTGTAACTGACGCTCATATACCAGGCCGTACTGTAACTGACCGCTCATACACCAGGGCGTACTGTAACTGACCGCTCATACACCAGGCCGTACTGTAACTGACCGCTCATACACCAGGCCGTACTGTAACTGACCGCTCATATACCAAGCCGTACTGTAACTGACCGCTCATATACCAGGCCGTACTGTAACTGACCGCTCAAATACCAGGCCGTACTGTAACTGACCGCTCATACACCAGGCCGTACTGTAACTGACCGCTCATACACCAGGCCGTACTGTAACTGACCGCTCATACACCAGGCCGTACTGTAACTGACCGCTCATACAAAGGCCATACTGTAACTGACCGCTCATACACCAGGCCGTACTGTAACTGACCGCTCATACACCAGGCGTGTACTGTAACTGACCGCTCATACACCAGGCCTACTGTAACTGACCGCTCATATACCAGGCCGTACTGTAACTGACCGCTCATATACCAGGCCGTACTGTAACTGACCGCTCATATACCAGGCCGTACTGTAACTGACCGCTCATAAACCAGGCCGTACTGTAACTGACCGCTCATATACCAGGCCGTACTGTAACTGACCGCTCATACACCAGGCCGTACTGTAACTGACCGCTCATACACCAGGCCGTACTGTAACTGACCGCTCATACACCAGGCCGTACCATCACTGACCGCTCATACACCAGCGTACTGTAACTGACCGCTCATACACCAGGCCGTACTGTAAATGACCGCTCATATACCAGGCCGTACTGTAACTGACCGCGCTCATACACCAGGGCCGTACTGTAACTGACCGCTCATACACCAGCCCGTACTGTAACTGACCGCTCATACACCAGGCCGTACTGTAACTGACCGCTCATACACCAGGCGTACTGTAACTGACCGCTCATACACAGGCCATACTGTAACTGACCGCTCATTTACAGGCCATACTGTAACTGGACCGCTCATATACCAGGCCGTACTGTAACTGACCGCTCATACACCAGGGCCGTACTGTAACTGACCGCTCATATACCAGGCCTTACTGTAACTGACCGCTCATATACCAGGCCGTACTGTAACTGACCCTCATACACCAGGCCGTACTGTAACTGACCACTCATACACCAGACCGTACTGTAACTGACCGCTCATACTACAGGCCATACTGTAACTGACCGACTCATACACCAGGCC
>JASTWF010001541.1:0-34570 GCA_030390025.1 Squalus acanthias
TGGTGTGGATGGGGTGAGATGAAGAGGGGTGGGAGGAGGCTGGTGTGGAGCAGAAACACCGGCACGGAGCAGTTGGGCCGAGTTTCTGGACTGTAAATACTGAGTAAAACTGAGGGGGCTGGGGGGCAGAATGAAGGGGAGAGGAGAGGAGGGGCAGGATGGAGGGATAGAAATGAAAGATGAAAGTCCGAGAGGAGAGGTGAGGGGAGAGTCGAGAATGAAAAAAAAAGAATGAGAGGTGATCTCATTGAAACGTATAAAATTCATAGAGGGATTGACAGGGCAGATGCAGGGAGTATGTTTCCCCCTGGCTGGGGAGTCCAGAACCAGGGGTCACAGTCTCAGGATAAGGGCAGGCCATTTAGGACTGAGATGAGGAGGAATTTCTTCACTCAGAGGGCGGTGAATCTTTGGAATTCTCTACCCCAGAGGGCTGTGGAGGCTCAGTCGTTGAGTGTATTCAAGGCTGAGATTTTTGGACTCTAGGGGAATCAAGGGATATGGAGATCGGGCGGGAAAGTGGAGATGAGGTCGAAGATCAGCCATGATCTCATTGAATGGCGGAGCAGGCTCGAGGGGCTGAGTGGCCGATTCCGGCCCCTGTTTCTTATGTTCTTAAAAGAGGCGAGTGGAAATCTCAGTGGTTACGAGAGATAGTCGTAAGAACATAAGAAATAGGAGCAGGAGTAGGCCATTCGGCCCCTCGAGCCGAAGAAATTAAAGCTAGTCTTTGGAGTTCAGTGGGAAAGACGAAGAGTAAAATGGCCGATTTTGCCTTCGCCCAGAACTGATTTCGCTCCCACCCCCCGCTGAGTCTGATATTTTACGTGGGCTGGATAGTTTCACAGAATCACCACAGTGCAGATAGAGGCCATTTCGGCCCATCGAGCCTGCACCGACACATATCCCACCCTATCCCCGTAACCCCACGTATTTAATCCCCCTAACACTAAGGGTCAATTTATCATAGCCAAATCAACCTAACCCGCACATCTTTGGACTGTGGGAGGAAACCGGAGCACCCGGAGGAAACCCACGCAGACACGGGGAGAATGTGCAAACTCCACACAGACAGTCACCCGAGGCCGGATTCGAACCCGGGTCCCTGGCGCTGTGAGGCAACAGTGCGAACCACTATGCCACCGTGCTGCTGTAGTTCTTCTGTCTCTTTTATACATTTGGGTGCGATGTAGAGATTTGCGCACGAGATTTGAGATGTGACCAGGTGCGCTGCTTTTTAATATTTATAATCTTTCTCGCGGAGCGTTGTGTCTCAATTCTGGTCACCACACACTTTTTAGGAAGGATGTCAAGGCCTCGGAGGAGATTGACCAGAACGGTACCGGGGATGAGGGACTTCAGTGATGTGGAGAGACTGGAGAAGCTGGGGTTGTTCTCCTTAGAGCAGAGAAGGTTAAGAGGAGATTTAATAGAGGCGTTCAAAATCATGAGGGGTTTTGACAGAGTAAATAAGGAGAAACTGTTTCCAGTGGCAGGAGGGTCGGTAACCAGAGGACACAGATTGAAGATAATCGGCAAAAGAACCAGAGGGGAGATGAGGAGAATTGTTTTTTTTTTACGCAGAGTTGTTATGAAGTTGTTACGGATCAATTGTTAATTTTAAATCGGAGATTGATAGATTTTTGTGAACCAAAGGTATGAAGGGATATGGGGCAAAGGAGGGTGGATGGAGTTCGGTCACAGATCAGCCATGATCTCATTGAATGGCGGAAAAGGCTCGAGGGGACTGAATGGGCCTCCTCCTGTTCCCATGGTAACAGGCTCGAGGGGCTGAATGGGCCTCCTCCTGCTCTATCTGTGTAACAGGCTCGAGGGGACTGAATGGGCCGCCTCCTGTTCCTGTGTAACAGGCTCGAGGGGACTGAATGGGCCTCCTCCTGTTCCTGTGTAACAGGCTCGAGGGGACTGAATGGGCCTCCTCCTGTTCCTGTGTAACAGGCTCGAGGGGCTGAATGGGCCGCCTCCTGTTCCTGTGTAACAGGCTCGAGGGGACTGAATGGGCCTCCTCCTGTTCCTGTGTAACAGGCTCGAGGGGCTGATTTGGCTCCTCCTGTTCCTGTGTAACAGACTCGAGGGGCTGAATGGTCCTCCTCCTGTTCCTGTGTAACAGGCTCGAGGGGCTGAATGGGCCTCCTCCTGTTCCTGTGTAACAGGCTCGAAGTGCTGAATGGGCCTCCTCCTGTTCCTGTGTAACAGGCTCGAGGGGACTGAATGGACCTCCTCCTGTTCCTGTGTAACAGGCTCGAGGGGACTGAATGGGCCTCCTCCTGTTCCTGTATAACAGGCTCGAGGGGCTGAATGGGCCTCCTCCTGTTCCTGTGTAACAGGCTCGAGGGGACTGAATGGTCCTCCTCCTGTTCCTGTGTAACAGGCTCGAGGGGACTGAATGGGCCTCCTCCTGTTCCTGTGTAACAGGTTCGAGGGGGCTGGATGGGCCTCCTCCTGTTCCCATGGTAACAGGCTCGAGGGGGCTGAATGGACCTCCTCCTGTTCCTGTGTAACAGGCTCGAGGGGACTGAATGGGCCTCCTCCTGTTCCTGTGTAAAAGGCTCGAGGGGCTGAATGGGCCTCCTCCTGTTCCTGTGTAACAGGCTCGAGGGGCTGAATGGGCTCCTCCTGTTCCTGTGTAACAGGCTCGAGGGGCTGAATGGGCCTCCTCCTGTTCCTGTGTAACAGGCTCGAGGGGTTGAATGGGCCTCCTCCTGTTCCTGTGTAACAGGCTCGATGAAGCTGACTAGTGTACCCCAATGAAACTAGTAAATGGTTCTGTGTAGGCTTCGATGGGTGAGTTAGGGTACTGGAGGGATGGGTTTCGATGGGAGAGTTAGGATACTGGAGGGATGGGCTTTGATGGGAGAGTTAGGGTACTGGAGGGATGGGCTTCGATGGGAGAGTTTGGGTACTGGAGGGATGGGCTTCGATGGGAGAGTTAGGGTACTGGAGGGATGGGCTTCGATGGGAGAGTTAGGGTACTGGAAGGATGGGCTTCGATGGGAGAGTTAGGGTACTGGAGGGATGGGCTTCGATGGGAGAGTTAGGGTACTGGAGGGATGGGCTTCGATGGGAGAGTTAGGGTACTGGAGGGATGGGCTTCGATGGGAGAGTTAGGGTACTGGAGGGATGGGCTTCGATGGGAGAGTTAGGGTACTGGAGGGATGGGCTTCGATGGGAGAGTTAGGGTACTGGAGGGATGGGCTTCGATGGGAGAGTTAGGGTACGGGAGGGATGGGTTTCGATGGGAGAGTTATGGTACTGGAGGGATGGGCTTCGATGGGAGAGTTAGGGTACTGGAGGGATGGGTTTCGATGGGAGAGTTAGGGTACGGGAGGGATAGGCTTCGATGGGAGAGTTATGGTACTGGAGGGATGGGCTTCGATGGGAGAGTTAGGGTACTGGAGGGATGGGCTTCGATGGGAGAGTTAGGGTACTAGAGGAATGGGCTTCGATGGGAGAGTTAGGGTACTGGAGGGATGGGCTTCGATGGGAGAGTTATGGTACTGGAGGAATGGGCTTCGATGGGAGAGTTAGGGTACTGGAGGGATGGGCTTCGATGGGTGAGTCGGGTACTGGAGGGATGGGCTTTGATAGGAGAGTTAGGGTACTGGAGGGATGGGCTTCGATGGGAGAGTTAGGGTACTGGAGGGATGGGCTTCGATGGGAGAGTTAGGGTACTGGAGGGATGGGCTTGAGTGGGATCTTTACAAGGTCATCCCTTAGTTGCCTCCTTCCAAGACGGAAGAGCCCAAGTTTCTCCGGTCTTTCCCTGTATCTCAGTTGCTCTAACGGTTGGGGAGCACAATGTTCATTGACTCTTTGGGACGTTGCATGGACAGGCATACAAGTACCAATGGTGCGAGCGAGCGGGACATCTCATTTCACTCGAGGTTATCCTGCGGTCTTGCAGCTTAAGGACCCGCGGAAATCTCCAGTAATCCCGAGCTGCCTCGGAGACATCGCCTCTGGTGCCTCTGGTGCCTGTGTTGTGAAGAACGGCCAAAGCCACCGCTCCCTGGACCTCACTGAGAGTCAGTTGCAGCAACGTGGGTCCCGGATCCCACCAGGGCATCATTGCACAGACCAACGACGCCAAGAAAGTCTCAATGATCTGGATGAGGGGACCAAATGTAATATCTCCAAGTTTGCTGATGATACAAAGCTGGGTGGGAATGTAAGTTGTGAGGAGGATGCAAGGAGGCTTTGAGCACATATAGACAGGCTAAGTGAGTGGGCAAGAACACAGCGAATGGAATATAATGTGGAGAAATGTGAAGTTATCCACTTTGGTAGGAAAAATAGAAAAGCAAGAGTATTTTTGAAATGGTGAGAGATTGGGAAATGTTGGTGTTCAGAGGGACCTGGGTGTCCTTGTACAAGAATCACTGAAAGTTAACATGCAGGTACAGCAAGCAATTAGGAAAGCACATGGTATGTTGGCCTTTATTACAAGAGGATTTGAGTATAAGAGTAAAGAAGTCTTACTGCAATTATATAGGGCCCTGGTGAGACCACACCTGGAGTGCTGTGTGCAGTTTTGGTCTCCTTACCTAAGGAAGGATATACTTGCCATAGAGGGAGTGCAACGAAGGTTCACCAGACTGATTCCTGGGATGGGGGGATTGTCCTATGAGGAGAGATTGAGTAGACTAGGCCTATATTTGCCAGAGTTTAGAAGAATGAGAGGTGATCTCATTGAAACATACAAAATTCTTACAGGGATTGACAGGGTAGATGCAGGGAGGATGTTTCCCTGGCTGGAGAGTCTCGAACCAGGGGTCACAGTCTCAGAATAAGGGGACTGAGATGAGGAGGAATTTCTTCACTCAGAGGGCGGTGAATCTTTGGAATTCTCTACCCCAGAGGGCTGTGGAGGCTCAGTCGTTGAGTATATTCAAGGCTGAGATCGATAGATTTTTGGATATTAAGGGAATCAAGGGATATGGGGACAGTGCAGAGATGAGGTCGAAGATCAGCCATGATCTGATTGAATGGCGGAGCAGGCTCAAGGGGCCGAACGGACGACTCCTGCTCCTATTTCTCATGTTCTAATGGGACAACCTGCATTTCTCCAGCGCCTTTCACGACCTCGGGACACAGCCAATGAATTACGGCCCCCATTGTTGCTCATGAAGGGAAGGCCAGCCGTCAGCTTGGCCTGCCGCCTCGAGGGCGGGCCTAGTGGTCCCGCTAACCGCAGTCAAATCGGTCGCGTTCGCCCCCTTTGAGGAGATCCAGGCGCGAGCGGTCGGAAACCGTACCCCCCGATGCTTGGCGCTTCTGTGGCTGGTCGACTCTCACGCACTTCAGATGCTGTTGCGGTTGGCCACCCCTTTGGATTAGGGGCTGTCATCGTGAAGCCCGGGGCGACTGAGATGTTTTTGGTTGTTTTGGTGGCGTTCGTCTCGGAATATTTACTGACGCCGATCAACTTTGAGTCTTTGAAGAGGTGGAGTGTGTTCTTACAGTTGGCCATCTGTTTGTGCTCAGGGGGGGGGGGGGAGGGGTGCGATTGTAGTTGGCCATCACTGGCGGCCCTCGGTAAACTAATATGGCGAAGATACATCCTAAAGCAGTGCGATTTATCGCCAAGCCAGGGCGAGAGGTACTGATTGGTTGGCAGCACAAGATTGCAGTTCTTTTTTACACAGGATAAATGGCACAGAAAGAGGCCAATTGGCCCATCTGCTCCGTGCCGGTGTTTCTGCTCCACACCAGCCTCCTCCCACCTCTCTTCATCTCACCCCGTCAACACCAGCCTCCTCCCACCCCTCTTCATCGCACCCCATCAACACCAGCCTCCTCCCACCCCTCTTCATCTCACCCCATCAACACCAGCCTCCTCCCACCCCTCTTCATCTCACCCCATCAACACCAGCCTCCTCCCACCCCTCTTCATCTCACCCCATCAACACCAGCCTCCTCCCACTCCTCTTCATCTCACCCCATCAACACCAGCCTCCTCCCACCCCTCTTCATCTCACCCCATCAACACCAGCCTCCTCCCACCCCTCTTCATCTCACCCCATCAACACCAGCCTCCTCCCACCCCTCTTCATCTCACTCCATCAACACCAGCCTCCTCCCACCCCCTCTTCATCTCACCCCAACACCAGCCCCCTCCCACCCCTCTTCATCTCACCCCATCAACATATCCTTCTATTCCTTTCTCCCTCATGTGTTTATCTAGTTTAGTGTGTCAGCCATGGCTCAGTGGGTAGCACACTCGCCTCTGAGTCAGAAGGTTGTGGGTTCAAGTCCCACTCCAGAGAACTTGAGCACATGAAGCTAGGCTGACACTCGCACTGCAGTACTGAGGGAGCGCCGCACTGTCGGAGCGGCGGGTACTGAGGGAGCGCCGCACTGTGGGAGGGGGAGTAATGAGGGAGCGCCGCACTGTCGGAGGGGCAGTACTGAGGGAGCGCTGCACTGTCGGAGGGGCAGTACTGAGGGAGCGCCGCACTGTGGGAGGGGCAGTACTGAGGGAGCGCCACACTGTCGGAGGGGCAGTACTGAGGGAGCGCCGCACTGTCGGAGGGGCAGTACTGAGGGAGCGCCGCACTGTCGGAGGGGCAGTACTGAGGGAGCGCCGCACTGTCAGAGGGGCAGTACTGAGGGAGCGCCGCACTGTCAGAGGGGCAGTACTGAGGGAGCGCCGCACTGTAGGAGGGGCGGTACTGAGGGAGCGCCGCACTGTCGGAGGGGCGGTACTGAGGGAGCGCCGCACTGTCGGAGGGGCAGTACTGAGGGAGCGCCGCACTGTCGGAGGGGCAGTACTGAGGGAGCGCCGCACTGTCGGAGGGGCAGTACTGAGGGAGCGCCGCACTGTCGGAGGGGCAGTACTGAGGGAGCGCCGCACTGTCGGAGGGGCAGTACTGAGGGAGCGTCGCACTGTCGGAGGGGCGGTACTGAGGGAGCGCCGCATTGTCGGAGGGGCGGTACTGAGGCAGCGCTGCACTGTCGGAGGTGCCGTCTTTCGGATGAGACGTTAAACCGAGGCCTCCGTCTGCCCTCTCAGGTGGATGTAAAAGATCTCAAGGCCACTATTTGGAAGAAGAGCAGGGGGGGGAGTTCTCCCCGGTGTCCTGGGGCCAATATGTATCCCTCAACCAACATCACTAAAACAGATGATCTGGTCATTTACCACATTGCTGTTTGTGGGAGCTTGCTGTGCGCAAATTGGCTGCCGAGTTCCCTACATTACAACAGTGAATACTCTCCAAAAGTACTTCATTGGCTGTGAAGCGCTTTGGGACGTCCTGAGGTGGTGAAAGGCGCTGGAGAAATGGGTGTCTATCTTTTTTATCCAGCTTCCCCTGAAATGTATCTCTGCTCTTCGCCTCAACCACTCCCTGTGGTAGCGAGTTCCCCATTCTCACCACTCTCTGGGTAAAGAAGTTTCTCCTGAATTCCCTATTGGATTTATTAGTGACTATCTTATATTGATGGCCCCTAGTTCTGGTCTCCCCCACAAGTGGAAACATCTTCTCTACGTCTACCCTATCGAAACCCCTTCCATAATTTGAAAGACCTCTATCAGGTCACCCCTCGGCCTTCTCTTTTCTAGTGAGGCTCCGTCTACCTAGAATCATAGAATCATCGAAGATAGGAGCAGGAGTCGGCCATTCGGCCCCTCGAGCCTGCTCCGCCATTTAATGCGATCATGGCTGATCGTCCAAACTCAGTACCCTGTCCCTGCTTTCTCCCCACATCCCTTGATCCCTTCAGCCTTAAGAAATATATCTAACTCCTTCTTGAATCTATTGAATGAATTGCCTGCCTTTGGTTCCGTAACCCTGAGTACTCTCAGCCAACAGAGACCTGGTGCTCTTGCTGTGTTCAGGCCGGGTGAGCAGGGACACGGGGAAAGGGGTCGGGGGCAGTGCAGGAGGTCACGGTCAACCTTGACCTCGGCTGGCTTTGGTCTGGCGTGGCTCCCTCGAGGGCACCCAGGGACGCGCGAGGCGGTCAGATTAGCGAGCTAACGTTAAACCTCAAAGCTCGCCCTGAAACTGGCAGAGGCTGGAACCATGACGGAGCAAGTATTTTCCGAACAATTGGTTGCTATTTACTAATGGCTTTGGACGGGGTTTGGGGGGAGCTTGATTGAGGACTCTAGGCCCTGAAGACTGCACTTCTCGCTGATTAAACCATTTCGTTATTGGCCGGCCCGTTCCAGTCAGCTCCCTCCATCCACTCTCGACTGTAAGTGCTCAGTCACGGGGAGACAACCCTCATCAATCGCACATGACGTCTCCTCTGGGCCTCGGCTTGATGTGCAGCGCTGTGCATGCAAAAAGGAAGACAGGTCTTGCATTTCTCCAACGCCTTTCACCACCTCAGGACGTCCCAAAGCTCTTCGCAGCCAACGCAGCACCTTTTTTGAAGTGTGGTCACTGTTGTAATGTCGGAAACGCCAATTTGCGCACAGCAAGCTCCCACCAACAGCAATGTGATAAATGACCAGATCATCTGTTTTAGTGATGTTGGTTGAGGGATAAATATTGGCCCCAGGACACCGGGGAGAACTCCCCCCTGCTCTTCTTCCAAATAGTGGCCTTGAGATCTTTTACATCCACCTGAGAGAGCAGACGGAGGCCTCGGTTTAACGTCTCATCCGAAAGACGGCACCTCCGACAGTGCGGCGCTCCCTCAGTACCGCCCCTCCGACAGTGCGACGCTCCCTCAGTACCGCCCCTCCGACAGTGCGGCGCTCCCTCAGTACTGTCCCTCCGACAGTGCGGCGCTCCCTCAGTACTGCCCCTCCGACAGTGCGGCGCTCCCTCAGTACTGTCCCTCTGACAGTGCTGCGCTGCCTCAGTACCGCCCCTCCGACAGTGCGGCGCTCCCTCAGTACTGCCCCTCCGACAGTGCGGCGCTCCCTCAGTACTGCCCCTCCGACAGTGCGGCGCTCCCTCAGTACTGACCCTCACACAGTGCGGCACTCCCTCAGTACTGACCCTCCCACAGTGCGGCGCTCCCTCAGTACTGACCCTCCCACAGTGCAGCGCTCCCTCAGTGCTGCCCCTCCCACAGTGCGGCGCTCCCTCAGTACTGACCCCCCGACAGTGCGGCACTCCCTCAGTACTGCCCCTCCGACAGTGCGGCGCTCCCTCAGTACTGCCCCTCCGACAGTGCGGCGCTGCCTCAGTACCGCCCCTCCGACAGTGCGGCGCTCCCTCAGTACTGCCCCTCCGACAGTGCGGCGCTCCCTCAGTACTGACCCTCCCACAGTGCGGCGCTCCCTCAGTACTGACCCTCCCACAGTGCGGCGCTCCCTCAGTACTGACCCTCCCACAGTGCAGCGCTCCCTCAGTGCTGCCCCTCCCACAGTGCGGCGCTCCCTCAGTACTGACCCCCCGACAGTGCGGCTCTCCCTCAGTACTGCCCCTCCGACAGTGCGGCGCTCCCTCAGTACTGCCCCTCTGACAGTGCGGCGCTCCCTCAGTACTGCCCCTCTGTCAGTGCGGCGCTCCCTCAGTACTGCCCCTCCGACAGTGCGGCGCTCCCTCAGTACTGCCCCTCCGACAGTGCGACGCTCCCTCAGTACTGCCCCTCCGACAGTGCGGCGCTCCCTCAGTACTGCCCCTCCGACAGTGCGACGCTCCCTCAGCACTGCCCCTCCGACAGTGCGACGCTCCCTCAGTACTGCCCCTCTGACAGTGCGGCGCTCCCTCAGTACTGCCCCTCTGACAGTGCGACGCTCCCTCAGTACTGCCCCCCTCCTAGAACAGTATGTAATGAAACCAAACAGGGAGCAGGCTATCTTGGATCTGGTACTGTGTAATGAGACAGAATTAATAAATGATCTCATAGTAAAGGATCCTCTAGGAAAGAGTGATCATAGCATGGTTGAATTTCAAATTCAGTTGGAGGGTGAGAAAGTTGTATCTCAAACCAGTGTCCTGATCTTAAACAAAGGCAATTACAATGGCATGAGGGCAGAACTGGCTAAAGTGGACTGGAAAAATAAATGAAAGGGTAAGACAGTTGAAATGCAGTGGCGGACATTTAAGGAGATATTTCATAACTCTGAACAAAAATATATTCCAGTGAGAAAGAAAGATTTTAAGAGAAGGGAGCACCATCCGTGGCTAACTAAGGAAGTAAAGGATGGTATCAAATTGAAAACGAAGGCATACAATGTTGCCAAGATTGGTGGGAGGCCAGAGGATTGGGAAATTTTTAAAAACCAGCAAAGGATGACTAAAAAAATAATAAAGAGAGAGACGATGAATTATGAGAGTAAACTGGCAAGAAATATTAAAACAGATAGTAAGAGCTTCTACAGGTATATAAAAAGGAAGAGAGTAGCTAAAGTAAACGTTGGTCCCTTAGAGGATGAGACTGGGGAATTAATAATGGGGAACGGGGAAATGGCAGAGACTCTGAACAAATATTTTGTATCTGTCTTCACGGTAGAAGACACTAACAACATCCCAATAATGGATAATCAAGGGGCCACAGGGAGGGGGGAACTAAAGACAATCACTATCACTAAGGAAATAGTACTTGGTAAAATAATGGGACTAAAAGATGACAAGTCCCCTGGACCAGATGGCCTGCATCCCAGGGTCTTAAAAGAAGTGGCTGCAGAGATAGTGGATGCATTGGTTGCAATATACCAAAATTCCCTGGACTCTGGAGAGGTCCCAGCGGATTGGAAAACCGCAAATGTGACACCCCTATTTAAGAAAGGAGGGAGACAGAAAGCAGGAAACTATAGACCAGTTAGCCTAACATCGGTCGTTGGGAAAATGCTGGAGTCCTTCATTAAGGAAGCAGTAGCAGGGCATTTGGAAAATCATAATGCAGTCAAGCAGAGTCAGCATGGTTTTATGAAAGGGAAATCATGTTTAACAAATTTGTTGGAGTTCTTTGAGGATGTAACGAGCAGGGTGGACAAAGGTGAACCAGTGTATGTGGTGTATTTGGATTTCCAGAAGGCATTCGATGAGGTGCCACATAAAAGGTTACTGCATAAGATAAGAGCTCACGGAGTTGGGGGCAATATGTTAGCATGGATAGAGAATTGGCTAACTAACAGAAAGCAGAGAGTCGGGATAAATGGGTAATTTTCCGGTTGGCAAACGGTAACTAGTGGGGTGCCACAGGGATCGGTGCTGGGGCCTCAACTATTTACAATCTACATTAATGACTTGGATGAAGTGACCGAGTGTAATGTAGCCAAGTTTGCGGATGATACAAAGATGGGTGGGAAAGCAAGTTGTGCAGAGGACTCAAAGAACCTGCAAAGGGATATAAACAGGCTAAGTGAGTGGGCAAACATTTGGCAGATGGAGTATAATGTGGGAAAGTACGAGGTTATCCACTTTGGCAGGAAAAATAAAAAAGCAAATTATTATTTAAATGGAGAGAGATTACAAAATGCTACAGTTCAGAGGGACCTGGGGGTCCTTGTGCATGAAACACAAAAAGTTAGCATGCAGGTACAGCAAGTAATCAAAAAGGTAAATGGAATGTTGGCCTTTATTGCAAGGGGGGTGGAGTATAAAAGCAGGGAAGTCTTGCTACAACTGTACAGGGTATTGGTGAGACCACACCTAGAGTACTGCGTACAGTTTTGGTCTCCTTATTTAAGGAAGGATATACTTGCATTGGAGGCAGTTCAGAGACGATTCACTAGGTTGATTTCTGGGATGAAGGGGGTTGACTTATGAGGAAAGGTTGAGCAGGTTGGGCCTATACTCATTGGAATTTAGAAGAATGAGAGGTGATCTTATTGAAACATATAAGATACTGAGGGGGCTCGACAAGGTAGATGCAGAGAGGATGTTTCCCCTCGTGGGGGAATCTAGAACTCGGGGGCACAGTTTCAGAATAAAGGGTCGCCCTTTTAGAACTGAGATGAGGAGGAATTTCTTCTCTCAGAGGGTCGTAAATCTGTGGAATTCTCTGCCCCAGAGAGCTGTGGAGGCTGGGTCATTGAACACATTTAAGGTGGAGATAGACAGATTTTTGCAAGATAAGGGAGTGAAGGGTTATGGGGAGCGGGCGGGGAAGTGGCTTTGAGCCCGAGATCAGCCATGATCTTATTGAATGGCGGAGCAGGCTCGAGGGGCCAAGTGGCCTATTCCTGCTCCTATTTCTTATGTTCTTATGTATGCCCCTCCTACAGTGCGGCGCTCCCTCAGTACTGCCCCTCCGACAGTGCGGCGCTCCCTCAGTACTGCCCCTCCGACAATGCGGCACTCCCTCAGTACAGCCCCTCCGACAATGCGGCACTCCCTCAGTACAGCCCCTCCGACAGTGCGGCGCTCCCTCACTACTACCCCTCCGACAGTGCGGCGCTCCCTCAGTACTGCCCCTCCGACAATGCGGCGCTCCCTCAGTACAGCCCCTCCGACAGTGCAGCGCTCCCTCAGTGCTGCCCCTCCGACAGTGCGGCGCTCCCTCAGCACTGCCCCTCCGAAAGTGCGGCGCTCCCTCAGTACTGCCCCTCCGACAGTGCGGCGCTCCCTCAGTACTGCCCCTCCGACAGTGCGGGGCTCCCTCAGTACTGACCCTCCGACAGTGCGGCGCTCCCTCAGTACTGCCCCTCCGACAGTGTGGCGCTCCCTCAGTACTGCCCCTCCGACAGTGCGGCGCTCCCTCAGTACTGCCCCTCCGACAGTTCAGCTCTCCCTCAGTACTGCCCCTCCGACAGTGCGGCGCTCCCTCAGTACTGCCCCTCCGACAGTGCGGCGCTCCCTCAGTACTGCCCCTCCGACAGTGAGGTGCTCCCTCAGTGCTGCCCCTCCCTCAGTGCGGCTGGAGGGACGATGGGGCTCAAGTCTATGGAGTGGGAGCTCGAACCCATGACCTTCTGACTCAGAGGCGAGAGTGCGACCCACTAAGCCATGGCTGACACTTGTGCAAGTCGCAAGGCTGAAATCCACAGTTCAGGGAGTTTCCAACAGTCTCATTGGATGGAGATCAGGACTGTGATAATTGTTGATTTCATCGTACCTACTTCACCAGGGTTGAGTCTAAGTGTAACATTCCTGCTGCCATATCAACGCCAAGGGTGCAGAGGGGGCAACTCTGGCCACCCAGAGGCTCACCTCCTGACCCCTCAAATCTTTACTAATTGTCCCCTTTGTTCTTCAGTGATGTGGAGAGACTGGAGAAGCTGGGGTTGTTCTCCTTAGAGCAGAGAAGGTTAAGGGGAGAATGACCAGAATGGTTCCAGGGATGAGGGACTTCAGGTGATGTGGAGAGACTGGAGAAGCTGGGATTGTTCTCCTTAGAGCAGAGAAGGTTAAGGGGAGATTGACCAGAATGGTTCCAGGGATGAGGGACTTCAGGTGATGTGGAGAGACTGGAGAAGCTGGGGTTGTTCTCCTTGGAGCAGAGAAGGTTGAGAGGAGATTTGATCGAGGTGTTCAAAATCGTGAGGGGTCTGGACAGAGCAGATCGAGAGAAACTGTTCCCATTGGTGGAAGGGTGGAGAACCAGAGGACACAGATTTAAGGTGATTGGCAGAAGAACCAAAGGTGAGATGAGGAAAAACTTTTTTACACAGCGAGTGGTGAGGATCTGGAATTCACGGCCTGAAATGGTGGTGGAGGCAGATTCAACCGTGGCTTTCAAAAGGGAATTGGATAAGAACCTGAAGGAAAAAAAATTCACGGGGATACGGGGAAAGGGCGGGGGAGTGGGACTAGCTGAAGTGCTCTTGCAGAGAGCCGGCACGGGCTCAATGGGCCGAATGGCCTCCTTCTGTGCTGTAACCATTCTATGATTCTATGAAATACTTGAACAGGGAAGAAATTGCAGGGCTGTGGGGAAAGAACAAGGCTGGAGGAGTGGGACTAATGGGATAACTCTTTCAAAAAGCCGGCACAGGCACGATGTTGATAGCATAGAGAGAGAGAAACCATTTCCTCTGGTGGGGGGAGTCCAGAACAAGGGGGCAGAACCTTCAAATTCGAGCCAGGCCGTTCAGGGGTGATATCAGGAAGCAATTCTTCACACAAAGTGGGGTGGAAATCTGGAACTCTCTCCCCCAAAAAGCTGTTGAGGCCGGGGGTCAATTGGAAATTGAAAAGAGATCATTCCGGTTTGTTCTAATTTGAAACTAAGCAAAGGATATAGTTTCTCTCTCTCGCCCCGAACAGCTCCTTTAATCATCTCAAACACCTCGATCAGATCACCCCCTTAATCTTCTAAACTTCAGGGAACACGAGCCCAGTCTGTGCCAACCTGCCCTCGTGATTTAACCCTTTTATCATAATCTCTGGTGTCCCCCAAGGATCTATCCTTGGCCCCCATCCTATTTCTCATCTACATGTTGCCCCTTGGCGACATCATCCGAAAACACAGCGTCAGTTTCCACATGTACGCTGACGACACCCAGCTCTACCTCCCCACCACCTCTCTCCACCCCTCCACGGTCTCCAAATCGTCAGACTGCTTGTCCGATGAGCAAGAAATATCCTGCAACTAAATATTGGGAAGAGCGAAGCCATTGTTTTCGGTCCCCGCCACGAATTCCGTTCCCGATCCACCGACTCCATCCCTCTCCCTAACATCTGTCCGAGGCTGAACCACACTGTTCGCGACCTTGGTGTCATATTTGACCCTGAAATGAGCTTCCGACCACATATCCACGGCATAACTACGACCGCCTATTTCCACCTCCGTAACATCGCCTGTCTCCGCCCCTGCCTCAGCTCATCCGCTGCTGAAACCCTCATCCATGCCTTTGTTACCTCCAGACTTGACTATTCCAACGCACTCCTGGCCGGCCTCCCACATTCCACCCTACGTAAACTTGAGGTCATCCAAAACTCGGCTGCCCCGAGTCCTAACTCGCACCAAGTCCCGTTCACCCTTCACCCCTGTGCTCGCTGACCTACATTGGCTCCCGGTTAAGCAGCGCCTCGATTTCAAAATTCTCATCCTCGTGTTCAGATCCCTCCATGGTCTCCTCGCCCCCCCCCCCCGTCCCTATCTCTGTAATCTCCTTCAGCCCCTACAACCCTCCCTATCTCTGTAACCTCCTCCAGCCCCTACAGCCCTCCCTATCTCTGTAACCTCCTCCAGCCCCTACAGCCCTCCCTATCTCTGTAACCTCCTCCAGCCCCTACAACCCTCCCTATCTCTGTAACCTCCTCCAGCCCCTACAACCCTCCCTATCTCTGTAACCTCCTCCAGCCCCTACAACCCTCCCTATCTCTGTAACCTCCTCCAGCCCCTACAGCCCTCCCTATCTCTGTAACCTCCTCCAGCCCCTACAGCCCTCCCTATCTCTGTAACCTCCTCCAGCCCCTACAACCCTCCCTATCTCTGTAACCTCCTCCAGCCCCTACAACCCTCACAATCTCTGTAACCTCCTCCAGCCCCTATAATCCTCCCTATCTCTGTAACCTCCTCCAGCCCCCTACAACCCTCCCTATCTCTGAAACCTCCTCCAGCCCCTACAACACTCCCTATCTCTGTAACCTCCTCCAGCCCCTACAACCCTCCCTATCTCTGTAACCTCCTCCAGCCCCTACAACCCTCCCTATCTCTGTAACCTCCTCCAGCCCCTACAACCCTCCCTATCTCTGTAACCTCCTCCAGCCCCTACAACCCTCCCTATCTCTGTAACCTCCTCCAGCCCCTACAACCCTCCCTATCTCTGTAACCTCCTCCAGCCCCTATAGCCCTCCCTATCTCTGTAACCTCTTCCAGCCCCTACAACCCTCCCTATCTCTGTAACCTCCTCCAGCCCCTACAACCCTCCCTATCTCTGTAACCTCCTCCAGCCCCCTACAACCCTCCCTATCTCTGTAACCTCCTCCAGCCCCTACAACCCTCCCTATCTCTGTAACCTCCTCCAGCCCCTACAACCCTCCCTATCTCTGTAACCTCCTCCAGCCCCTACAACCCTCCCTATCTCTGTAACCTCCTCCAGCCCCTACAACCCTCCCTATCTCTGTAACCTCCTCCAGCCCCTACAACCCTCCCTATCTCTGTAACCTCCTCCAGCCCCTACAACCCTCCTTATCTCTGTAATCTCCTCCAGCCCCTACAACCCTCCCTATCTCTGTAACCTCCTCCAGCCCCTATAATCCTCCCTATCTCTGTAACCTCCTGCAGCCCCTACAACCCTCCCTATCTCTGAAACCTCCTCCAGCCCCTACAACACTCCCTATCTCTGTAACCTCCTCCAGCCCCTACAACCCTCCCTATCTCTGTAACCTCCTCCAGCCCCTACAACCCTCCCTATCTCTGTAACCTCCTCCAGCCCCTACAACCCTCCCTATCTCTGTAACCTCCTCCAGCCCCTACAACCCTCCCTATCTCTGTAACCTTCTCCAGCCCCTACAACCCTCCCTATCTCTGTAACCTCCTCCAGCCCCTATAGCCCTCCCTATCTCTGTAACCTCTTCCAGCCCCTACAACCCTCCCTATCTCTGTAACCTCCTCCAGCCCCTACAACCCTCCCTATCTCTGTAACCTCCTCCAGCCCCCTACAACCCTCCCTATCTCTATAACCACCTCCAGCCCCTACAACCCTCCCTATCTCTGTAACCTCCTCCAGCCCCTACAACCCTCCCTATCTCTGTAACCTCCTCCAGCCCCTACAACCCTCCCTATCTCTGTAACCTCCTCCAGCCCCCTAAAACCCTCCCTATCTCTGTAACCTCCTCCAGCCCCTACAACCCTCCCAATCTCAGTAACCTCCTCCAGCCCCCTACAACCCTCCCTATCTCTGTAACCTCCTCCAGCCCCTACAACCCTCCTTATCTCTGTAATCTCCTCCAGCCCCTACAACCCTCCCTATCTCTGTAACCTCCTCCAGCCCCCTAAAACCCTCCCTATCTCTGTAACCTCCTCCAGCCCCTACAACTCTCCCTATCTCAGTAACCTCCTCCAGCCCCCTAAAACCCTCCCTATCTCTGTAACCTCCTCCAGCCCCTACAACCCTCCCTATCTCTGGAACCTCCTCCAGCCCCTACAACCCTCACTATCTCTGTAACCTCCTCCAGCCCCTATAATCCTCCCTATCTCTGTAACCTCCTGCAGCCCCTACAACCCTCCCTATCTCTGAAACCTCCTCCAGCCCCTACAACACTCCCTATCTCTGTAACCTCCTCCAGCCCCTACAACCCTCCCTATCTCTGTAACCTCCTCCAGCCCCTACAACCCTCCCTATCTCTGTAACCTCCTCCAGCCCCTACAACCCTCCCTATCTCTAACCTCCTCCAGCCCCTACAACCCTCCCTATCTCTGCAACCTCCTCCAGCCCCTACAACCCTCCCTATCTCTGTAACCTCCTCCAGCCCCTACAACCCTCCCTATCTCTGTAAACTCCTCCAGCCCCTACAACCCTCCCTATCTCTGTAACCTCCTCCAGCCCCTATAGCCCTCTCTATCTCTGTAACCTCCTCCAGCCCCTACAACCCTCCCTATCTCTGTAACCTCCTCCAGCCCCTACAACCCTCCCTATCTCTGTAACCTCCTCCAGCCCCCTACAACCCTCCCTATCTCTGTAACCTCCTCCAGCCCCTACAACCCTCCCTATCTCTGTAACCTCCTCCAGCCCCTACAACCCTCCCTATCTCTGTAACCTCCTCCAGCCCCTACAACCCTCCCTATCTCTGTAACCTCCTCCAGCCCCCTAAAACACTCCCTATCTCTGTAACGTCCTCCAGCCCCTACAGCCCTCCCAATCTCAGTAACCTCCTCCAGCCCCCTACAACCCTCCCTATCTCTGTAACCTCCTCCAGCCCCTACAACCCTCCTTATCTCTGTAATCTCCTCCAGCCCCTACAACCCTCCCTATCTCTGTAACCTCCTCCAGCCCCCTAAAACCCTCCCTATCTCTGTAACCTCCTCCAGCCCCTACAACTCTCCCTATCTCAGTAACCCCCTCCAGCCCCCTACAACCCTCCCTATCTCTGTAACCTCCTCCAGCCCCTACAACCCTCCCTATCTCTGTAACCTCCTCCAGCCCCCTACAACCCTCCCTATCTCTGTAACCTCCTCCAGCCCCTACAGCCCTCCCTATCTCTATAACCTCCTCCAGCCCCTACAACCCTCCCTATCTCTCTCTGTAACCTCCTCCAGCCCCCTACAACCCTCCCTATCTCTGTAACCTCCTCCAGTCCCTACAACCCTCCCGATATCTGTAACCTCCTCCAGCCCCTACAACCCTCCCTATCTCTATAACCTCCTCCAGCCCCTACAACCCTCCCTATCTCTCTCTGTAACCTCCTCCAGCCCTTACAACCCTCCCTATCTCTGTAACCTCCTCCAGCCCCATCAACCCTCCCTATCTCTGTAACCTCCTCCAGCCCTACAACCCTCCCTATCTCTGTAACCCCGTCCAGCCCCTACAACCCTCCCTATCTCTGTAACCTCCTCCAGCCCCCTACAACCCTCCCTCTCTCTGTAACCTCCTCCAGCCCCGACAACCCTCCCTATCTCTGTAACCTCCTCCAACCCTCCGAGATCTCTGCTCCTCCAATTATGACCTCTCGCGCATCCCCCGATTTCCATCGCTCCACCATTGGCGGCCGTGCCTTCAGCCACCTGGGCCCCGAGCTCTGGAATTCCCTCCCTAAACCTCTCCGCCTCTCTCTCTCCTCCTTTAAGACGCTCTTTAAAAACCGACCTCTTTGACCCAGCTTTTGGTCGCCTGTCCTAATATCTCCTGAATTGTCTCGCTGTCAAAAATGTTGCCTGATTTACGCTCCTGTGAATCGCCTTGGGACGTTTTACTGCGTTAAGGGAGCTGGATAATTATAAGTTGTTGCTGTTCCTGAGGAGCGAAGCCCAGAACTGAAGGCGGTTACTCCAGGGGGAGATGTGAAGCGTGACAGTGAGAGTGAACAGCGAGATGGGGATCCCCCAGCGAACTGCCAGAGAAAGCACAACTGTGAGAAGCAATTGACCTGCGTGTGATTAATGAGTTGTCGCTCGTGCCAGAATTCTGCCCTGGCTCCTGAGATCAAAGGGGATAGATTAGCTTCAAATTAGATCAAATTGGAGATTACCTTTCCAACAAAAGATTTGATTAAGGCTCCGCTGCAACAGCTCAGCGACAGGCAGCGGATTACCCACAATTCAGAGCCCTTTTATCGGGACAGGAGGAGGCCCATTCGGCCCCCTCGAGCCTGTTACACAGGAACAGGAGGAGGCCCATTCAGCCCCTCGAGCCTGTTACATAGGAACAGGAGGAGGCCCATTCAGCCCCCTCGAGCCTGTCACACAGCAACAGGAGGAGGCCCATTCAGCCCCTCGAGCCTTTTACACAGGAACAGTAGGAGGCCCATTCAGCCCCTCGAGCCTGTTACACAGGAACAGGAGGAGGCCCATTCAGCCCCCTCGAGCCTGTTACACAGTAACAGGAGGAGGCCCATTCAGCCCCCTCGAGCCTGTTACACAGGAACAGGAGGAGGCCCATTCAGCCCCCTCGAGCCTGTTACACAGGAACAGGAGGAGGCCCATTCAGCCTCTCGAACCTGTTACACAGGAACAGGAGGAGGCCCATTCTGGCCCTCGAGCCTGTTACACAGGAACAGGAGGAGGCCATTCAGTCCCTCGAGCCTGTTACACAGGAACAGGAGGAGGCCCATTCAGCCCCCTCGAGCCTGTTACACAGGAACAGGAGGAGGCCCATTCAGCCCCCTCGAGCCTGTTACACAGGAACAGGAGGAGGCCCATTCTGGCCCTCGAGCCTGTTAAACAGGAACAGGAGGAGGCCATTCAGTCCCTCGAGCCTGTTAGACAGGAACAGGAGGAGGCCTATTCAGCCCCCTCGAGCCTGTTACACAGGAACAGGAGGAGGCCATTCAGCCCCTCGAGCCTGTTACACAGGAACAGGAGGAGGCCCATTCAGCCCCTCGAGTCTGTTACACAGGAACAGGAGGAGGCCATTCAGCCACTCGAGCCTGTTACACAGGAACAGGAGGTGGCCCATTCAGCCCCTCGAGCCTGTTACACAGGAACAGGAGGAGGCCCATTCAGCCCCTCGAGCCTGTTACACAGGAACAGGAGGAGGCCCAGTCAGCCCCTCGAGCCTGTTACACAGGAACAGGAGGAGGCCCAGTCAGCCCCTCGAGCCTGTTACACAGGAAAAGGAGGAGGCCCATTCAGCCCCTCGAGCCTGTTACACAGAAACAGGAGGAGGCCCATTCAGCCCCCTTGAGCCTGTTACCATAGGAACAGGAGGAGGCCCATTCAGCCCCTCGAGCCTGTTACACAGGAACAGGAGGAGGCCCATTCAGCCCTTCGAGCCTCTTACACAGGAACAGGAGGAGGCCCATTCAGCCCCCTCGAGCCTGTTACACAGGAACAGGAGGAGGCCATTCAGCACCTAGAGCCTGTTACACAGTAATAGGAGGAGGCCCATTCGGACCCTCGAGCCTGTTACACAGGAACAGGAGGAGGCCCCTTCAGCCCCCTTGAGCCTGTTACACAGGAACAGGAGGAGGCCCATTCAACCGCTCGAGCCTGTTACACAGGAACAGGAAGAGGCCCATTCAGCCCCTTGAACCTGTTACACAGGAACAGGAGGAGGCCCATTCGGCCCCTCGAAGCTGTTACCATAGGAACAGTAGGAGGCCCATTCAGCCCCTCGAGCCTGTTACACAGGAACAGGAGGAGACCCATTCAGCCCCTCGAGCCTGTTACACAGGAACAGGAGGAGGCCCATTCAGCCCCTCGAGTCTGTTACACAGGAACAGGAGGAGGCCCATTCAGACCCTCGAGACTTTTACACAGGAACAGGAGGAGGCCCATTCAGACCATCGTGCCTGTTACACAGGAACAGGAGGAGGCCCATTCAGCACCTCGAGCCTGTTACACAGGAACAGGAGGAGGCCCATTCAGCCCCTCGAGCCTGTTACACAGGAACAGGAGGAGGCCCATTCGGCCCCTCGAAGCTGTTACCATAGGAACAGTAGGAGGCCCATTCAGCCCCTCGAGCCTGTTACCCAGGAACAGGAGGAGGCCCATTCAGCCCCTCGACCCTGTTACACAGGAACAGGAGGAGGCTCATTCAGCCCCCTCGAGCCTGTTACCACAGGAACAGGAGGAGCCCCATTCAGCCCCTCTAGCTTGTAACACAGGAACAAGAGGAGGCCCATTCAGCCCCTCGAGCCTGTTACACAGGAACAGGAGGATTTTTTAAATGGTGAGAAATTGGGAAATGTTGGTTTTCAGAGGGACCTGGGTGTCCTTGTACACAAATCACTGAAATTTAACATGCAGGTACAGCACGCAATTAGGAAAGCAAATGGTATGTTGGCCTTTATTACAAGAGGATTTGAGTATAAGAGTAAAGACGTCTTACTGCAATTATATAGGGCCCTGGTGAGACCACACCTGGAGTATTGTGTACAGTTTTGGTCTCCTTACCTAAGGAAGGATATACTTGCCATAGAGGGAGTGCAACAAAGGTTCACCAGACTGGTTCCTGGGATGGGGGGATTGTCCTATGAGGAGAGATTGAGTCGACTAGGCCTATATTCTCTAGAGTTTAGAAGAATGAGAGGTGATCTCATTGAAACATACAAAATTCTTACAGGACTTGACAGGGTAGATGCTGGGAGGATGTTTCCCCTGGCTGGGGGGGTCTAGAACCAGGGGTCACAGTCTCAGGATAAGGGGACTGAGATGAGGGGGAATTTCTTCACTCAGAGAGCGGTGAATCTTTGGAATTCTCGACCCCAGTGGGCTGTGGAGGCTCAGTCGTTGAGTATATTCAAGACAGAGATCGATAGATTTTTGATAATATTCGACTAAAAACAAGGGCTTATAAGGTAGCAAAATCTAGTGGGAGGATAGAGGATTGGGAAAACTTTAAAAGACAGCAAAAAATAACAAAAAGATTGATTAAGAAAGGGAAGATAGATTATGAAAGTAAATTAGCAAAAAATATAAAAACAGATAGTAAGAGTTTTTATAGTTATATAAAAAGAAAAAGGGTGGCTAAAGTAAATGTTGGTCCCTTAGAGGATGAGACCGGGAAATTAATGGTGGGAAATATGGAGATGGCAAAAACACTGAATGAATATTTTGTATCAGTCTTTACAGTAGAGGACACTAAGAATATCCCAACACTGGACAAACAGGGGGCTATAGGGGGAGAGGAGCTAAACACGATCAAAATCACTAAGGAAGTGGTACTCGGTAAAATAATGGGACTCAAGGCGGATAAATCACCTGGACCTGATGGCTTACATCCTAGGGTCTTGAGGGAAGTGGCGGTAGGGATTGTAGATGCATTGGTAATAATTTTCCAAAACTCCCTGGACTCAGTCAGCAAAGATCCCGGCAGACGGGAAAACTGCTAATGTAACACCCTTATTTAAAAAGGGCAGTAGACAGAAGGCTGGAAACTATAGACCGGTTAGCCTAACATCTGTGGTAGGTAAAATTTTGGAGAGCATTATTAAGGAGACAGTAACGGGACATTTGGATAATCATAATTTAATAGGACAAAGTCAGCATGGTTTTATGAAGGGGAAGTCATAGAACATAGAAGAACATAGAAGAGTACAGCACAGTACAGGCCCTTCGGCCCTCGATGTTGTGCCGAGCATTGTCCGAGACCAAGATCAAGCTATCACACTCCCTATCACTCTGGTGTGCTCCATGTGCTTATCCAATAACCGCTTGAAAGTTCCTAAAGTGTCCGACTCCACTATCACAGCAGGCAGTCCATTCCACACCCCAACCACTCTCTGAGTAAAGAATCTACCTCGGACATCCCTTCTATATCTCCCCCCATGCACCTTATAGTTATGCCCCCTTGTAACAGCTGCCTCTACCCGAGGAAATAGTCTTTGAACATCCACTCTATCTATCCCCCTCATCATCTTATAAACCTCTATTAAGTCGCCTCTCATCCTCCTCCGCTCTAAAGAGAAAAGCCCCAACTCCCTCAATCTTTCCTCATAAGACCTCCCCCCCAAACCAGGCAGCATCCTGGTAAATCTCCTTTGCACTCTTTCCAATGCTTCCACGTCCTTCCTATAGTGAGGTGACCAGAACTGCACACAATATTCCAACTGTGGTCTCACCAAGGTCCTGTACAGTTGCAGCATAACCTCACGGTTCTTAAACTCAAACCCTCTGTTAATAAACGCCAACACACCATAGGCCTTCTTTACTGCTCTATCCACTTGAGTGGCAACCTTCAGAGATTTGTGGATATGAACCCCCAGATCCCTCTGCTCCTCCACGTTCCTCAGAACCCTGCCGTTGACCCTGTAATCCTTATTCAAATTGGCCCTACCAAAATGAATCACCTCGCACTTATCCGGGTTAAATTCCATCTGCCATTTTTCGGCCCAGCTCTGCATCCAATCAATGTCTCTTTACAGCCGACAACTGCCCTCCACCTCATCCACTACTCCACCAATCTTGGTGTCATCAGCAAATTTACTGATCCACCTTTCAGTCCCCTCCTCCAAGTCATTGATAAAAATCACAAACAGCAGAGGACCCAGCACCGACCCCTGTGGCACACCGCTGGTAACTGGTCTCCAGTCCGAAAAAGTTCCATCCACCACCACCCTCTGCCTTCTATGAGATAAAATTGAGAGGTCGCACAACACCAGGTTATAGTCCAACAGTTTTATTTTAAATCACAAGCTTTCGGAGTTAAAACTCCTTCGTCGGGTGAAGTGAGGAGATACAGAATCGTCAAAGCATATATAGATAGAGAACAAAGAGACGTGATCCGGACTCGAGTCGTCGCTGGCCTGTTCACAGATGCGACTCCCAGCAAAAAAATAAATAAATAAAACTGTTGGACTATAACCTGGTGTTGTGCGACCTCTCAATTTTGTCCACCCCAGTCCAACACCGGCTTCTATGAGATAGCCAGTTACTTATCCAATCGGCCAAATTTCCCTCTATCCCACAACTCCTTACTTTCTTCATGAGACGCCCATGGGGAACCTTATCAAACGCCTTACTAAAATCCATGTATACGACATCAACTGCTCTACCTTCATCTACACACTTAGTTACCTCCTCAAAGAATTCAATCAAATTTGTTAGGCAAGACTTACCCTTCACGAATCCGTGTTGACTATCCCTGATTAAGTTGCCCCTTTCCAAATGGTCATAAATCCTATCCCTCAGGACCTTTTCCATTATCTTACCAACCACCGAAGTAAGACTAACCGGCCTATAATTACCAGGGTCATTCCTATTTCCTTTCTTGAAGAGAGGAACAACATTCGCCACTCTCCAGTCCTCTGGCACCATTCCCGTGGACAGTGAGGACCCAAAGATCAAAGCCAGAGGCTCTGCAATCTCCTCCCTTGCCTCCCAAAGAATCCTAGGATATATCCCATCTGGCCCAGGGGACTTATCGACCCTCAGGTTCTTCAAAATTGCTAAAACATCTTCCCTCAGAATATATACCACCTCCAGCCTATCCACCTTTATCACACTCTCATCCTCAAGAACATGGCCCCTCTCCTCGGTGAACACTGACGAAAAGTATTCATTCATCACCTCTCCTATCTCTTCTGACTCCATGCACAAGTTCCCACTACTGTCCTTGACCGGCCCTACCCTCACCCTGGTCATTCTTTTATTTCTCACATAAGAGTAAAAGGCCTTGGTGTTTTTCTTGATCCGACCCGCCAAGGACTTCTCATGCCCCCTCCTAGCTCTCCTAAGCTCTTTTTTTAGCTCATTCCTTGCTACCTTGTACCCCTCAATCGACCCAACTGAACCTTGTTTTCTCATCCTTACATACGCTTCCTTTTTCCTCTTGACTAGACATTCAACCTCTTTTGTGAACCATGGTTCTCTCACTCGGCCATTTCCTCCCTGCCTGACAGGGACATACCTATCAAGGACACGCAGTAATTGCTCCATGAAAAAGCTCCACTTTTCGTTTGTGCCTTTCCCTGATAGTTTCTGTTCCCATCTTATACTCCCTAATTCTTGCCTAATCGCATCATAATTACCCCTCCCCCAATTATAAACCCTGCCCTGCCGTATGGCCCTATCCCTCTCCATTGCAATAGTGAAAGTTACCGAATTGTGGTCACTATCTCCAAAGTGCTCTCCCACATACAAATCAAACACTTGGCCCGGTTCATTACCCAGTACCAAATCCAACGTGGCCCCACCTCTTGTTTGACAAATTTGCTGGAGTTCTTTGAGGAAGTAACACACAGGGTGGATAAAGGGGAACCAGTGGATGTGGTGTATTTAGATTTCCAAAAGGCATTTGACAAGGTGCCACACAAAAGATTATTGCTTAAGATAAAAAATCACGGGATTGGGGGTAATATTCTGGCATGGAGAGAGGATTGGCTATCTAACAGAAGGCAGAGAGTTGGGATAAATGGTTCATTCTCAGACTGGCAATCAGTAACTAGTGGTGTTCCGCAGGGGTCAGTGCTGGGTCCCCAACTCTTTACAATCTATATTAACGATTTGGAGGAGGGGACCATGTGTAACATATCAAAGTTTGCAGATGATACTAAGATGGGAGGGAAAGTAGTGAGTGAGGAGGACATAAAAAATCTGCAAGGGGACATAGACAGGCTAAGTAAGTGGGCAGAGATTTGGCAGATGGAATACAATATTGGAAAGTGTGAGGTTATGCACTTTGGCAGGAAAAATAGTAGAGAAAGTTATTATCTAAATGGCAAGAAACTGTAAAGTACTGAAGTACAAAGGGATCTGGGGGTCCTGGTGCACGAAACTCAAAAGGTTAGTATGCAGGTGCAGCAAGTGATTAAGAAGGCCAATGGAATGTTGGCTTTCATTGCTAAGGGGATAGAATATAAAAATAGGGAGGTATTGCTTCAGTTGTACAAGGTATTGGTGAGACCGCACCTGGAATACTGCATGCAGTTTTGGTGTCCATACTTAAGAAAAGACATACTTGCTCTCGAGTCAGTACAAAGAAGGTTCACTCGGTTAATCCCGGGGATGAGGGGATGGACATATGAGGAGAGGTTGGGTGGATTGGGACTCTACTCATTGGAGTTCAGAAGAATGAGAGGCGATCTCATTGAAACATATAAGATTGTGAAGGGGTTGGATCGGGTGGATGCGGGGAGGATGTTCCCGATGATGGGTGAAACTAGAACTAGGGGGCATCGTCTTAGAATAAGGGGCTGCTCTTTCAAAACTGAGATGAGAAGGAACTATTTCACTCAGAGGGTGGTAGGTCCATGGAATATGCTGCCCCAAAAAGCTGTAGAAGCTACATCATTACATAAATTTAAAACAGAAATAGACAGTTTCCTAGAAGTAAAGGGAATTAAGGGTTACGGGGAGCGGGCAGGAATTTGGACATGAGTCCAGGTTCGGATCGGTCATGGCCCTGTGGGTAGTGGAGCGGGCCCAGGGGCCGTGTAGCCTGATCCTGCTCCTATTTCGTGTGTCCAATTCTGTTAGATGCAGGAGATGGTTCTGTGATAGTAGATAGTAGATTGGCGGTTAGGATCAGATCAGCCATGATCTTATTGAATGGCGGAGCAGGCTCGAGGGGCCAATTGGCCTACTCCTGCTCCTATTTCTTATGTTCTTATGTTCTTATGAATATTAAGAGAATCAAGGGATGTGGGGATAGTGCAGGAAAGTGGAGTTGAGGTAGATGATCAGCCGTGATCTTATTGAATGGCGGAGCAGGCTCGAGGGGCCCAATGGCCGACTCCTGCTCCTATTTCTTATGTTCTTATGTGCTTCCTCAGTACTGCCCCTCCTACAGTGCGGCGCTCCCTCAGTACTGCCCCTCCTACAGTGCGGCGCTCCCTCAGTACTGCCCCTCCTACAGTGCGGCGCTCCCTCAGTACTGCCCCTCCGACAGTGCGGTGATCCCTCATGTACTGCCCCTCCGACAGTGCGAGGCTTCCTCAATACTCCCCCTCTGACAGTGCAGTGCTCCCTCAGTACTGCCCCTCCGACAGTGCAGCGCTCCCTCAGTACTGCCCCTCCTACAGTGCGGCGCTCCCTCAGTACTGCCCCTCCGACAGTGCGCCGCTCCCTCAGTACTGCCCCTCCGACAAGGCAGCGCTCCCTCAGTACTGCCCCTCCGACAGTGCGGCACTCCCTCAGTACTGCCCCTCCGACAGTGCGTCGCTCCCTCAGTACTGCCCCTCCGACAGTGCGGCTCTCTCTCAGTACTGCCCCTCCGACAGTGCGGCGCTCCCTCAGTACTGCCCCTCCGACAGTGCGGTGCTCCCTCAGTACTGCCCCTCCGACAGTGCGGCGCTCCCTCAGTACTGCCCCTCCGACAGTGCGGCGCTCCCTCAATACTGCCTCTCCGACAGTGCGGCGCTCCCTCAGTACTGCCCCTCCGACAGCGCGGAGCTCCCTCAGTACTACCCCTCCGACAGTGCGGCGCTCCCTCAGTACTGCCCCTCCGACAGTGCGGTGCTCCCTCAGTACTGCCCCTCTGACAGTGCGGCGCTCCCTCAGTACTGCCCCTCTGACAGTGCGGCGCTCCCTCAGTACTGCCCCTCTGACAGTGCGGCGCTCCCTCAGTACTGCCCCTCCGACAGTGCGGCGCTCCCTCAGCTCTGGCACTGGGGAGTGCCGGCCTGGATTGTGGGGGTGACGTCTGTGGAGTGGGGGCTCGAACCCACGACCTTCTGTCTCTGAGGCGAGCGAGCGAGAGAGAGCTAATCCCACTGAGCCACGATTGGCACAGAGCAACAATGAGATTGCGATTGAGACTGGAGAGTGAAGGCTGACTGACTGACAGGACATATATTTCAAAGTAAGATTGCGAAGAAGCTCATGGTATCAGATGTACTTGGATCCGATTGAAAGCTATTAATTAGCACCAGCGCAAGAGGATGAGATTGGCAATCCCTCCGCAATGGGAAGCTGATTAAATAGATCCGCATGGATCTTCCCACTGTTAAAAGCTCCTGTTCCGAGTTGCCGTTGTTTCAAGGGACTGTACACATTGCACAGAGATGATTAACCCTTCCAGTCTCTTCCCCTTCCCCTCCCAATTAACCTTGTGCGCCCCTAGAACCGTGAGTGGTGGCACGGCATCCTTTGGCGTTCTCATATTCTCTACAGACATTCTCAACATAATTATGTCTGACCTGCTCCAACTGAGGGCTCTGGAGGCATTGCACCCCAGGGCAGGTACAGCACGGGTTAGATACAGAGTAAAGCTTCCCTCTACACTGTCTCCATCAAACACTCCCAGGGCAGGTACAGCACGGGTTTGATACAGAGTAAAGCTCCCTCTACACTGTCCCATCAAACACTCCCAGGACAGGTACAGCACGGGTTAGATACAGAGTAAAGCTCCCTCTGCACTGTCCCATCAAACACTCCCAGGGCAGGTACAGCACGGGTTAGATACAGAGTAAAGCTCCCTCTACACTGTCCCATCAAACACTCCCAGGGCAAGTACAGCACGGGTTAGATACAGAGTAAAGCTCCCTCTACACTGTCCCATCAAACACTCCCAGGGCAGGTACAGCACGGGTTAGATACAGAGTAAAGCTCCCTCTACACTGTCCCATCAAACACTCCCAGGGCAGGTACAGCACGAGTTAGATACAGAGTAAAGCTCCCTCTGCATTGTCCCATCAAACACTCCCAGGGCAAGTACAGCACGGGTTAGATCCAGAGTAAAGCTCCCTCTACACCGTCCCAGGGCAGATAGATCAGGGCTCATAACATCGCCTGTCTCTGCCCCTGCCTTAGCTCATCTGCTGCTGAAACTCTCATCCATATCTTTGTTATCTGTAGACTTGACTATTCCAAAGCACCTCTTGCCGACCTCCCATCTTCTACCCTGTGTAAATTTGAGGTCATCCAAAACTCTGCTGCCCGATTCCTAACTCACACCGAGTCCCGTTCACCCATCACCCCCTGTTGCTCGCTGACCTACATTGGCTCCCGGTTGAGCAACGCCTTAATTTTAAGATTCTCATCCTTGTTTTCAAATCCCTCCGCGGCCTCCTCGCCCTCTCCCTATCTCTGTCACCTCCTTTAGCCCTACAACCCTCCCAGATCTCTGCGCTCCTCCAATTCCGGCCTCTTGCGCATCCCCCGATTTCCATCGCTCCACCATTGGCGGCCGTGCTTTCAGCCGCCTGGGCCCCGAGCTCTGGAATTCCCTCCCTAAACCTCTCCGCCTCTCTCTCCTCCTTTAAGACGCTCCTTAAAACCGACCTCTTTGACACAGCTTTTGGTCGCCTGTCCTAATATCTCCTGATGTGGCTCGCTGTCAAATTTTGTTTGATTTACGCTCCTGTGAATCGCCTTGGGACGTTTTACTACGTTAAAGGTGCTATATAAATACAAGATGGTATGTTGGCCTTCATTGCAAGAGGATTTGAGTACAGAAGCAAGGATGTCTTACTACAGTTGTACAGGGCCTTGGTGAGACCACACCTGGAGTACTGTGTGCAGTTTTGATCTCCTTACCTAAGACAGGATATACTTGCCATAGAGGGAGTGCAGCGAAGGTTCACCAGACTGATTCCTGGGATGGCAGGACTGTCGTATGAGGAGAGATTGGGTCGACTAGGCCTGTATTCACTCGAGTTTAGAAGAATGAGAGGGGGATCTCGTGGAAACGTATAAAATTCTGACAGGGCTTAGACAGACTGGATGCAGGGAGTAAAGACAGAAAATGCTGGAGATACTCAGCAGGTCAGGCAGCATCTGTGAAGAGAGAAACACAGTTAACGTTTCAGGTCGATGACCCTTCGTCAGAACTGGAAAAAAGCAGGAAATGGAACAGGTTTTTCAGCAAGTGTAGAGGCTGGGAAAGGGGAGAGGGGAGGAAAGAACAAAAGGGAAGGTCTGTGATAGGATAGAAAGCGGAGGAGGTTAAGAGACAGTAAGAGGTGTTCAAGGCAAAAGGAAATGGTAATGGGACAGGTTAAGAAACAAAGGATGGCTCGAGATGAAGTGTCAATAGCGCTGGCACAGTGAAAGACAGCTGCCATGCGGGGGAAGAAGAAAAAATATATCTATGATAGGGTCAGAGGTTATGATCTGAAATTGTTGAACTCTATGTTGAGTCCAGAAGGCTGTAAAGTGCCTAATCGAAAGATGAGGTGCTGTTCCTCGAGCTTACGCTGAGCTTTGTTGGAACAGCGTAAGAGGCCGAGGACGGAGAGGTCAGAGTGGGAGTGGAGCGGAGAATTAAAGTGACAGGCGACCGGAAGCTCGGGGTCGCCCTTACGGACTGAACGGAGGTGTTCCGCAAAGCGGTCACCCAATCTGCGTTTGGTCTCCCCAGTGTAGAGGAGACCACATCGTGAGCAGCGAATACAGTATACTAGATTGCAGGAAGTACAATTAAATCGCTGTTTCACCTTTAAGGGGTGTTTGGGGCCCTGGAGAGTGGGAAGGGGGGAGGTATAAGGGCATGTGTTGTATCATGGATGTAGGGAGGATGTTTTCCCTGGCTGGGGGTCTAGAACGAGGGGGTCACAGTCTCGGGATACGGGGTAGGACATTTAGGACTGAGATGAGGAGAAATTTCTTCACTCAGAGGGTGGTGAACCTGTGGAATTCTCTACCACAGAAGGCTGTGGAGGCCAAGTCACTGAATATATTTAAGAAGGAGATAGATAGATTTCTAGACGCAAAAGGCATCAAGGGGTATGGGGAGAGAGCGGGAATATGGTCTTGAGATAGAGGATCAGCCATAATCACATTGAATGGCGGAGCAGGCTCGAAGGGCCAAATAGCCAACTCCTGCTCCTATTTTTCTATGTTTCTGTGTTGTTGTTGATGTCTTGGTGGAATGTCATTAATTCAGTGAGAGTGAAAGACTGGTTTGGGATTGGCGCTCGCAGTTTTAGATGGAGGGAGCGAGGAATAATTGAGGGGCAGACAACATCCCGGTTTGAGAAGCGAGGCAAAATCAGTGCAGCCACGAGCATCTTTTGGAATATGATTGCAGCTCAGAGAGCGACCACGACCGGGCTTCTGCCAGTAAGCCAGGAGAGGCCTGCCAAGATAGGCCCCGCCTCAGCCTCGGTTAGACAGAGAGGGAGAGGCCCAGAGGGGCCTCGCAGGAGGGACTGAGAGATTCAGTCATCGGGAGACGAGAGAGGGCCCGGGGCTGGCAATGACTGACTTCATTGTGGACGGACACAAGCCAAGCTTATTCAGCGCAGCCTGAAAGGAACAAGGGAGTCACACAGAGACAGTGCAAGTGTGACCCGCAAGCGGGCCTCGCAAGATTGGCTCTAACCCAGCTTGTGTATGAGAGAGAGAGAGAGACTGCAAAGAAACAAAGACTCGCATTTCTCCAGCGCCTTTCACCACCTCAGGACATCCCAAAGCGCCTCACAGACAATGACGTAACTTTTTCGATCCGTAGTCACTGTTGTAATGTAGGAAAAGCGGCAGCCAATTTGGGCACAGCAAGCTCCCACAAACAGCAATGTGATAATGACCCAGATTGTCTGTTTTTTAGTGAAGTTGGTTGAGGGATAAATATTGGCCCCTCAGTATCGCCCCTCCGACAGTGCGGCGCTCCCTCAGTACCGCCCCTCCGACAGTGCGGTGCTCCCTCAGTACTGCCCCTCCGACAGTGCGGCGCTCCCTCAGTACTGCCCCTCCGACAGTGCGGCGTTCCCTCAGTACTGCCCCTCCGACAGTGCAGCGCTCCCTCAGTGCTCCCCCTCAGACAGTGCGGCGCTCCCTCAGTACCGCCCCTCCGACAGTGCGGCGCTCCCTCAGTACTGCCCCTCCGACAGTGCGGCGCCCCTCAGTACTGCCCCTCCGACAGTGCGGCGCTCCCTCAGTACTGCCCCTCCGACAGTGCGGCGCTCCCTCAGTACTGCCCCTCCGACAGTGCGGCGCTCCCTCAGTACTGCCCCTCCGACAGTGCGGCGCTCCCTCAGTACCGCCCCTCCGACAGTGCGGCGCTCCCTCAGTACCGTCCCTCCGACAGTGCGGAGCTCCCTCAGTACTGCCCCTGTAACAGTGCGGCGCTCCCTCAGTACCGCCCCTCCGACAGTGCGGCGCTCCCTCAGTGCTGCCCCTCCGACAGTGCAGCGCTCCCTCAGTACTGCCCCTCTGACAGTGCGGCGCTCCCTCAGTACTGCCCCTCTGACAGTGCGGCGCTCCCTCAGTACTGCCCCTCCGACAGTGCGGTGCTCCCTCAGTACTGCTCCTCCGACAGTGTGGCGCTCCCTCAGTACTGCCCCCCCGACAGTGCGGCGCTCCCTCAGTACTGCCCCTCCGACAGTGCGGCGTTCCCTCAGTACTGCCCCTCCGACAGTGCGGCGCTCCCTCAGTACAGCACCTCTATAGCTGGTGGAGACCGTATCTGCATGACCTGCCAAGGAATGGCGTAATAAGCCTTAACTGTGTGAACCAAAATCAGCCTCCCTCGGGTTATTTGCCAACCGTGTAAGGATGTGCTTTTTCATGAGTGGCTCATTATTTCTTGCCTCCATAGTTCAGAAGGAAACAGCATCATGCTGTGTGGGGATTGACGGGTGGAGTCAAGCGATGCAAGTCATCATTTATTGCCCATGTCAGCTGTGGCTCAGTGGGGAGCACCTCTCGGCTCTGAGTCAGAAGTTTCTGGGTTCAAATCCCACTCCAGAGACTTGAGCACAGAAATCTAGGCTGACACTCCCCAGTGCAGTACTGCGGGAGCGCCGCACTGTCGGAGGGGCAGTACTGAGGGAGCGCCGCACTGTCGGAGGGGCAGTACTGAGGGAGCGCCGCACTGTCGGAGGGGCAGTACTGAGGGAGCGCCGCACTGTCGGAGGGGCAGTACTGAGGGAGTGCCGCACTGTCGGAGGGGCAGTACTGAGGGAGCGCCGCACTGTCGGAGGGGCAGTACTGAGGTAGCGCCGCACTGTCGGAGGGTCAGTACTGGGGGAGCACCGCATTGTCGGAGGGCCAGTACTGAGGGAGCGCCGCAATGTCGGAGGGGCAGTACTGAGGGAGCGCCGCACTGTCGGAGGGGCAGTACTGAGGGAGCGCCGCACTGTCAGAGGGGCAGTACTGAGGGAGCGCCGCACTGTCTGAGGGGCAGTACTGAGGGAGCGCCGCACTGTCGGAGGGGCAGTACTGAGGGAGCGCCGCACTGTCGGAGGGGCAGTACTGAGGGAGCGCCGCACTGTCAGAGGGGCAGTACTGAGGGAGCGCCGCACTGTCGGAGATGCCGTCTTTCGGATGAGACGTTAAACTCGAGGCCCCGTCTGATCTCTCAGGTGGCCGTAAAAGATCCCACGGCCACTATTTTGAAGAAGAGCAGGGGAGGGGTTCTCCCCGGTGTCCTGGGGCCAATATTTATCCCTCAAGTAACCCGAGGGAGGCTGATTTTGGATCGCACACATGAGGCGTATTGTGCCATTCCTCTGCAGGTTGTGCGTTCGGGGAACGTTAAATGCACCAAAGGTTGAAATTTGAGCGATGCCTTCGCACATCTGGTGTCCGCCAGCTGTTGAAACCACAGCCTTGTTGGTCGCGCTTTTGAGTCAGCGCTTCCCCTTTGAAGTTGTCACGTCAACTCTTCCCCCTGGATCTCACGATACACTTCCAGGTTCTGGCCACAGTCCATTATCTTTAGTGTCGGATCACGGCGGACAGTTTTAGTCTCCTTATTTAAGGAAGGATATACTTGTATTGGTGGCAGTTCAGAGAAGGTTCACGAGGTTAATTCCTGGGATGAAGGGGTTGACGTATGACGAAAGGTTGAGCAGGTTGAGCCTATACTCATTGGAGTTTAGAAGAATGAGAGGTGATCTTATTGAAACATATAAGATTCTGAGGGGGATTGACAGGGTCGATGCAGGGAGGATATTTCTCCTAGTGGGTGAATCTAGAACTAGGGGGCATAGTTTCAGAATAAGGGGTCGCCCATTTAAGACAGAGATGAGGAGGAATTTCTTCTCTCAGAGGGTGGTGAATCTTTGGAATTCTCTACCCCAGAGAGCTGTGGAGGCGGAGTCACTGAATATATTCAAGGAGGAGATAGACAGATATTTGAACTGCAAGGGAGTCGAGTGGTACGGGGAGAGAGCGGGAAGGTGGCGTTGAGGACAAGATTGGATCAACCATGATCTCATTGAATGGCGGAGCAGACTCGAGGGGCCGATTGGCCGACTCCTGCTCCTGTTTCCCAATTCCACCATTTACTGGTGCCCTCTCCCAATTCCCCCAGCGCTGCATCAGTACTGCTCTTCCGACAGTGCGGCGCTCCCTCAGTACTGGCACTGGGAGTGTCGGTCTGAATTGTGGGGCTCGAGTCTCTGGAGTGGGTGGCTCGAACCCAGAACTTTCTGATCCAGAGAGAGAGAGAGAGAGAGAGCGCTAAACCCACTGAGCCACGACTGGTACTCAATAATGACGGGACCTGAATGTCCCTGAGAGGATCCAAGGTTAAACAGTGAAGATTTACATCTGGGTAGCAGGGATTTTAATGTTCGAAGGGTTGGGCTCATTTCTGTTGAACGTGCGGAGAATTTGACTGGACCTCATCCTTGTTTTCAACAGTGTTGATCGGATCCGATGTTCTAATTGTGTTAAGGGTTCAAATCCCAGGGAGTTTAGATATGATGGAGCTTGGAGAACAGAGGGGACATCGAGGAACCATTGCAGTGGAAGGGGATAGAGCTATGAG
>JASTWF010001541.1:34770-74400 GCA_030390025.1 Squalus acanthias
CCCCAGTGCCAGAGCTGAGGGAGCGCCGCACTGTCGGAGGGGCAGTACTGAGGGAGCGCCGCACTGTCAGAGGGGCAGTACTGAGGGAGCGCCGCACTGTCGGAGGGGCAGTACTGCGGGAGCGCCGCACTGTCAGAGGGCAGTACTGAGGGAGTGCCGCACTGTCGGAGGGGCAGTACTGAGAGAGTGCCGCACTGTCAGAGGGGCAGTACTGAGGGAGCGCCGCACTGTCGGAGGGGCAGTACTGAGGGAGTGCCGCACTGTCGGAGGGGCAGTACTGAGAGAGTGCCGCACTGTCAGAGGGGCAGTACTGAGGGGCGCCGCACTGTCGGAGGGGCAGTACTGAGGGAGCGCCGCACTGTCGGAGGGGCAGTACTGAGGGAGAGCCACACTGTCGGAGGGGCAGTTCTGAGGGAGCGCCGCACTGTCGGAGGGGCAGTACTGAGGGAGAGCCGCACTGTCGGAGGGACAGTACTGAGGGATCACCGCACTGTCGGAGGGGCAGTACTGAGGGAGCGCCGCACTGTCAGAGGGGCAGTACTGAGGGAGCGCCGCACTGTCGGAGGGGCGGTACTGAGGGAGCGCCGCACTGTCGGAGGGGCAGTACTGAGGGAGCGCCGCACTGTCAGAGGGGCAGTACTGAGGGAGAGCCGCACTGTCGGAGGGGCAGTACTGAGGGAGTGCCGCACTGTCGGAGGGGCAGTACTGAGGGAGCGCCGCACTGTCGGAGGGCAGTACTGAGGGAGCGCCGCACTGTCGGAGGGGCAGTACTGAGAGAGCGCCGCACTGTCGGAGGGGCAGTACTGAGAGAGCACCGCACTGTCGGAGGGGCAGTACATGAGGGATCACCGCACTGTCGGAGGGGCAGTACTGAGGGAGCGCCGCAGTGTCGGAGGGGGAGTACTGAGGTAGCGCCGCACTGACAGAGGGGCAGTACTGAGGGAGCGCCGCACTGTCGGAGAGGCAGTATTGAGGGAGAGCCGCACTGTGGGAGGGGCAGTACTGAGGGAGCGCCGCACTGTCGGAGGGGCAGTACTGAGGGAGTGCCGCACTGTCGGAGGGGCAGTACTGAGGGAGCGCCGCACTGTGGGAGGGGCAGTCCTGAGGGAGCGCCGCACTGTCGGAGGGGCAGTACTGAGGAAGCACATAAGAACTTAAGAAATAGGAGCAGGAGTCGGCCATTGGGCCCCTCGAGCCTGCTCCGCCATTCAATAAGATCACGGCTGATCATCTACCTCAACTCCACTTTCCTGCACTATCCCCATATCCCTTGATTCCCTTAATATTCAAAAAGCTATCGATCTCTGTCTTGAATAAACTCAACGACTGAGCCTCCACAGCCCTCTGGGGTCGAGAATTCCAAAGATTCACCGCCCTCTGAATGAAGAAATTCCTCCTCATCTCAGTCCTAAATGGCTGAGCCCTTATTCTGAGACTGTGACCCCTGGTTCTAGACTCCCCAGCCAGGGGAAACAGCCTCCCTGCATCTACCCTGTCAAGTCCTGTAAGAATGTTGTATGTTTCAATGAGATCACCTCTCATTCTTCTAAACTCTAGAGAATATAGGCCTAGTCGACTCAATCTCTCCTCACAGGACAATCCCCCCATCCCAGGAATCAGTCTGGTGAACCTGTGTTGCACTCCCTCTATGGCAAGTATATCCTTCCTGAGGTAAGGAGACCAAAACTGTACACAATACTCCAGGTGTGGTCTCACCAGAGGCCTATATAATTGCAGTAAAATGTGTTTACTCTTATACTCAAATCCTCTTGTAATAAAGGCCAACATACCATTTGCTTTCCTAATTGCTCGCTGTACCTGCATGTTAACTTTCAGTGATTTGTGTACAAGGACACCCAGGTCCCTCTGAACACCAACATTTCCCAATTTCTCACCATTTAAAAAATCCTCCTGTTCCTGTGTGATAGGCTCGAGGGGCTGAATGGGCTCCTCCTGTTCCTGTGTAACAGGCTCGAGGGGCTGAACGGGCGTCCTCCTGTTCCTGTGTAACAGGCTCGAGGGGCTGAATGGGCCTCCTCCTGTTCCTGTGTAACAGGCTCGAGGTGCTGAATGGGCCTCCTCCTATTCCTGTGTAAAAGGCTCGAGGGTCTGAATGGGACTCCTCCTGTTCCTGTGTAACAGGGTCGATGGGCTGAATGGGCCTCCTCCTGTTCCTGTGTAACAGGCTCGAGGGGCTGAATGGGCCTCCTCCTATTCCTGTGTAAAAGACTCGAGGGGCTGAATGGGCCTCCTCCTGTTCCTGTGTAACAGGCTCGAGGGGCTGCATGGGCCTCCTACTGTTCCTATGGTAACAGCTTCGAGGGGCCGAATGGGCCTCCTCCTGTTCCTGTGTAACAGGCTCAAGGGGCTGAATGGGCCTCCTCCTGTTCCTGTGTAACAGGCTCGAGGGTCTGAATGGGCCTCCTCCTGTTCCTGTGTAACAGGCTCGATGGTCTGAATGGGCCTCCTCCTGTTCCTGTGTAACAGGCTCAAGGGGGCTGAATGGGCCTCCTCCTGTTTCTGTGTAACAGGCTCGAGGCACTGAATGGACCTCCTCCTGTTCCTGTGTAACAGGCTCGAGGGGGCTGAAGGGGCCTCCTCCTGTTCCTGTGTAACAGGCTCGGGGGGCTGAATGGACCTCCTCCTGTTCCTGTGTAACAGGCCCGAGGGGCTGAATGGGCCTCCTCCTGTTCCTGTGTAACAGGTTCGAGGGGGCTTGATGGGCCTACTCCTGTTCCTGTGTAACAGGCTCGAGGGTCTGAATGGGCCTCCTCCTGTTCCTGTGTAACAGGCTCGAGGGTCTGAATGGGCCTCCTCCTGTTCCTGTGTAACAGGCTTGAGGGTCTGAATGTGCCTCCTCCTGTTCCTGTGTAACAGGCTCGAGGGGGCTGAATGGGCCTCCTCCTGTTCCTGTGTAACAGGCTCGATGGTCTGAATGGGCCTCCTCCTGTTCTTGTGTAACAGGCTCGATGGTCTGAATGGGCCTCCTCCTGTTCTTGTGTAACAGGTTCGAGGGGCTGAATGGGCCTCCTCCTGTTCCTGTGTAACAGTCTCGAGGGTGCTGAATGGACCTCCTCCTGTTCCTGTGTAACAGGCTCGAGGGGCTGAATGAGCTTCCTCCTGTTCCTGTGTAACAGGCTCGATGGTCTGAATGGGCCTCCTCCTGTTCCTGTGTAACAGGCTCGAGGGGCTGAATGGACTTCCTCCTGTTCCTGTGTAACAGGCTCGAGGGGCTGAATGGGCCTCCTCCTGTTCCTGTGTAACAGGCTCGAGGGGGCCGGATGTGCCTCCTCCTGTTCCTGTGTAACAGGCTCGAGGGGCTGAATGGGCCTCCTCCTGTTCCTGTGTAACAGGCTAAAGGGGGCTGGATGTGCCTCCTCCTGTTCCTGTGTAACAGGCTCGAGGGGGCTGGATGTGCCTCCTCCTGTTCCTGTGTAACAGGCTCGAGGGGGCTGAATGGGCCTCCTCCTGTTCCTGTGTCACAGGCTCGAGGGGCTGAATGGGCCTCCTCCTGTTCCTGTGTAACAGGTTCGAGGGGGCTGGATGTGCCTCCTCCTGTTCCTGTGTAACAGGCTCGAGGGGCTGAATGGGCCTCCTCCTGTTCCTGTGTAACAGGCTCGATGGTCTGAATGGGCCTCCTCCTGTTCCTGTGTAACAGGTTCGATGGTCTGAATGGGCCTCCTCCTGTTCCTGTGTAACAGGCTCGAGGAGCTGAATGGGCCTCCTCCTGTTCCTGTGTAACAGGCTCGAGGGGGCTGAATGGGCCTCCTCCTGTTCCTGTGTAACAGGCTCGAGGGGGCTGAATAGGCCTCCTCCTGTTCCTGTCTAACAGGCTCGAGGGGGCTGAATAGGCCTCCTCCTGTTCCTGTCTAACAGGCTCGAGGGACTGAATGGCCTCCTCCTGTTCCTGTTTAACAGGCTCGAGGGGGCTGAATGGGCCTCCTCCTGTTCCTGTGTAACAGGTTCGAGGGGGCTGGATGTGCCTCCTCCTGTTCCTGTGTAACAGGCTCGAGGGGCTGAATGGGCCTCCTCCTGTTCCTGTGTAACAGGCTCGATGGTCTGAATGGGCCTCCTCCTGTTCCTGTGTAACAGGTTCGAGAGGCTGAATGGGCCTCCTCCTGTTCCTGTGTAACAGGCTCGAGGGGGCTGAATGGGCCTCCTCCTGTTCCTGTGTAACAGGCTCGAGGGGGCTGAATGGGCCTCCTCCTGTTACTGTGTAACAGGCTCGAGGGGCTGAATGGGCCTCCTACTGTTCCTGTGTAAAAGGCTCGAGGGGCTGAATGGGCCTCCTACTGTTCCTGTGTAAAAGGCTCGAGGGGCTGAATGGGCCTCCTCCTGTTGCTGTGTGACAGGCTCGAGGGGGCTGAATGGGCCTCCTCCTGTTCCTATGTAACAGGCTCGAGGGGCTGAATGGGCCTCCTCCTGTTCCTGTGTAAAAGGCTCGAGGGGCTGAATGGGCCTCCTCCTGTTGCTGTGTGACAGGCTCGAGGGGCTGAATGGGCCTCCTCCTGTTCCTATGTAACAGGCTCGAGGGGCTGAATGGGCCTCCTCCTGTTCCTGTGTAACAGGCTCGAGGGGCTGAATGGGCCTCCTCCTGTTCCTGTGTAACAGGCTCGAGGGGCTGAATGGGCCTCCTCCTGTTCCTGTGTAACAGGCTCGAGGGGCTGAATGGGCCTCCTCCTGTTCCTGTGTAACAGGCTCGAGGGGCTGAATGGGCCTCCTCCTGTCCCGATAAAAGGGCTCTGAATTGTGGGTAATCCGCTGCCTGTCGCTGAGCTGTTGCAGCGGAGCCTTAATCAAATCTTTTGTTGGAAAGGTAATCTCCAATTTGATCTAATTTGAAGCTAATCTATCCCCTTTGATCTCAGGAGCCAGGGCAGAATTCTGGCACGAGCGACAACTCATTAATCACACGCAGGTCAATTGCTTCTCACAGTTGTGCTTTCTCTGGCAGTTCGCTGGGGGATCCCCATCTCGCTGTTCACTCTCACTGTCACGCTTCACATCTCCCCCTGGAGTAACCGCCTTCAGTTCTGGGCTTCGCTCCTCAGGAACAGCAACAACTTATAATTATCCAGTGCCCTTAACACAGTAAAACGTCCCAAGGCGCTTCACAGGAGCGTAAATCAGGCAACATTTTTGACAGCGAGACACTTCAGGAGATATTAGGACAGGCGACCAAAAGCTGGGTCTAAGAGGTCGGTTTTTAAGGAGCGTCTTAAAGGAGGAGAGAGAGGTGGAGAGGTTTAGGGAGGGAATTCCAGAGCTCGGGGCCCAGGCGGCTGAAGGCACGGCCGCCAATGGTGGAGCGATGGAAATCGGGGGATGCGCGAGAGGCCGGAATTGGAGGAGCAGAGATCTCGGAGGGTTGGAGGAGGTTACAGAGATAGGGAGGGTTGTAGGGGCTGGAGGAGGTTACAGAGATAGGGAGGGTTGTAGGGGGCTAGAGGAGGTTACAGAGATAGGGAGGGTTGTAGGGGGCTGGAGGAGGTTACAGAGATAGGGAGGGTTGTAGGGGCTGGAGGAGGTTACAGAGATAGGGAGGGTTGTAGGGGCTGGAGGTGGTTACAGAGATAGGGAGGGTTGTAGGGGCTGGAGGAGGTTACAGAGATAGGGAGGGTTGTAGGGGCTGGAGGTGGTTACAGAGATAGGGAGGGTTGTAGGGGCTGGAGGAGGTTACAGAGATAGGGAGGGTTGTAGGGGGCGGGAGGAGGTTACAGAGATAGGGAGGGTTGTAGGGGTTGGAGGAGGTTACAGAGATAGGGAGGGTTGTAGGGGCTGGAGGAGGTTACAGAGATAGGGAGGGTTGTAGGGGCTGGAGGAGGTTACAGAGATAGGGAGGGTTGTAGGGGCTGAAGGAGATTACAGAGATAGGGACGGGGGGGGGGTGCGAGGAGACCATGGAGGGATCTGAACACGAGGATGAGAATTTTGAAATCGAGGCGCTGCTTAACCGGGAGCCAATGTAGGTCAGCGAGCACAGGGGGTGATGGGTGAACGGGACTTGGTGCGAGTTAGGACTCGGGGCAGCCGAGTTTTGGATGACCTCAAGTTTACGTAGGGTAGAATGTGGGAGGCCGGCCAGGAGTGCGTTGGAATAGTCAAGTCTAGAGGTAAGAAAGGCATGGATGAGGGTTTCAGCAGCGGATGAGCTGAGGCAGGGGCGGAGACGGGCGATGTTACGGAGGTGGAAGTAGGCGGTCTTTGTTATGCCGTGGATATGTGGTCGGAAGCTCATCTCAGGGTCAAATATGACACCAAGGTTGCGAACAGTGTGGTTCAGCCGCGGACAGATGTTAGGGAGAGGGATGGAGTCGGTGGATCGGGAACGGAATTCGTGGCGGGGACCGAAAACAATGGCTTCGCTCTTCCCAATATTTAGTTGGAGGATATTTCTTGCTCATCGGACAAGCAGTCTGACGATTTGGAGACCGTGGAGGGGTGGAGAGAGGTGGTGGTGAGGTAGAGCTGGGTGTCGTCAGCGTACATGTGGAAACTGACGCTGTGTTTTCGGATGATGTCGCCAAGGGGCAACATGTAGATGAGAAATAGGATGGGGGCCAAGGATAGATCCTTGGGGGACACCAGAGATTATGATAAAAGGGTTAAATCACGAGGGCAGGTTGGCACAGACTGGGCTCGTGTTCCCTGAAGTTTAGAAGATTAAGGGGGTGATCTAATCGAGGTGTTTGAGATGATTAAAGGAGCTGTTCGAGGCGAGAGAGAGAAACTATATCCTTTGCTTAGCTTCAAATTAGAACAAACCGGAATGATCTCTTTTCAATTTCCAATTGACCCACAGCCTCAACAGCTTTTTGGGGGAGAGAGTTCCAGATTTCCACCGCCCTTTGTGTGAAGAAGTGCTTCCTGACATCACCCCTGAACGGCCTGGCTCTAATTTTAAGGTTCTGCCCCCTTGTTCTGGACTCGCCCCACCAGAGGAAATGGTTTCTCTCTCTCTCTACGCTATCAACATCGTGCCTGTGCCGGCTTTTTGAAAGAGTTATCCCATTAGTCCCACTCCTCCAGCCTTGTTCTTTCCCCACAGCCCTGCAATTTCTTCCCTGTTCAAGTATTTCATAGAATCATCGAATGGTTACAGCACAGAAGGAGGCCATTCGGCCCGTCGAGCCCGTGCCGGCTCTCTGCAAGAGCACTTCAGCTAGACCCACTCCCCCGCCCTTTCCCCGTATCCCCGTGAATTTTTTTTCCTTCAGGTTCTTATCCAATTCCCTTTTGAAAGCCACGGTTGAATCTGCCTCCACCATTTCAGGCAGAACATTCCAGATCCTCACCACTCGCTGTGTAAAAAAGCGTTTCCTCATGTCGCCTTTGGTTGTTCTGCCAATCACCTTAAATCTGTGTCCTCTGGTTCTCCACCCTTCCACCAATGGGAACAGTTTCTCTCTATCTACTCTGTCCAGACCCCTCACGATTTTGAACACCTCGATCAAATCTCCTCTCAACCTTCTCTGCTCTAAGGAGAGCAACCCTAGCTTCTCCAGTCTCTCCACATCACCTGAAGTCTCTCATCCCTGGAACCATTCTGGTCAATCTCCCCTTAACCTTCTCTGCTCCAAGGAGAACAATCCCAGCTTCTCCAGTCTCTCCACATCACTGAAGAACAAAGGGGACAATTGGTAAAGATTTGAGGGGTCAGGAGGTGAGCCTCTGGGTGGCCAGAGTTGCCCCCTCTGCACCCTTGGCGTTGATATGGCAGCAGGAATGTTACACTTAGACTCAACCCTGGTGAAGTAGGTACGATGAAATCAACAATTATCACAGTCCTGATCTCCATCCAATGAGACTGTTGGAAACTCCCTGAACTGTGGATTTCAGCCTTGCGACTTGCACAAGTGTCAGCCATGGCTTAGTGGGTCGCAATCTCGCCTCTGAGTCAGAAGGTCATGGGTTCGAGCTCCCACTCCAAAGACTTGAGCCCCATCGTCCCTCCAGCCGCACTGTCGGAGGGGCGGTACTGAGGGAGCGCCGCACTGTCGGAGGGGCAGTACGGAGAGAGTGCCGCACTGTCGGCGGGGCAGTACTGAGGGAGCGCCGCACTGTCGGCGGGGCAGTACTGAGGGAGCGCCGCACTGTCAGAGGGGCAGCACTGAGGGAGCGCTGCACTGAGGGAGGGGCGGTACTGAGGGAGCGCCGCACTGAGGGAGGGGCGGTACTGAGGGAGCGCCGCACTGAGGGAGGGGCGGTACTGAGGGAGCGCCGCACTGTCGGAGGGGCAGTACTGAGGGAGTGCCGCACTGTCGGAGGGGCAGTACTGAGGGAGCGCCGCACTGTCGGAGGGGCAGTACTGAGGGAGCGCCGCACTGTCGGAGGGGAAGTACTGAGGGAGCGCCGCATTGTCAAAGGGGCAGTACTGAGGGAGCGCCGCACTGTCGGAGGGGCAGTACTGAGGGAGCGCCGCACTGTCGGAGGGGCAGTACTGAGGGAGTGCTGCACCGTCGGAGGGGCAGTACTGAGGGAGCGCCACACTGTCGGAGGGGCAGTACTGAGGGAGCGCCGCACTGTCGGAGGGGCATACAAAGGAACATAAGAAATAGGAGCAGGAATAGGCCACTTGGCCCCTCGAGCCTGCTCCGCCATTCAATAAGATCATGGCTGATCTTGGGCTCAAAGCCACTTCCCCGCCCGCTCCCCATAACCCTTCACTCCCTTATCTTGCAAAAATCTGTCTCTCTCCAACATAAATGTATTTAATGGCCCAGCCTCCACAGCTCTCTGGGGCAGAGAATTCCACAGATTTACGACCCTCTGAGAGAAGAAATTCCTCCTCATCTCAGTTCTAAAAGGGCGACCCCTTATTCTGAAACTGTGCCCCTGAGTTCTAGATTCCCCCACGAGGGGAAACATCCTCTCTGCATCTACCTTGTCGAGCCCCCTCAGTATCTTATATGTTTCGATAAGATCACCTCTCATTCTTCTAAACTCCAATGAGTATAGGCCCAACCTGCTCAACCTTTCCTCATAAGTCAACCCCCTTCATCCCAGGAATCAACCTAGTGAATCGTCTCTGAACTGCCTCCAATGCAAGTATATCCTTCCTTAAATAAGGAGACCAAAACTGTACGCAGTACTCCAGGTGTGGTCTCACCAATACCCTGTACAGTTGTAGCAAGACTTCTCTGCTTTTATACTCCAACACCCTTGCAATAAAGGCCAACATTCCATTTGCCTTTTTGATTACTTGCTGTACCTGCATGCTAACTTTTTGTGTTTCATGCACAAGGACCCCCAGGTCCCTCTGAACTGTAGCATTTTGTAATCTCTCTCCATTTAAATAATAATTTGCTTTTTTATTTTTCCTGCCAAAGTGGATAACCTCGTACTTTCCCACATTATACTCCATCTGCCAAATGTTTGCCCACTCACTAAGCCTGTCTATATCCCTTTGCAGGTTCTTTGAGTCCTCTGCACAACTTGCTTTCCCACCCATCTTTGTATCATCCGCAAACTTGGCTACATTACACTCGGTCACTTCATCCAAGTCATTAATGTAGATTGTAAATAGTTGAGGCCCCAGCACCGATCCCTGTGGCACCCCACTAGTTACCGTTTGCCAACCGGAAAATTACCCATTTATCCCGACTCTCTGCTTTCTGTTAGTTAGCCAATTCTCTATCCATGCTAACATATTGCCCCCAACTCCGTGAGCTCTTATCTTATGCAGTAACCTTTTATGTGGCACCTCATCGAATGCCTTCTGGAAATCCAAATACACTACATACACTGGTTCACCTTTGTCCACCCTGCTCGTTACATCCTCAAAGAACTCCAACAAATTTGTTAAACATGATTTCCCTTTCATAAAACCATGCTGACTCTGCTTGACTGCATTATGATTTTCCAAATGCCCTGCTACTGCTTCCTTAATGAAGGACTCCAGCATTTTCCCAACGACAGATGTTAAGCTAACTGGTCTATAGTTTCCTGCTTTCTGTCTCCCTCCTTTCTTGAATAGGGGTGTTACATTTGCAGTTTTCCAATCCGCTGGGACCTCTCCAGAGTCCAGGGAATTTTGGTATATTGCAACCAATGCATCCACTATCTCTGCAGCCACTTCTTTTAAGACCCTGGGATGCAGGCCATCTGGTCCAGGGGACTTGTCATCTTTTAGTCCCATTATTTCACCAAGTACTATTTCCTTAGTGATAGTGATTGTCTTTAGTTCCCCCCTCCCTGTGGCCCCTTGATTATCCATTATTGGGATGTTGTTAGTGTCTTCTACAGTGAAGACACATACAAAATATTTGTTCAGAGTCTCTGCCATTTCCCCGTTCCCCATTATTAATTCCCCAGTCTCATCCTCTAAGGGACCAACGTTTACTTTAGCTACTCTCTTCCTTTTTATATACCTGTAGAAGCTCTTACTATCTGTTTTAATATTTCTTGCTAGTTTACTCTCATAATTCATCGTCTCTCTCTTTATTATTTTTTTATTCATCCTTTGCTGGTTTTTAAAAATTTCCAAATCCTCTGGCCTCCCACCAATCTTGGCAACATTGTCTGCCTTCGTTTTCAATTTGATACCATCCTTTACTTCCTTAGTTAGCCACGGATGGTGCTCCCTTCTCTTAAAATCTTTCTTTCTCACTGGAATATATTTTTGTTCAGAGTTATGAAATATCTCCTTAAATGTCCGCCACTGCATTTCAACTGTCTTACCCTTTCATTTATTTTTCCAGTCCACTTTAGCCAGTTCTGCCCTCATGCCATTGTAATTGCCTTTGTTTAAGATCAGGACACTGGTTTGAGATACAACTTTCTCACCCTCCAACTGAATTTGAAATTCAACCATGCTATGATCACTCTTTCCTAGAGGATCCTTTACTATGAGATCATTTATTAATTCTGTCTCATTACACAGTACCAGATCCAAGATAGCCTGCTCCCTGTTTGGTTTCATTACATACTGTTCTAGGAGGGGGGCAGTACTGAGGGAGCGCCGCACTGACAGAGGGGCAGTACTGAGGGAGCGCCGCACTGTCGGAGGGGCAGTACTGAGGGAGCGCCGCACTGTCGGCGGGGCAGTACTGAGGGAGTGCCGCACTGTCGGAGGGGCAGTGCTGAGGGAGCGCCACACTGTCGGAGGGGCAGTACTGAGGGAGTGCCGCACTGTCGGAGGGGCAGTGCTGAGGGAGCGCCGCACTGTCGGAGGGGCAGTACTGAGGGAGCGCCGCACTGTCGGAGGGGCAGTACTGAGGGAGCGCCGCACTGTCGGAGGGGCAGTACTGAGGGAGCGCTGCACTGTCGGAGGGGCAGTACTGAGGGAGCGCGGCACTGTCGGGGGGCAGTACTGAGGGAGCGCCGCACTGTCAGAGGGGCAGTACTGAGGGAGCGCCACACTGTCAGAGGGGCAGTACTGAGGGAGCTCTGCACTGTCGGAGGGGCAGTACTGAGGGAACGCCGCACTGTCGGAGGGGCAGTACTGACGGAGCGCCGCACTGGCGGAGGGGCAGTACTGAGGGAGCTCTGCACTGTCAGAGGGGTAGTACTGAGGGAGCGCCGCACTGTCGGAGGGCCAGTACTGACGGAGCGCCGCACTGTCGGAGGGGCAGTACTGAGGGAGCGCCGCACTGTCGGAGGGGCAGTACTGAGGGAGCGCCGCACTGTCAGAGGGGCAGTACTGAGGGAGCGCCGCACTGGCAGAGGGGCAGTACTGAGGGAGCTCTGCACTGTCGGAGGGGCAGTACTGAAGGAGCGCCGCACTGTCGAAGGGGCAGTACTGAGGGAGCGCCGCACTGTCGGAGGGGCAGTACTGAGGGAGTGCCGCACTGTCGGAGGGGCAGTACTGAGGGAGCGCCGCACTGTCGGAGGGGCAGTACTGAGGGAGCGCTGCACTGTCGGAGGGGCGGTACTGAGGGAGCGCCGCACTGTCGGAGGGGCAGTACTGAGGGAGCGCCGCACTGTCAGAGGGGCAGTACTGAGGAAGTGCCGCACTGTCGGAGGGGCAGTACTGAGGGAGCGCCACACTGTCGGAGGGGCAGTACTGAGGGAGCGCCGCACTGTCGGAGAGGCTGTACTGAGGGAGCGCCGCACTGTGGGAGGGGCAGTACTGAGGGAGCGCCGCACTGTCGGAGGGGCAGTACTGAGGGAGCGCTGCACTGTCGGAGGGACAGTACTGAGGGAGCGCCGCACTGTGGGAGGGGCAGAACTGAGGGAGCGCCGCACTGTCAGAGGGGCAGTACTGAGGGAGCGCCGCACTGTCAGAGGGGCAGTACTGAGGGAGCGCCGCACTGTCGGAGGGGCAGTACTGAGGGAGCGCCGCACTGTGGGAGGGGCAGTACTGAGGGAGCGCCGCACTGTCGGAGGGGCAGTACTGAGGGAGCGCTGCACTGTCGGAGGGGCAGTACTGAGGGAGCGCCGCACTGTCAGAGGGGCAGTACTGAGGGAGCGCCGCACTGTCGGAGGGGCAGTACTGAGGGAGCGCCGCACTGTGGGAGGGGCAGTACCGAGGGAGCGCCGCACTGTCGGAGGGGCAGTACTGAGGGAGCGCTGCACTGTCGGAGGGGCAGTACTGAGGGAGCGCTGCACTGTGGGAGGGGCAGTACCGAGGGAGCGCTGCACTGTCGGAGGGGCAGTACTGAGGGAGCGCCCCACTGTCGGAGGGGCAGTACTGAGGGAGCGCTGCACTGTCGGAGATGCCGTCTTTCAGATGAGACGTTAAACCGAGGCTCCGTCTGCTCTCTCAAGTGAACATAAAAGATCCCACAGGCACTATTTGGAAGAAGAGCAGGGGGGGAGTTCTCCCCGGTGTCCTGGGGCCAATATTTATCCCTCAACCAACATCACTAAAAAAAAAACACACAATCCAAGTCAGTGTCACATTGCTGTTGGTGGGAGCTTGCTGTGCGCAAATTGGCGTTTCCGACATTACAACAGCGACCACACTTCAAAAAAAGGTGCTGCGTTGGCTGCGAAGAGCTTTGGGACGTCCTGAGGTGGTGAAAGGCGCTGGAGAAATGCAAGACCTGTCTTCCTTTTTGCATGCACAGCGCTGCACATCAAGCCGAGGCCCAGAGGAGACGTCATGTGCGATTGATGAGGGTTGTCTCCCCGTGACTGAGCACTTACAGTCGAGAGTGGATGGAGGGAGCTGACTGGAACGGGCCGGCCAATAACGAAATGGTTTAATCAGCGAGAAGTGCAGTCTTCAGGGCTTAGAGTCCTCAATCAAGCTCCCCCCAAACCCCGTCCAAAGCCATTAGTAAATAGCAACCAACTGTTCGGAAAATACTTGCTCCGTCATCGTTCCAGCCTCTGCCAGTTCAGGGCGACTTTTGCGGTTTAACGTTAGCTCGCTAATCTGACCGCCTCGCGCGTCCCTGGGTGCCCTCGAGGGAGCCACGCCAGACCAAAGCCAGCAGAGGTCAAGGTTGACCGTGACCTCCTGCACTGCCCCCAACCCCTTTCCCCGTGTCCCTGCTCACCCGGCCTGAACACAGCAAGAGCACCAGGTCTCTGTTGGCTGAGCGTACTCAGGGTTACGGAACCAAAGGCAGGCAATTTATTCAATAGATTCAAGAAGGAGTTGGATATATTTCTTAAGGCTAAAGGGATCAAGGGATGTGGGGAGAAAGCAGGGACAGGGTACTGAATTTGGATGATCAGCCATGATCTCATTGAATGGCAGAGCAGGCTCGAGGGGCCGAATGGCCTACTCCTGCTCCTATCTTCGATGATTCTATGATTCTAGGTACAGGGAGCCTCACTAAAAAAGAGAAGGCCGAGGGGTGACCTGATAGAGGTCTTTAAAATCATGGAAGGGGTTTCGATAGGGTAGACGTAGAGAAGATGTTTCCACTTGTGGGGGAGACCAGAACTAGGGGCCATCAATATAAGATAGTCACTGATAAATCCAATAGGGAATTCAGGAGAAACTTCTTTCCCCAGAGAGTGGTGAGAATGGGGAACTCGCTACCACAGGGAGTGGTTGAGGCGAAGAGCAGAGATACATTTCAGGGGAAGCTGGATAAAAAAGAAAGACTCGCATTTCTCCAGCGCCTTTCACCACCTCAGGACGTCCCAAAGCGCTTCACAGCTAATGAAGTACTTTTGGAGTGTATTCACTGTTGTAATGTAGGGAACTCGGCAGCCAATTTGCGCACAGCAAGCTCCCACAAACAGCAATGTGATAAATGACCAGATCATCTGTTTAGGTGATGTTGGTTGAGGGATACATATTGGCCCCAGGACACCGGGGAGAACTCCCCCCCCTGCTCTTCTTCCAAATAGTGGCCTTGAGATCTTTTACATCCACCTGAGAGAGCAGACGGAGGCCTCGGTTTAACGTCTCATCCGAAAGACGGCACCGCCGACAGTGCGGCGCTCCCTCAGTACTGCCCCTCCGACAGTGCGGCGCTCCCTCAGTACCGCCCCTCCGACAATGCGGCGCTCCCTCACTGCTGCCCCTCCGACAGTGCGGCACTCCCTCAGTACTGCCCCTCCGACAGTGCGGCGCTCCCTCAGTACCGCCCCTCCGACAATGCGGCGCTCCCTCAGTACTGCCCCTCCGACAGTGCGGCGCTCCCTCAGTACCGCCCCTCCGACAGTGCGGCGCTCCCTCAGTACCGCCCCTCCTACAGTGCGGCGCTCCCTCAGTACTGCCCCTCTGACAGTGCGGCGCTCCCTCAGTACTGCCCCTCTGACAGTGTGGCGCTCCCTCAGTACTGCCCCTCCGACAGTGCGGCGCTCCCTCAGTACTGCCCCTCCGACAGTGCGGCGCTCCCTCAGTACTGCCCCTCCGACAGTGCGGCGCTCCCTCAGTACTGCCCCTCCCACAGTGCGGCGCTCCCTCAGTACTGCCCCTCCCACAGTGCAGCGCTCCCTCAGTACTGCCCCTCCGACAGTGCGGCGCTCCCTCATTACTCCCCCTCCCACAGTGCGGCGCTCCCTCAGTACCGCCGCTCCGACAGTGCGGCGCTCCCTCAGTACTGCAGTGCGAGTGTCAGCCTAGCTTCATGTGCTCAAGTTCTCTGGAGTGGGACTTGAACCCACAACCTTCTGACTCAGAGGCGAGTGTGCTACCCACTGAGCCATGGCTGACACACTAAACTAGATAAACACATGAGGGAGAAAGGAATAGAAGGATATGTTGATGGGGTGAGATGAAGAGGGGTGGGAGGGGGCTGGTGTTGGGGTGAGATGAAGAGGGGTGGGAGGAGGCTGGTGTTGATGGAGTGAGATGAAGAGGGGTGGGAGGAGGCTGGTGTTGATGGGGTGAGATGAAGAGGGGTGGGAGGAGGCTGGTGTTGATGGGGTGAGATGAAGAGGGGTGGGAGGAGGCTGGTGTTGATGGGGGGAGATGAAGAGGGGTGGGAGGAGGCTGGTGTTGATGGGGTGAGATGAAGAGGGGTGGGAGGAGGCTGGTGTTGATGGGGGGAGATGAAGAGGGGTGGGAGGAGGCTGGTGTTGATGGGGTGAGATGAAGAGGGGTGGGAGGAGGCTGGTGTTGATGGGGTGAGATGAAGAGGGGTGGGAGGAGGCTGGTGTTGATGGGGTGAGATGAAGAGTGGTGGGAGGAGGCTGGTGTTGATGGGGTGAGATGAAGAGGGGTGGGAGGAGGCTGGTGTTGATGGGGTGAGATGAAGAGGGGTGGGAGGAGGCTGGTGTTGATGGGGTGAGATGAAGAGGGGTGGGAGGAGGCTGGTGTTGATGGGGTGAGATGAAGAGGGGTGGGAGGAGGCTGGTGTTGATGGGGTGAGATGAAGAGGGGTGGGAGGGGGCTGGTGTTGATGGGGTGATGAAGAGGGGTGGGAGGAGGCTGGTGTTGATGGGGTGAGATGAAGAGGGGGTGGGAGGAGGCTGGTGTTGATGGGGGTGAGATGAAGAGGGGTGGGAGGAGGCTGGTTTTGATGGGGTGAGATGAGGAGGGGTGGGAGGAGGCTGGTTTTGATGGGGTGAGATGAGGAGGGGTGGGAGGAGGCTGGTTTTGATGGGGTGAGATGAAGAGGGGTGGGAGGAGGCTGGTGTTGATGGGGTGAGATGAAGAGGGGTGGGAGGAGGCTGGTGTTGATGGGGGTGAGATGAAGAGGGGTGGGAGGAGGCTGGTGTTGATGGGGGGAGATGAAGAGGGGTGGGAGGAGGCTGGTGTTGATGGGGTGAGATGAAGAGGGTGGGAGGAGGCTGGTGTTGATGGGGTGAGATGAAGAGGGGTGGGAGGAGGCTGGTGTTGATGGGGTGAGATGAAGAGGGGTGGGAGGAGGCTGGTGTTGATGGGGTGAGATGAAGAGGGGTGGGAGGAGGCTGGTGTTGATGGGGTGAGATGAAGAGGGGTGGGAGGAGGCTGGTGTTGATGGGGTGAGATGAAGAGGGGTGGGAGGAGGCTGGTGTTGATGGGGTGAGATGAAGAGGGGTGGGAGGAGGCTGGTGTTGACGGGGTGAGATGAAGAGAGGTGGGAGGAGGCTGGTGTGGAGCAGAAACACCGGCACGGAGCAGATGGGCCAATTGGCCTCTTTCTGTGCCATTTATCCTGTGTAAAAAAGAACTGCAATCTTGTGCTGCCAACCAATCAGTACCTCTCGCCCTGGCTTGGCGATAAATCGCACTGCTTTAGGATGTATCTTCGCCATATTAGTTTACCGAGGGCCGCCAGTGATGGCCAACTACAATCGCACCCCTCCCCCCCCCCCCCTGAGCACAAACAGATGGCCAACTGTAAGAACACAGTCCACCTCTTCAAAGACTCAAAGTTGATCGGCGTCAGTAAATATTCCGAGACGAACGCCACCAAAACTTCCAAAAACATCTCAGTCGCCCCGGGCTTCACGATGACAGCCCCTAATCCAAAGGGGTGGCCAACCGCAACAGCATCTGAAGTGCGTGAGAGTCGACCAGCCACAGAAGCGCCAAGCATCGGGGGGTACGGTTTCCGACCGCTCGCGCCTGGATCTCCTCAAAGGGGGCGAACGCAACCGGCTTGACTGCGGTTAGCGGGACCACTGGGCCCGCCCTCGAGGCGGCAGGCCAAGCTGACGGCTGGCCTTCCCTTCATGAGCAACAATGGGGGCCGTAATTCATTGGCTGTGTCCCGAGGTCGTGAAAGGCGCTGGAGAAATGCAGGTTGTCCCATTAGAACATGAGAAATAGGAGCAGGAGTCGTCCGTTCGGCCTCTCGAGCCTGCGCCGCCATTCAATCAGATCATGGCTGATCTTCGACCTCATCTCTGCACTGTCCCCATATCCCTTGATTCCCTTAATATCCAAAAATCTATCGATCTCAGCCTTGAATATACTCAACGACTGAGCCTCCACAGCCCTCTGGGGTAGAGAATTCCAAAGATTCACCACCCGCTGAGTGAAGAAATTCCTCCTCATCTCAGTCCCCTTATTCTGAGACTGTGACCCCTGGTTCTAGACTCCCCAGCCCAGGGGGAAACATCCTCCCTGCATCTACCCTGTCAATCCCTGTAAGAATTTTGTATGTTTCAATGAGATCACCTCTCATTCTTCTAAACTCTGGCAAATATAGGCCTAGTCTACTCAATCTCTCCTCATAGGACAATCCCCCCATCCCAGGAATCAGTCTGGTGAACCTTCGTTGCACTCCCTCTATGGCAAGTATATCCTTCCTTAGGTAAGGAGACCAAAACTGTACCCAGTACTCCAGGTGTGGTCTCACCAGGGCCCTGTATAATTGCAGTAAGACTTCTTTACTCTTATACTCAAATCCTCTTGTAATAAAAGCCAACATACCATGTGCTTTCCTAATTGCTTGCTGTACCTGCATGTTAACTTTCAGTGATTCTTGTACAAGGACACCCAGGTCCCTCTGGACACCAACATTTCCCAATCTCTCACCATTTCAAAAATACTCTTGCTTTTCTATTTTTCCCACCAAAGTGGATAACTTCACATTTCTCCACATTATATTCCATTCGCCGTGTTCTTGCCCACTCACTTAGCCTGTCTATACCCGCCTTGAAGCCTCCTTGCATCCTCCTCACAACTTACATTCCCAACCAGCTTTGTATCATCAGCAAACTTGGAGATATTACATTTGGTCCCCTCATCCAAATCATTGAGACTTTCTTGGCGTCGTTGGTCTGTGCAATGATGCCCTGGTGGGATTCGAGACCCACGTTGCTGCAACTGACTCTCAGTGAGGTCCAGGGAGCGGTGGCTTTGGCCGTTCTTCACAACACAGGCACCAGAGGCACCAGAGGCAATGTCTCCGAGGCAGCTCGGGATTACTGGAGATTTCCGCGGGTCCTTAAGCTGCAAGACCGCAGGATAACCTCGAGTGAAATGAGATGTCCCGCTCGCTCGCACCATTGGTACTTGTATGCCTGTCCATGCAACGTCCCAAAGAGTCAATGAACATTGTGCTCCCCAACCGTTAGAGCAACTGAGATACAGGGAAAGACCGGAGAAACTTGGGCTCTTCCGTCTTGGAAGGAGGCAACTAAGGGATGACCTTGTAAAGATCCCACTCAAGCCCATCCCTCCAGTACCCTAACTCTCCCATCGAAGCCCATCCCTCCAGTACCCTAACTCTCCCATCGAAGCCCCTCCCTCCAGTACCCTAACTCTCCTATCAAAGCCCATCCCTCCAGTACCCGACTCACCCATCAAAGCCCAGCCCTCCAGTACCCTAACTCTCCCATCGAAGCCCATCCCTCCAGTACCCTAACTCTCCCATCGAAGCCCCTCCCTCCAGTACCCTAACTCTCCCATCAAAGCCCATCCCTCCAGTACCCGACTCACCCATCAAAGCCCAGCCCTCCAGTACCCTAACTCTCCTATCAAAGCCCATCCCTCCAGTACCCTAACTCTCCCATCGAAGCCCATTCCTCCAGTACCCTAACTCTCCCATCGAAGCCCATCCCTCCAGTACCCTAACTCTCCCATCGAAGCCCATCCCTCCAGTACCCTAACTCTCCCATCGAAGCCCATTCCTCCAGTACCCTAACTCTCCCATCGAAGCCCATTCCTCTAGTACCCTAACTCTCCCATCGAAGCCCATCCCTCCAGCACCCTAACTCTCCCATCGAAGCCCATCCCTCCAGTACCCTAACTCTCCCATCGAAGCCCATCCCTCCAGTACCCTAACTCTCCCATCGAATCCCATCCCTCCAGTACCCTAACTCTCCCATCGAAGCCCATCCCTCCCGTACCCTAACTCTCCCATCGAAGCCCATCCCTCCAGTACCCTAACTCCCCCATCGAAACCCATCCCTCCCGTACCCTAACTCTCCCATCGAATCCCATCCCTCCAGTACCCTAACTCTCCCATCGAAGCCCATCCCTCCAGTACCCTAACTCTCCCATCGAAGCCCATCCCTCCAGTACCCTAACTCCCCCATCGAAGCCCATCCCTCCCGTACCCTAACTCTCCCATCAAAGCCCATCCCTCCAGTACCCTAACTCTCCCATCAAAGCCCATCCCTCCAGTACCATAACTCTCCCATCGAAATCCATCCCTCCAGTACCCTAACTCTCCCATCGAAGCCCATCCCTCTAGTACCCTAACTCTCCCATCAAAGCCCATCCCTCTAGTACCCTAACTCTCCCATCAAAGCCCATCCCTCCAGTACCATAACTCTCCCATCGAAGCCCATCCCTCCAGTACCATAACTCTCCCATTGAAGCCCATCCCTCCAGTACCCTAACTCTCCCATCGAAGCCCATCCCTCCCGTACCCTAACTCTCCCATCAAAGCCCATCCCTCCAGTACCATAACTCTCCCATCGAAGCCCATCCCTCCAGTACCCTAACTCTCCCATTGAAGCCCATCCCTCCAGCACCCTAACTCTCCCATCGAAGCCCATCCCACCAGTACCCTAACTCTCCCATCGAAGTCCATCCCTCCAGTACCCTAACTCTCCCATCAAAGCCCATCCCTCCAGTACCCTAACTCACCCATCGAAGCCTACACAGAACCATTTACTAGTTTCATTGGGGTACACTAGTCAGCTTCATCGAGCCTGTTACACAGGAACAGGAGGAGGCCCATTCAGCCCCTCGAGCCTGTTACACAGGAACAGGAGGAGGCCCATTCAGCCCCTCGAGCCTGTTACACAGGAACAGGAGGAGCCCATTCAGCCCCTCGAGCCTGTTCCACAGGAACAGGAGGAGGCCCATTCAGCCCCTCGAGCCTTTTACACAGGAACAGGAGGAGGTCCATTCAGCCCCCTCGAGCCTGTTACCATGGGAACAGGAGGAGGCCCATCCAGCCCCCTCGAACCTGTTACACAGGAACAGGAGGAGGCCCATTCAGTCCCCTCGAGCCTGTTACACAGGAACAGGAGGAGGACCATTCAGTCCCCTCGAGCCTGTTACACAGGAACAGGAGGAGGCCCATTCAGCCCCTCGAGCCTGTTATACAGGAACAGGAGGAGGCCCATTCAGTCCCCTCGAGCCTGTTACACAGGAACAGGAGGAGGTCCATTCAGTCCCCTCGAGCCTGTTACACAGGAACAGGAGGAGGCCCATTCAGCACTTCGAGCCTGTTACACAGGAACAGGAGGAGGCCCATTCAGCCCCTCGAGCCTGTTACACAGGAACAGGAGGAGGACCATTCAGCCCCTCGAGTCTGTTACACAGGAACAGGAGGAGCCAAATCAGCCCCTCGAGCCTGTTACACAGGAACAGGAGGAGGCCCATTCAGTCCCCTCGAGCCTGTTACACAGGAACAGGAGGCGGCCCATTCAGCCCCTCGAGCCTGTTACACAGGAACAGGAGGAGGCCCATTCAGTCCCCTCGAGCCTGTTACACAGATAGAGCAGGAGGAGGCCCATTCAGCACTTCGAGCCTGTTACCATGGGAACAGGAGGAGGCCCATTCAGTCCCCTCGAGCCTTTTCCGCCATTCAATGAGATCATGGCTGATCTGTGACCGAACTCCATCCACCCGCCTTTGCCCCATATCCCTTCATACCTTTGGTTCACAAAAATCTATCAATCTCCGATTTAAAATTAACAATTGATCCGTAACAACTTCATAACAACTCTGCGTAAAAAAAACCAATTCTCCTCATCTCCACCTCTGGTTCTTTTACCGATTATCTTCAATCTGTGTCCTCTGGTTACCGACCCTCCTGCCACTGGAAACAGTTTCTCCTTATTTACTCCATCAAAACCCCTCATGATTTTGAACACCTCTATTAAATCTCCTCTTAACCTTCTCTGTTCTAAGGAGAACAACCCCAGCTTCTCCAGTCTCTCCACATCACTGAAGTCCCCTCATCCCCGGTACCATTCTGGTCAATCTCCTCCGAGGCCTTGACATCCTTCCTAAAGTGTGTGGTGACCAGAATTGAGACACAACGCTCCGCGCGAAAGATTATAAATATTAAAAAGCAGCGCACCTGGTCACACCTCAAATCTCGTGCGCAAATCTCTACGTCGCACCCAAATGTATAAAAGAGACAGAAGAACTACGGCAGCACGGTGGCATAGTGGTTAGCACTGTTGCCTCACAGCGCCAGGGATCCGGGTTCGAATCCGGCCTCGGGTAACTGTCTGTGGGGAGTTTGCACATTCTCCCCGTGTCTGCGTGGGTTTCCTCCGGGTGCTCCGGTTTCCTCCCACAGTCCAAAGATGTGTGGGTTAGGTTGATTTGGCTATGATAAATTGACCCTTAGTGTTAGGGGGATTAAATACGTGGGGATAGGGTGGGATATGTGTCGGTGCAGGCTCGATGGGCCGAAATGGCCTCTATCTGCACTGTGGTGATTCTGTGAAACTATCCAGCCCACGTAAAATATCAGACTCGGCGGGGGGTGGGAGCGAAATCAGTTCTGGGCGAAGGCAAAATCGGCCATTTTACTCTTCGTCTTTCCCACTGAACTCCAAAGACTAGCTTTAATTTCTTCGGCTCGAGGGGCCGAATGGCCTACTCCTGCTCCTATTTCTTATGTTCTTACGACTATCTCTCGTAACCACTGAGATTTCCACTCGCCTCTTTTAAGAACATAAGAAACAGGGGCCGGAATCGGCCACTCAGCCCCTCGAGCCTGCTCCGCCATTCAATGAGATCATGGCTGATCTTCGACCTCATCTCCACTTTCCCGCCCGATCTCCATATCCCTTGATTCCCCGAGAGTCCAAAAATCTCAGCCTTGAATACACTCAACGACTGAGCCTCCACAGCCCTCTGGGGTAGAGAATTCCAAAGATTCACCACCCTCTGAGTGAAGAAATTCCTCCTCATCTCAGTCCTAAATGGCCGACCCCTTATTCTGAGACTGTGACCCCTGGTTCTAGACTCTCCAGCCAGGGGGAAACATACTCCCTGCATCTGCCCTGTCAATCCCTCTATGAATTTTATACGTTTCAATGAGATCACCTCTCATTCTTTTTTTTTCATTCTCGACTCTCCCCTCACCTCTCCTCTCGGACTTTCATCTTTCATCTCCCTCCCTCCTTCCTACCTCCTGCCCCTCCTCTCCTCTCCCCTTCATTCTGCCCCCCACCCCCCTCAGTTTTACTCAGTATTTACAGTCCAGAAACTCGGCCCAACTGCTCCGTGCCGGTGTTTCTGCTCCACACCAGCCTCCTCCCACCCCTCTTCATCTCACCCCATCCACACCAGCCTCCTCCCACCCCTCTTCATCACCCATCAACACCAGCCTCCTCCCACCCCTCTTCATCTCACCCCATCAACACCAGCCTCCTCCCACCCCTCTTCATCTCACCCCATCAACACCAGCCTCCTCCCACCCCTCTTCATCTCACCCCATCAACACCAGCCTCCTCCCACCCCTCTTCATCTCACCCCATCAACACCAGCCTCCTCCCACCCCTCTTCATCTCACCCCATCAACACCAGCCTCCTCCCACCCCTCTTCATCTCACCCCATCAACACCAGCCTCCTCCCACCCCTCTTCATCTCACCCCATCAACACCAGCCTCCTCCCACCCCTCTTCATCTCACCCCATCAACACCAGCCTCCTCCCACCCCTCTTCATCTCACCCCATCAACACCAGCCTCCTCCCACCCCTCTTCATCTCACCCCATCAACACCAGCCTCCTCCCACCCCTCTTCATCTCACCCCATCAACACCAGCCCCCTCCCACCCCTCTTCATCTCACCCCATCAACACCAGCCTCCTCCCACCCCTCTTCATCTCACCCCATCAACACCAGCCTCCTCCCACCCCTCTTCATCTCACCCCATCAACACCAGCCTCCTCCCACCCCTCTTCATCTCACCCCATCAACACCAGCCTCCTCCCACCCCTCTTCATCTCACCCCATCAACACCAGCCTCCTCCCACCCCTCTTCATCTCACCCCATCAACACCAGCCTCCTCCCACCCCTCTTCATCTCACCCCATCAACACCAGCCTCCTCCCACCCCTCTTCATCTCACCCCATCAACACCAGCCTCCTCCCACCCCTCTTCATCTCACCCCATCAACACCAGCCTCCTCCCACCCCTCTTCATCTCACCCCATCAACACCAGCCTCCTCCCACCCCTCTTCATCTCACCCCATCAACACCAGCCCCCTCCCACCCCTCTTCATCTCACCCCATCAACACCAGCCTCCTCCCACCCCTCTTCATCTCACCCCATCAACACCAGCCTCCTCCCACCCCTCTTCATCTCACCCCATCAACACCAGCCTCCTCCCACCCCTCTTCATCTCACCCCATCAACACCAGCCTCCTCCCACCCCTCTTCATCTCACCCCATCAACACCAGCCTCCTCCCACCCCTCTTCATCTCACCCCATCAACACCAGCCCTCCTCCCACCCCTCTTCATCTCACCCCATCAACACCAGCCTCCTCCCACCCCTCTTCATCTCACCCCATCAACACCAGCCTCCTCCCACCCCTCTTCATCTCACCCCATCAACACCAGCCTCCTCCCACCCCTCTTCATCTCACCCCATCAACACCAGCCTCCTCCCACCCCTCTTCATCTCACCCCATCAACACCAGCCTCCTCCCACCCCTCTTCATCTCACCCCATCAACACCAGCCTCCTCCCACCCCTCTTCATCTCACCCCATCAACACCAGCCTCCTCCCACCCCTCTTCATCTCACCCCATCAACACCAGCCTCCTCCCACCCCTCTTCATCTCACCCCATCAACACCAGCCCCCTCCCACCCCTCTTCATCTCACCCCATCAACACCAGCCTCCTCCCACCCCTCTTCATCTCACCCCATCAACACCAGCCTCCTCCCACCCCTCTTCATCTCACCCCATCAACACCAGCCTCCTCCCACCCCTCTTCATCTCACCCCATCAACACCAGCCCCCTCCCACCCCTCTTCATCTCACCCCATCAACACCAGCCTCCTCCCACCCCTCTTCATCTCACCCCATCAACACCAGCCTCCTCCCACCCCTCTTCATCTCACCCCATCAACACCAGCCTCCTCCCACCCCTCTTCATCTCACCCCATCAACACCAGCCTCCTCCCACCCCTCTTCATCTCACCCCATCAACACCAGCCTCCTCCCACCCCTCTTCATCTCACCCCATCACCATATCCTTCTATTCCTTTCTCCCTCATGTGTTTATCCAGCTTCCCCTGAAATGTATCTCTGCTCTTCGCCTCAACCACTCCCTGTGGTAGCGAGTTCCACATTCTCACCACTCTCTGGGTAAAGAAGTTTCTCCTGAATTCCCTATTGGATTTATCAGTGACTATCTTATATTGATGGCCCCTAGTTCTGGTCTCCCCCACAAGTGGAAACATCTTCTCTACGTCTACCCTATCGAACCCCTTCATAATTTTAAAGACCTCTATCAGGTCACCCCTCAGCCTTCTCTTTTCTAGAGAAAAGAGCCCCAGCCTGTTCAATCTTTCCTGATTGTTGTAACCTCTCAGTTGTGGTATCATCCTTGTAAATGGGTACGCAATTGGGGGACTGTGTACAGCGCTGGACTCCACATTATCGAAAGGATATTGGGGCTTGCGAGATTCACGCGGATGGTGCCTGGCTGCGAGGAAATTCATTGGCCTTCATTACAAGAGGATTTGAGTGCAGGAGTAAAGAAATCTTATGCCAATTATATAGGGCCTTGGTGAGACCACACCTGGAGTACTGTGTACAATTTTGCTCTCCTTACCTAAGGAAGGATATACTTGCCATAGAGGGAGTGCAACGAAGGTTCACCAGATTGATTCCTGGGATGGCGGGACTGTCGCATGAGAAGAGATTGAGTAAACTAGGCCTGTATTCTCCTGAATTCAGAAGAATGAGAGGGGATCTCATTGAAGCATACAACATTATTACAGGGCTTGATAGGGTGGATGCTGGGAGAATGTTTCTCTTGGCTGGGGAGTCTAGAACCAGGGGCCACAGCCTCAGGATAAAGGGTAGGCCATTCAGGACTGAGATGAGAAGAAATTTCTTCACTCAGAGGGTGGTGAATCTTTGGAATTCTCTACCCCAGAGGGCTGTGGAGGCTCAGTCGTTGGGTATATTCAAAACAGAAGTCAATAGATTTCTGACTAGTAAGGGCATCAAGGGATATGGCGATAGGGCCGGTGAATGGAGTTGAGGCAGAAGATCAGCCGTGATCTCATTGAATGGCGGAGCAGGCTCGAAGGGCCAAATGGCCTATTCCTGCTCCTATTTCTTATGTTCTTATGAAATACAAACACAAATGGGGAGAGATTCGGTATTGCCCTGCTTGGGGCGCCAAACTTTAAAAGTTGAAGAATTGGCACCAGGAGCTAATAAAGAGAGAGAAGATGAATTATGAGAGTAAACTGGCAAGAAATATTAAAACAGATAGTAAGCAGCTTCTACAGGTATATAAAAAGGAAGAGAGTAGCTAAAGTAAACGTTGGTCCCTTAGAGGATGAGACTGGGGAATTAATAATGGGGAACGGGGAAATGGCAGAGACTCTGAACAAATATTTTGTATCTGTCTTCACGGTAGAAGACACTAATAACATCCTAATAATGGCTAATCAAGTGGCCACAGGGAGGGGGGAACTAAAGACAATCACTATCACTAAGGAAAAAGTACTCGGTAAAATAATGGGACTAAAAGGCGACAAGTCCCCTGGACCAGATGGCCTGCATCCCAGGGTCTTAAAAGAAGTGGCTGCAGAGATAGTGGATGCATTGGTTGCAATATACCAAAAATTCCCTAGACTGTGGAGAGGTCCCAGCAGATTGGAAAACCACTAATGTAACACCCCTATTTAAGAAAGGAGGGAGACAGAAAGCAGGAAACTATAGACCAGTTAGCCTAACATCTGTCGTTGGGAAAATGCTGGAGTCCTTCATTAAGGAAGCAGTAGCATGGCATTTGGAAAATCATAATGCAGTCAGCAGAGTCAGCATGGTTTTATGAAAGGGAAATCATGTTTAACAAATTTGCTGGAGTTCTTTGAGGATGTAACGAGCAGGGTGGACAAAGATGAGCCAGTGGATGTGGTGCATTTGGATTTCCAGAAGGCATTCGATAAGGTGCCACATAAAAGGTTACTGCATAAGATAAGAGCTCACGGAGTTGCGGGTAATATATTAGCATGGATAGAGAATTGGCTAACTAACAGAAAGCAGAGAGTCGGGATAAATGGGTCATTTTCCGGTTGGCAAATGGTAACTAGTGGGGTGCCACAGGATCGGTGCTGGGGCCTCAACTATTTACAATCTACATTGATGACTTGGATGAAGGGACTGAGTGTAATGTAGCCAAGTTTGCGGATGATACAAAGATGGGTGGGAAAGCAAGTTGCGCAGAGCACTCAAAGAATCTGCAAAGGGATATAGACAGGCTTAGTGAGTGGGCAAACATTTGGCAGATGGAGTATAATGTAGGAAAGTGCGAGGTTATCCACTTTGGCAGAAGAAATAAAAAAGCAAATTATTATTTAAATAGAGAGAGAGATTACAAAATGCTACAGTTCAGAGGGACCTGGGGGTCCTTGTGCATGAAACACAAAAAGTTAGCATGCAGGTACAGCAAGTAATCAGAAAGGCAAATGGAATGTTGGCCTTTATGGCAAGCCTCCGAGAGCTAGGCACTACCGGCAGAGTGATAAAGACGGTCACGCACAGTCCAAACAGCTCTCTTTAATCACACAGGCTGCTCCCATCTCTTAAAGCAATGACTATCTCCAAAAAGCGAGAGTCTAACCAGCGCCCCTTGACATTCAACGGCATTACCATCGCTGAATCCCCCACCATCAATATCCTGGGGGTCACCATTGACCAGAAACTTAACTGGACCAGCCACATAAATACTGTGGCAACAAGAGCAGGTCAGAGGCTGGGTATTCTGCGGCGAGTGTCTCACCTCCTGACTCCCCAAAGCCTTTCCACCATCTACAAGGCACAGGAGTGTGATGGAATACTCTCCACTTGCCTGGATGAGTGCAGCTCCAACAACACTCGAGAAGCTCGACACCATCCAGGACAAAGCAGCCCGCTTGATCGGCACCCCATCCACCACCTTAAACATTCACTCCCTCCACCACCGGCGCACCGTGGCTGCAGTGTGTACCATCTACAAGATGCACTGCAGCAACTCGCCAAGGCTTCTTCGGCAGCACCTCCCAAACCCGCGACCTCTTCCACCTAGAAGGACAAGGGCAGCAGGCGCATGGGAACACCACCACCTCCAAGTTCCCCTCCAAGTCACACACCATCCTGACCTGGAAATATATCGGCCGTTCCTTCATCGTCGCTGGGTCATAATCCTGGAACTCCCTCCCTAACAGCACTGTGGGAGCACCTTCACCACACGGACTGCAGCGGTTCAAGAAGGCGGCTCACCACCACCTTCTCAAGGGGAATTAGGGATGGGCAATAAAGGCCTGGCCTTGCCAGCGACGCCCACATCCCAGGAACGAGTAAAAGGAAGAGAAGGGCCAATCACGCTGTATAACCTCATAGTCATCAGTGGTAGTAGGACTGATGCATGTAATAAACAGCACGCTCACTGAAAGCCCCTTTTTCGCGACGTTCTATCGCACGGAAGCAGTCAATCAAACTACAGAATGCTGAGGTACAGAGGGATCTGGGGGTCCTCATACATGAAACACAAAGTTAGCATGCAGGTACAGCAAGTAATTAGGAAGGCAAATGGAATGTTGGCCTTTATTGCAAGGGGGATGGAGTATAAAAGTAGGGAAGTCTTGCTACAACTGTACAGGGTATTGGTGAGACCACACCTGGAGTACTGCGTACAGTTTTGGTCTCCTTATTTAAGGAGGGATGTACTTGCATTGGAGGCAGTACAGAGAAGGTTCACGAGGTTAATTCCAGAGATGAGGGGGTTGACTTATGAGGAAAGGTTGAGCAGGTTGGGTCTATACTCATTGGAGTTTAGAAGAATGAGAGGTGATCTTATTGAAACATGTAAGATTCTGAGGGGGCTTGACAGGGAAGATGCTGAGAGGATTTTTCCCCTCGTGGGGGAATCTAGAACTAGGGGGCACAGTTTCAGAATAAGGGGGCACCCTTTTAAGACGGAGATGAGGAGGAATTTCTTCTCTCAGTGTCAGCTCCTGTACATGTACAGCACACACAGCGGGTGAAAGGGAACGATTCACTCCCGTCTGGGACTGTACGGCCCGTGTGTGTGTCTCAGTGTCAGCTCCTGTACATGTACAGTACACACAGCGGGTAAAAGGGAACGATTCACTCCCGTCTGGGACTGTACGGCCCGTGTGTGTGTCTCTGTGTCAGCTCCTGTACATGTACAGCACACACAGCGGGTAAAAGGGAACGATTCACTCCCATCTGGGACTGTACAGCCCGTGTGTGTGTGTGTCTCAGTGTCAGCTCCTGTACATGTACAGTACACACAGCGGGTAAAAGGGAACGATTCACTCCCGTCTGGGACTATACGGCCCGTGTGTGTATCTCAGTGTCAGCTCCTGTACATGTACAGTACACACAGAGGGTAAAAGGGAACGATTCACTCCCATCTGCGACTGTACGGCCCGTGTGTGTGTGTCTCAGTGTCAGCTCCTGTACATGTACAGCACACACAGCGGGTAAAAGGGAACGATTCACTCCCGTCTGGGACTGTACGGCCCGTGTGTGTGTGTGTGTCTCAGTGTCAGCTCCTGTACATTGTACAGTACACACAGCGGGTAAAAGGGAACGATTCACTCCCGTCTGGGATTATACGGCCCGTGTGTGTGTCTCAGTGTCAGCTCCTGTACATTGTACAGTACACACAGCGGGTGAAAGGGAACGATTCACTCCCGTCTGGGACTGTACAGCCCGTGTGTGTGTGTGTCTCAGTGTCAGCTCCTGTACATGTACAGTACACACAGCGGGTAAAAGGGAACGATTCACTCCCGTCTGGGACTGTACGGCCCGTGTGTGTGTGTCTCAGTGTCAGCTCCTGTACATGTACAGTACACACAGCGGGTAAAAGGGAACGATTCACTCCCGTCTGGGACTGTACGGCCCGTGTGTGTGTGTGTCTCAGTGCCGGCTCCCTGAGTCACGTAGAATCTTAGTACGGGACAGCACAGAAGGAGGCCATTCGGCCCATCGTGCCTGTGCCAGCTTCTTGAAAGAGCGATCCAAATGAATCCCACTTGCCCCCCTCGCTCGTTCCCCCGTAGCCCTGCGATCATTTCTCCCGATCGAGTATTTATGCGATTCCCCCTTTCGAAAGAGGTGGCTGAATGTGCGCCCGCGCAACCGGGTCGTTCCAGATCGCGAGGGCGCGCCGAAAAAATAAATCGCCCCCCCCGCACGCACGCACACCCCGTCTCCGCTTACCGAGGCGGTTGCCAGGGGGCGTGGGCTGCGGAGGGCGGGGGGGGGGGGCAGACTGGAAAACACGCTCCGTCTAAATCCCCCCTGCATGATTTGTCACATCTTGGCTTCTGCCAACAGTGCACCCTGCAAGGGAAAAAAAACAGAATCCCAGAGAGAAGAGGCGACCGACAACATCACCCATGGGGGCTCGATCATACGGCACAAACGTGAAGGGGGGGAGGTGGGGGGTAGGTCCCGAGATCCCCCCCCCCAAACCCCCCTGGAACAGAAAGCCCAAAAATCCCACAGAAACATCATTTACAATCAACAGCATCATCCCAGTGCTTTCCTTATAAATGACAGCATTTGCAAACCACAGTCCCTGCACCCCCCCCCGCCCCCCATCCTATTGCATTCATTAACTGCTGCCCTTATCTGATTTAAACACTTATTAACAAACCCCACCACCAACCCCCACCTCCTCTCCGTCCCTGCAGAATAAGAGACAAGGGCATTTAATATGTTGTGCATGTCACTCTCTCATGATTGAACACAGCCCGTTCAACTGTGTGTGTGTGTGCAACTATATATGCATGCATAAAGTCTTATATGTGTGTGCAAATATATATATAGATATAGATAGATGCATGCATTAAGTCTTGTGTGTGTGTGTGTGCAAATATATATATATATATAGATATGTGTGTGCACGGACATATATACACATGCATGCAATAAGTATTAGTATTCAAGCCAAGAGACTGCAGCAAATAAATACAGAATGCATTTGCAATACCTTGTAAAATAAGAGATAGGGCAATCCACAAGCAGCAAGAACGATGCATATTTTTTTCTCTCCTCCCTTTATTCCCTGGGTCGCACTTTGTGTCTGTGTGTGTGTGTGTCGTTTTTTCTCTCTCTCTCTCTCTCAAGAAATCCGCTTGCAAAAGAACCGACTGCCCCTCAGTATGGCAAAGCGTTGCATCGCATTGCCTGGGTTAGATGCAGGAGCCAGCAAGCGAGAGAGAGGAGGAGGAGGAGGAGGAGGGGGAGGAGGATTTGCTTTTTTGATTGACAGGCGGCAGATCCGGGCTTTGCCGGAATCCCAGTTTTACAAATGAGAAGGCAGGCTGCAAAAAAAAAACTGCAGCAACGAGCACACATCAGTCAAGGGGAGGGAGGGGGCTGGAATCGTTTCGCCTGCCCCCCCCCCCCCCCACGGGTGCAATCCAATTCTCTTGCATGCAAATCTTTCTTGCATCTGATGCAGCAAAAAAAATGACACATGCAACCTTATCACAGCATAATCCGGTTGCAAAATTTGCACGCGCATTATATTACCGGTTGCAAAAATTGCACGCCTGCTATATTACCGGTTGCAGAAATTGCACGCCTGTTATATTACCGGTTGCAAAAATTGCACGCCTGTTATATTACCTGGGGGTATATGCGCACAAATCGTTGAAGGTGGGCAGGGCAGGTTGTAGAAAGCGGTCAAAAAAGCCCACAGGACCCTGGGCTTCATAAATAGATCGTACATCGGCGAGACCATGCAGACACTGAGACAACGTATGAACGGACACCGCGCAACAATCGCCAGGCAGGAGTGTTCCCTCCCAGTCGGGGAACACTTCAGCAGTCAAGGACATTCAGCCTCGGATCTGCGGGTTAGCGTTCTCCAAGGCGGCCTTCGAGACACACGACAACGCAAAATCATCGAGCAGAAACTGAGAGCCAAGTTCCGCACCCATGAGGACGGCCTCAACCGGGATCTCGGGTTCATGTCACGCTACAGGACGTGACTCGACATCGTTGTCTGGTTTTCCAGTTTTTAAAAAAAAGTTAAATGCTTAACTGCAGATGGCAGCATTTGACACGTTGGACCCCCTGTGACCCCACCTCATTGTCTTAGCTGTACTCTGCTGTGTCTTTGATGTAAAGCCTCCCTGACGGATTGTATCTCTGCAGACACATTGTTCTCTGTCTATATATACTGTGTAACCGATTTGTATTCCCTCACTGTACCTGATGAAGGAGCAGCGCTCCGAAAGCTCGTAATTTCAAATAAAACTGTTGGACTATAACCTGGTGTTGTGCGACTTCTCATTTTCATAAATAGAGGCATAGAGTTCTCTTCTTCTGAGGCAGTCCCTCGGAACCGAGGATGACTTGCTTCCACACTAAAAATTAGTTCTCAGGTGACTGATGAGTCCAATGCGGGACCTACAGTCTCTGTCACAGGTTGGGCAGACGGTGGTTGAAGGGGCGGGTGGGTGGGGTGCTTGGGTTGACGTGCGCTCCTTGCGCTGCCTGCGCTTGGCTTCCACTTGCTCCCGGCGAAGAGACTCGAGGTGTTCGCCGCCTTCCCGGATGCTTCTCCTCCACTTTGTGCGGTCTTGGGGCCAGGGATTCCCAGGTGTCGGTGGGGATGTTACACTTTTTCAAGGAGGCTTTGAGGGTGTCCTTGAAGCATTTCCTCTGCCCACCTGGGGCTCTCTTGCCGTGTCGGAGCTCCGAGTAGAGCGCTCGTTTTGGGAGTCTCGTATCGGGCATGCGGACGATGTGGCCCGTCCATCGGAGCTGATCGAGCGTGGTCAAAGCTTCGATGCTGGGGATGTTGGCCTGAGCGAGAACACTGACGTTGGTGCGCCTATCCTGCCAATGGATTTGCAGGATCTTGCGGAGGCAGCGTTGGGGGCACCTCTCCAGTGCTTTGAGGTGCCTGCTATACATGGTCCATATCTCTGAGCATACAGGAGGGCGTGGACCACTTTCCATACCTCGGGAGCCTACTGTCAACAAGGGCAGACGTCGATGACGAAGTCCAACACCGCCTTCAGTGTGCCAGTGCAGCCTTCGGTCGCCTGAGGAAGAGAGTGTTTGAAGACCAGGACCTCAAACCAGGCATAGGGTACAAAAGCAAGGAAGTTATGATGAACCTTTATCAAACATCGGTTCGGCCTCAACTGGAGTATTGTGGCCAATTCTGGGCACCGCACTTTAGGAAGGATGTGAAGGCCTAGGAGAGGGTGCGGAGAAGATAAAGAAAGACTCGCATTTCTCCAGCGCCTTTCACCACCTCAATACGTCCCAAAGCGCTTCACAGCCAATGAAGTACTTTTTTGAAGTGTAGTCACTGTTGTAATGTAGGGAACGCGGCAGCCAATTTGCGCACAGCAAGCTCCCACAAACAGCAGTGTGATAATGACCAGATCATCTGTTTTAGTGATGCTGGTTGAGGGATAAATATTGGCCCCAGGACACCGGGGAGAACTCCCCTGCTCTTCTTCGAAATAGTGGCCCTGGGATCTTTTATGTCCACCTGAGTGGGCAGACAGGGCCTCGGTTTAACGTCTCATCCGAAAGACAGTGTGGCGCTCCCTCAGTACTGCCCCTCCGACAGTGCAACGCTCCCTCAGTACTGCCCCTCCGACAGTGCGGCGCTCCCTCAGCACCGCCCCACCGACAGTGCGGCGCTCCCTCAGCACCGCCCCTCCGACAGTGCGGCGCTCCCTCAGTACCGCCCCTCCGACAGTGCGGCGCTCCCTCAGCACCGCCCCTCCGACAGTGCGGCGCTCCCTCAGTACTGCCCCTCCGACAGTGCAACGCTCCCTCAGTACTGCCCCTCCGACAGTGCGGCGCTCCCTCAGCACCGCCCCACCGACAGTGCGGCGCTCCCTCAGCACCGCCCCTCCGACAGTGCGGCGCTCCCTCAGTACCGCCCCTCCGACAGTGCGGCGCTCCCTCAGCACCGCCCCTCCGACAGTGCGGCGCTCCCTCAGTACCGCCCCTCCGACAGTGCGGCGCTCCCTCAGCACCGCCCCTCCGACAGTGCGGCGCTCCCTCAGTACCGCCCCTCCGACAGTGCGACGCTCCCTCAGTACTGCCCCTCCGACAGTGCGGCGCTCCCTCAGTACTGCCCCTCCGACAGTGCGGCGCTCCCTCAGTACTGCCCCTCCGACAGTGCGGCGCTCCCTCAGTACTGCCCCTCCCACAGTGCGGCGCTCCCTCAGTACTGCCCCTCCGACAGTGCGGCGCTCCCTCAGTACCGCCCCTCCGACAGTGCGGCTCTCCCTCAGCACAGTACTGGAGTCTCAGCCTGGTTTTTTGTGCTCAAATCTCTGGAGTGGGGGCTCAAACCCACAACCTTCTGACTCAGAGGCAGGAGAGCGAGAGAGGGAGGGCTAAACCCACTGAGCCACGGTGCAATTATTCATCACTAAATACAGTCCGAATCCCACCCAAGGTCAGCGCGCTGCTCCCATCGTTTGGGTAAAAATAGATGTTATTATTTGGTGGGCGCGAGGCGTTTCGTTTGAATCTTCTCACCACGTGAAGCCGAGTAGGAGAGGTGATTTACATTCCTGACTATTTTTGTCTCCCGCTTATTCAGAGGCTGGATGTGTGGGATAATCCTGAGCAAAGCTGAATCATTTCTTGGCAAAGCAGCGCTGTGTTAAAGAGGATTCGATTGTGCTGGCTGGATTCTGGCCCAGTCCACCCCCCCCCCCCCCCACGTGGTGAATCGCACCCAGGCACAGTCCTGGAAAATGCTGAATGCGTGTTTGTCAGACCACAGCGACAGGGTCCTGGGAGGGGGATCGTGCGTCTCGCTCCCCCCCCCCAATGCTTATTAAGGGCCGTGTCTCTCCACCAACAGCCGCCCAGTCGAGTACTGACCTGCAATTGGCCAAATGTCAATGGTCCCAAGTCATCGAGTCATCGAGTTATACAGCACAGAAAGAGGCCCTTCGGCCCATCGTGTCCGCGACCGGCCATCAAGCCCTGTCTATTCTAATCCCATTTTCCAGCACTTGGTCCGTAGCCTTGTAGGCTATGGCGTTTCAAGTGCTCATCTAAATGCTTCTTGAATGTTGTGAGGGTTCCTGCCTCCACCACCCTTTCAGGCAGTGAGTTCCAGATTCCAACCACCCTCTGGGTGAAAATTTTTTCCTCAAATCCCCTCTAAACCTCCTGCCCCTTACCTTGAAACTATGCCCCCTGGTTATTGACCCCTCTACTAAGGGGAAAAGTTCCTTTCTATCTACCCTATCTAAGCCCCTCATAATTTTGTACACCTCAATCAGGTCCCCCCTCAGCCTTCTCTGCTCTAAGGAAAACAACCCCAGCCTGTCCAGTCTCTCTTCATAGCTGAAGCGCTCCAGCCCAGGTAACATCCTGGTGAATCTCCTCTGCACCCTCTCCAATGCAATCACATCCTTCCTATAGTGTGGTGACCAGAACTGCACACAGTATTGCAGCTGTGGCCTAACCAGTGTTTTGTACAGCTCCATCATAACCTCCCTGCTCTTATATTCTATGCCTCGGCTAATGAAGGCAAGTATCCCATATGCCTTCTTAACCACCTTATCTAGCTCTCCTGCTGCCTTCAGGGATCTATGTACATGCACGCCAAGGTCCGTCTGATCCTCTGTCCTTCCTAGGATCCTACCAAAGTGTTGGTTGTTCATTAGATCCTTGCGTGGTGTCTTAAAGCACCGAAACAGGCCATTCGGGTCCCACTGCTCCGTGCCGGTGTTTGTGCTCCACACCAGCCTCCTCCCACCCCTCTTCATCTCACCCCATCAACAACATATCCTTCTATTCCTTTCTCCCTTGTGTAGCTACCCCTTAAAAGCATCTTAAACATAAGAACTTAAGAAATAGGAGCAGGAGTCGGTCATTCGGCCCCTCGAGCCTGCTCCGCCATTCAATAAGATCATGGCTGATCTTCTACCTCAACTCCACTTTCCTGCACTATCCCCAAATCCCTTAATTCCACAAAAATCTATTGACCTCTGTCTTGAATATACTCAACGACTGAGCCTCCACAGCCCTCTGTGGTAGAGAATTCCAAAGATTCACCGCCCTCTGAGTGAAGAAATTTCTCCTCATCTCAGTCCTAAATGGCCGACTCCGTATCCTGAGACTGTGACCCCTGGTTCTAGACTCTCCAGCCAGGGGAAACATCCTCCCTGCATCTACCCTGTCAAGCCCTGTAAGAATTTTGTATGTTTCACTGAGATCACCTCTCATTCTACTAAACTCTAGAGAATACAGGCCTAGTCTACTCAATCTCTCCTCACAGGACAATCCCCCCATCCCAGGAACCAGTCTGGTGAACCTTCGTTGCACTCCCTCTATGGCAAGTATATCCTTCCTCAGGTAAGGAGACCAGAACTGTCCACAGTACTCCAGGTGTGGTCTCACCAATGCCCTGTATAATTGTAAAAAAATGAGAAGTCGCACAACACCAGGTTATAGTCCAACAGTTTTATTTGAAATCACGAGCTTTCGGAGCGCTGCTCCTTCATCAGGTAAAGTGAAGGAATGCAAATCAGCAAAGCGTATATAGACAGAGAACAATGTGTAGCGTACAATGTCAGACGACTACAGTAAATCTTACTGACTGCCCTCCATCACACCTCGGCAGAGAAACAATCAGGCCAGTCAGAGAGGCACCACATCAAAGACACAGCAAAATACAGCTAAGACAATGAGGTGGGGTCACAGGGGGTCCAACGTGTCAAATGCTGCAGTCTGCATGGTTAAGCTTTTTACTTATTTTAAAAACTGGTTTTAAAACCAAATATCGGGTTCATGTCACACTACAGAACGTGACTCGACATCGTTGTCTGTCTTTCCAGTTTTAAAAAAAACCAAAAAAATAGGTTAAAAGCTCAACTGCAGACGGCAGGATTTGACACGTTGGACCCCCTGTGACCCATCTCATTGTCTTGGCTGTGCTCTGGTGTGTCTTTGATGTAAGGCCTCCCTGAAAGATTGCGGGCTGGATTTTGAATGACCCATGGAGTCGGGTTTGGAGGCGTGTGGGGGGTTAAATTTGCGGGGTCGGGGGTTCCGACCCCATCCCGACTCCATCCCGCCTCCACGCAATTTTGACAAAATCAGTCGCGGCGTTCCCGACTCCATCCCGCCTCCAAGAGGCGGGAGAGGCCATTAAAGCCCTTAACAAGCCCTAAATTGGCTCTGTAATGCCATTTTGAAACGTTTTAGCTAGTTTAACCCTTTTCTGACGTGAAGTACGCCTGGTGTGAAACACGCCAGTGAAACCTGGCGGGAGCACAAGTGGATAGCTGACTATCAGCTGCAGGTCCACTATTACAACGGAGATGTGATGAAGGTAGTAGTAGTATTAGGTCTGAAAGTCACCTCTGATGCTGCTGCATTGAATGTCTTCAGAGACTGTATGGCCTTTGCTGTGAGAGGACTTGGATGGAAAAAAATCAATCTCTCTCTCTCTCTCTCTCTCCATTTTGCATCCAGGCCCACTCACAGCAAAAGCCAGGCAGGTCCTCTCTCACCAACAGCCAGACAGTCTCTGAGACCAGGCAGCAGCAATGATGACATCATCAGAGGCGACTTTCAGACTGAAACCACTAATTAGTTCATGGGTTCCCACATGCTGGAACTCAATTGCCCCATTAAGTGAAAATTGCATCATTCATCCACATTAATCTGGAGTCGGGGGGGAAACACGAAATGCGGATGACACGACCCCAACCCGACCCCAAGACAAAATCCAGCCCTGTATCTCTGCAGACAAATTGCTTTCTGTGTTTATATACTGTGTAATACTGTAGATTCCCTCATTGTACCTTTACCTGACGAAGGGGCAACAGCTCCAAAAGCTTGTAATTTTAAATAAATCTGTTGGACTATAACCTGGTGTTGTGCGACTTCTCATTTTTGTATAATTGGAGTAAGACTTCTTTACTCTTATACTCTAATCCCTTTGTAACAAAAGCTAACATACTAGCTAATTGCTTGCTGTACCTGCATGTTAACTTTCTGTGATTCATGTACAAGGACACCCAGGTTCCTCTGAATGCAAACATTTCCCAGTCTCTCACCATTCAAAAAATATTCTGCTTTTCTGTTTTTCCTACCAAAGTGGATAACTTCACACTTCCCCACATTGTATTCCATTTGCCATGTTCTTGCCCACTCAGTCAAGGTGTCTATCTCTCTGCAGCCTCTTTGCATCCTCCTCATAGCTTACTTTCCCACCTAAATTTGTATCATCAGCAAACTTGGATACGTTACACTCAGTCCCTTCATCTGAGTCATTGATATACCTGTAGATTGTGAATAGCTGAGGCCCAAGCACTGATCCTTGCGGTACCCCGCTAGTTACAGCCTGCCAACCCGAAAATGTCCCGTTTATTCCTACTCACTCTTTTCTGTCCGTTAACCAATCCTCAATCCAAGCTAATACAATACACCACATACTTATACAATCAGAGAGCAGTACGGCACTGAAAGAGGACGTTCGGCCCATCGAGTCCGCATCATACTCCGTCTGTGTGTGGGCATTTGTGCAACTACCTGCCCTGGGAGTGTTTGATGGGACAGTGTAGAGGGAGCTTTACTGTGTATCTAACCTGTCTTGTACCTGCCCTGGGAGTGTTTGATGGGACAGTGTAGAGGGAGCTTTACTCTGTATCTAACCCGTGCTGTACCTGTCCTGGGAGTGTTTGATGGGGACAGTGTAGAGGGAGTTTTACTCTGTATCTAACCCGTGCTGTACCTGCCCTGGGAGTGTTTGATGGGAGAGTGTAGAGGGAGTTTTACTCTGTATCTAACCTGTGCTGTACCTGCCCTGGGATTTTGCTTCGGAGCCGATGAGTGTTTCTGAAAGAGGAAAATTGCAGTTTAAGCTGGTGTGCAGTAATCGAGACATCGCTGCAGCTGAAGAGATCTCACACTTTTTGTGGAGAGACTGGAGAAGCTGGGATTGTTCTCCTTAGAGCAGAGAAAGTTAAGGGGAGATTGACCAGAATGGTCCCAGGGATGAGGGACTTCAGTGATGTGGAGAGACTGGAGAAGCTGGGGTTGTTCTCCTTAGAGCAGAGAAGGTTAAGGGGAGATTTAATGGAGGCGCTCAAAATCATGAGGGGTTTTGATGGAGTAAATAAGGAGAAACTGTGTCCAGTGGCAGGAGGGTCGGTAACCAGAGGACACAGATTGAAGATAATCGGTAAAAGAACCAGAGGGGAGATGAGGAGAATGTTTTTTCTGCAGCGAGTTGTTGTGATCAGGAACGCGCTGCCTGAAAGGGCGGTGGAAGCAGATTCAATAGTAACTTTCAAAAGGGGAATTGGAGAAATACTTGAAGGGGAAAAATTCACAGGGCAGTGGGGAAAGAGCGAGGGGGGGAGTGGGCTAATTGGAGAGCTCGTTCAAAGAGCCGGCACAGGCAGGATGGGCCGAATGGGATCCTCCTGTGCTGTATGATTCCTCCCTCTGAAGGGTTAATCTATCTTTTCCCCATCTCGCTGGCTGGCCTTTGGCACGCTCCCCATCTCCAACACGTTGTGCTATCGCGGCCAATCAGCAGCCGTCGGCTTGGATGCTATTTCACGGAGAGAGGGCCCATTCTGCGGCCGGCGCCTCTGACCTGCCTTCCTGCCAGCTTGACGCTTTATCGACAACACGGCAGACGAAAAGACAAGGGAGCGTCGCAGTTCCTAGCCACAGCATCTCTCCGCAGCAACGAGGCACTGTGCTGCAGCAGCTGATCAATACTGTCGGGATTAAGGGGATTATGTGATTTGTGTGCAAATGGGACGCCACGGTCTTCGCCTTCACAGCCAGAGCTCCCTTCACTCGATCAGGTTCCCCCCCTCCCCTGCCCGGCAGCCTCTGCATTTCACCAGTCTCTCTGCTGTCAGTCGGGTATCAGTGGGTTTAGCGCTCTCTCTCTCTCGCCTCCGAACCAGAAGGTCGTGGGTTCGAGTCCCCACTCCAGACACTCGAGCCCCATGATCCCAGGCCGACGCTCCCGGTGCCAGTACTGAGGGAGCGCCGCACTGTCGGAGGGGCAGGTACTGAGGGAGCGCCGCACTGTCGGAGGGGCAGTACTGAGGGAGAACCGCACTGTCGGAGGGTCAGTACTGAGGGAGCGCCACACTGTCGGAGGGTCAGTACTGAGGGAGTGCCGCACT
>JASTWF010001542.1:0-74177 GCA_030390025.1 Squalus acanthias
GGTTAGGCACATTTGTCCGGTTTAGGTAGACTAGCCTGGGTTAGGTAGACTAGGCCGGGTTAGGTAGACTAGTCCGGGTTCGGCAGATTAGTCCGGGTTAGGTAGACTAGTCCGGGTTAGGTAGACTAGCCCGGGTTAGGTAGACTAGCCCGAGTTATGTAGACCAGTCCGGGTTAGGTAGACCAGTCCGGGTTAGGTAGACTAGCCAGGGTTAGGTAGACTAGTCCGGGTTAGGTAGACTAGTCCGGGTTAGGTAGACTAGTCCGGGTTAGGTAGACTCGCCTGGGTTAGGTAGAGTAGCCTGGGTTCGGTAGATTAGCCCAGGTTCGGTAGACTAGTCCGAGTAAGGTAGAGTAGTCCGAGTAAGGTAGACTAGTCCGGGTTAGGGAGACAAGCCTGGGTTAGGTAGACTATTCCGGGTTAGGTAGAATAGTCCGGGTTATGTAGACTAGCCCGGGTTAGGTAGACTAGTCCGTGTTAGGTAGACTAGCCCGCGTTAGGTAGACTAGCTTGGGTTAGGTAGACTAGTCCGTGTTAGGTAGACTAGTCTTGGTTAGATAGACTAGCCTGGGTTAGGTAGAATAGTCTGGGTTAGGTAGACTAGCCCGGGTTAAGTAGACTAGCCCGGGTTAGGTAGACTAGTCCGGGTTAGGTCGACTAGCCTGGGTTAGGTAGACTAGACCGGGTTAGGTAGACGAGTCCGGTTAGGTAGACGAGTCCGGGTTAGGTAGACTAGTCTGGGTTAGGTAGACCAGTCCGGGTTAGGTAGACTAGTCCGGGTTAGGTAGACTTGTCTGGGTTAGGTAGACTTGTCTGGGTTAGGTAGACTAGTCTGGGTTAGGTAGACTAGTCTGGGTTAGGTAGACTAGTCTGGGTTAGGTAGACTAGTCTGGTTTAGGTCGACTAGTCTGGGTTAGGTAGACTAGTCCGGGTTAGGTAGACTGGTCCGGGTTAGGTAGACTAGTCCGGTTTGGTAGACTAGTCTGGGTTAGGTAGACTAGCCTGAGTTAGGTAGACTAGCCGGGGTTAGGTAGACTAGTCCGGGTTAGGTAGACTAGTCTGGGTTAGATAGACTAGTCCGGGTTAGGTAGACTAGATCGGGTTAGGTAGACTAGCCCGGGTTAGTTAGTGTAGTCCGAGTTAGGTAGACTAGTCCGGGTTAGGTAGACTAGCCCGGGTTAGTTAGTGTAGTCCGAGTTAGGTAGACTAGTCTGGGTTAGGTAGACTAGTCCGGGTTAGGTAGACTAGCCCGGATTAGTTAGTGTAGTCCGGGTTAGGTAGACTAGTCCGGGTTAGGTAGACTAGTCCGGGTTAGGTAGACTAGCCCGGGTTAGGTAGACTAGTCCGGGTTATGTAGACTCGCCTGGGTTCGGTAGACTAGTCTGGGTTAGGTAGACTAGTCCGGGTTAGGTAGACTAGTCCAGGTTAGGTAGACTAGCCTGGGTTACGTAGACTAGTCCGGGATAGGTAGAGTAGCCTGGGTGAGGTAGACTAGTCCGGGTTAGGTAGATTAGGCCGGGTTAGGTAGACTAGCCCGTGTTAGGTAGACTAGCCTGGGTTAGGTAGACTAGTCCGGGTTAGGTAGACTAGCCCGGGTTAGGTAGACTAGTCCGGCTTAGGTAGACAAGCTCGGGTTAGGTAGACTAGCCCGTGTTAGGTAGACTAGTCCGTGTTAGGTAGACTATTCCGGGATAGGTAGACTAGCCCGGGTTAGGTAAACTAGCCCGGGTTAGGTAGACTAGTCCGGGTTAGGTAGACTAGTCCGGGTTAGGTAGACTAGCCCGGGTTAGGTAGACTAGCCCGGGTTAGGTAGACTAGTCTAGGTTAGTTAGATTAGTCCGAGTTAGGTAGACTAGCCTGGGTTAGGTAGACTAGTCCGGGTTAGGTAGACAAGCCTGGGTTAGGTAGACTAGTCCGTGTTAGGTAGACTAGTCCGTGTTAGGTAGACTAGTCCGGGTTAGGTAGACTAGCCCGGGTTAGGTAGACTAGCCCGGGTTAGGTAGAATAGTCCGGGTTATGTAGACTAGCCCGGGTTAGGTAGACTAGTCCATGTTAGATAGACTAGTCCAGGTTAGGTAGACTAGTCCGTGTTAGGTAGACTAGTCCATGTTATTTAGACTAGCCCGGGTTAGGTAGACTAGCCTGGGTTAGGTAGATTAGCTTGGGTTAGGTAGACTAGACCGGGTTAGGTAGACTAGTCCATGTTAGATAGACTAGTCCGTGTTAGATAGACTAGTCCGTGTTAGGTAGACTAGTCCGTGTTAGTTAGACTAGTCCATGTTAGGTAGACTAGCCCGCGTTAGGTAGACTAGCTTGGGTTAGGTAGACTAGTCAGTGTTAGGTAGACTAGTCTTGGTTAGATAGACTAGCCTGGGTTAGGTAGACTAGTCCGGGTTAGGTAGACTAGCCGGGGTTAGGTAGATAGTCCGGGATAGGTAGACTAGCCCGGGTTAGGTAGACTAGTCCGGGTTAGGTAGACAAGCCTGGGTTAGGTAGACTAGTCCGGGTTAGGTAGACTAGTCCGTGTTAGGTAGACTAGTCCGTGTTAGGTAGACTAGCCCGGGTTTGGTAGACTATTCCGGGTTAGGTAGAATAGTCCGGGTTATGTAGACTAGCCTGGGTTAGGTAGACTAGTCCATGTTAGATAGACTAGTCCAGGTTAGGTAGACTAGTCCGTGTTAGGTAGACTAGTCCGTGTTATTTAGACTAGCCTGGGTTAGGTAGACTAGCTTGGGTTAGGTAGACTAGTCTTGTTTAGATAGACTAGCGTGGGTTAGTTAGACTAGTCTGGGTTAGGTAGACCAGTCCGGGTTAGGTAGACTAGACCGGGTTAGGTAGACTAGTCCATGTTAGATAGACTAGTCCGTGTTAGGTAGACTAGTCCGTGTTAGTTAGACTAGTCCATGTTAGGTAGACTAGCCCACGTTAGGTAGACTAGCTTGGGTTAGGTAGACTAGTCAGTGTTAGGTAGACTAGTCTTGGTTAGATAGACTAGCCTGGGTTAGGTAGACTAGTCCGGGTTAGGTAGACTAGCCTGGGTTAGGTAGACTAGCCTGGGTTAGGTAGACTAGCCTGGGTTAGGTAGACGAGCCTGGGTTAGGAAATCTAGTCCGGGTTAGGAAATCTAGTCCGGGTTAGGTAGACTAGCCTGGGTTAGGTAGACTAGCCTGGGTTCGGTAGATTAGTCCGGGTTAGGTAGACTAGTCCGGGTTATGTAGACTAGTCCGGGTTAGGTAGATTAGTCCGGGTTAAGTAGACTTGTCTGGGTTAGGTAGACTAGTCTGGGTTAGGTAGACTAGTCTGGGTTAAGTAGACTTGTCTGGGTTAGGTAGATTAGTCCGGGTTAGGTAGACTAGCCTGGGTTAGGTAGACTAGTCTGGGTTAGGTGGACTATCCCGGGTTACGTAGACTAGTCCAGGTTAGGTAGACTAGTCCGGGTTAGGTAGACTAGCCTGGGTTACGTAGACTAGTCCGGGTTAGGTAGACTAGCCCAGGTTAGGTAGATTAGCCTGTGTTAGGTAGACTAGCCCAGTTTAGGTAGATTAGCCCAGGTTAGGTAGATTAGCCCAGGTTAGGTAGATTAGCCCAGGTTCGGTAGACTAGTCCGAGTAAGGTAGACTAGTCCGAGTAAGATAGACTAGTCCGGGTTAAGTAGACAAGCCTGGGTGAGGTAGACTATTCCGGGTTAGGTAGAATAGTCCGGGTTATGTAGACTAGCCCGGGTTAGGTAGACTAGGCCATGTTAGATAGACTAGTCCGTGTTAGGTAGACTAGTCCGTGTTAGTTAGACTAGTCTGTGTTAGGTAGACTAGCCCGCATTAGGTAGACTAGCTTGGGTTAGGTAGACTAGTCCGTGTTAGGTAGACTAGTCTTGGTTAGATAGACTAGCCTGGGTTAGGTAGACTAGTCTGGGTTAGGTAGACTAGCCGGGGTTAGGTAGACTAGCCCGGGTTAGGTAGACTAGTCCGGGTTAGGTAGACTAGCCTGGGTTAGGTAGACTAGCATGGGTTAGGTAGACTAGTCTGGGTTAGGTTGACGAGTCCGGTTAGGTAGACTAGTCCGGGTTAGGTAGACCAGTCTGGGTTAGGTAAACTAGTCCGGGTTAGGTAGACTAGTCTGGGTTAGGTAGACTTGTCTGGGTTAGGTAAACTAGTCTGGGTTAGGTAGACTAGCCCGGGTTAGATAGACTAGCCGGGGTTAGGTAGACTAGTGGGGGTTAGGTAGACTAGTCCGTGTTAGGTAGACTAGCCTGGGTTAGGTAGAATAGTCTGGGTTAGGTGGACCAGTCTTGGTTAGGTAGACTAGTCTGGTTTAGGCAGACTAGTCTGGGTTAGGCAGACTAGCCCGGGTTAGGTAGACTAGTCTGGGTTAGGTAGACTAGTCCGGGTTAGGTAGACTAGTCCGGTTTAGGTAGACTAGCCGGGGTTCGGTAGACTAGTCCGGGTTAGGTAGACTAGTCTGGGTTAGATAGAATAGTCCAGGTTAGGTAGACTAGTCCGTGTTAGGGAGACTAGCCCGTTTTAGGGAGACTAGCCCGGGTTTGGTAGACTAGCCCGGGTTAGTTAGACTAGCTTGGGTGAGGTAGACTAGTCCGTGTTAGGTAGACTAGTCCGTGTTAGATAGACTAGCCTGGGTTAGGTAGACTAGTCTGGGTTAGGTAGACCAGTCCGGGTTAGCTATACTAGTCCGGGTTAGGTAGACTAGGCGGTGTTAGGTAGACTAGCCCGGGTTAAGTAGACTAGTCCGGGTTAGGTAGACTAGCCTGGGTTAGGTAGACTAGTCTGGGTTAGGTAGACTAGTCCGGGTTAGGTAGACTAGTCCGGGTTAGGTAGACTAGTCTGGTTTAGGTCGACTAGTCTGGGTTAGGTAGACTAGTCCGGGTTAGGTAGACTAGTCCGGGTTACGTAGACTAAACGGGGTTAGGTAGACTAGCCGGGGACAGGTAGACCTATCCGGGTTAGGTAGACTAGCCTGAGTTATGTAGACTAGCCCGGGTTAGGTAGACTAGTCCGGGTTAGGTAGACTAGTCCGGGTTAGATAGACTAGTCCGGGTTAGCTAGACTAGATCGGGTTAGATAGACTAGATCGGGTTAGGTAGACTAGCCCGGGTTAGTTAGTGTAGTCCGAGTTAGGTAGACTAGTCTGGGTTAGGTAGACTAGTCCGGGTTAGGTAGACTAGCCCGGATTAGTTAGTGTAGTCCGGGTTAGGTAGACTAGTCCGGGTTAGGTAGACTAGTCCGGGTTAGGTAGACTAGTCCGGGTTAGGTAGACTAGCCCGGGTTAGGTAGACTAGCCCGGGTTAGGTAGACTAGCCCGGGTTAGGTAGACTAGTCCGGGTTAGGTAGACTCGCCTGGGTTCGGTAGACTAGTCTGGGTTAGGTAGACTATCCCGGGTTAGCTAGACTAGTCCGGGTTAGGTAGACTAGCCTGGGTTAGGTAGATTAGTCCAGGTTAGGTAGACTAGCCTGGGTTACGTAGACTAGTCCGGGATAGGTAGACTAGCCTGGGTGAGGTAGACTAGTCCGGGTTAGGTAGATTAGTCCGGGTTAGGTAGACTAGCCCGTGTTAGGTAGACTAGCCCGGGTTAGGTAGACTAGTCCGGGTTAGGTAGACTAGTCCGGCTTAGGTAGACAAGCTCGGGTTAGGTAGACTAGCCCGTGTTAGGTAGACTAGTCCGTGTTAGGTAGACTATTCCGGGTTAGGTAGACTAGCCCGGGTTAGGTAAACTCGTCCGGGTTAGGTAGACTAGTCTGGGTTAGTAGATTAGTCCGGGTTAGGTAGACTAGCCCGGGTTAGGTAGACTAGTCCGAGTTAGGTAGACTAGTCCGGGTTAGGTAGACAAGCCTGGGTTAGGTAGACTAGTCCGGGTTAGGTAGACTAGTCCGTGTTAGGTAGACTAGTCCGTGTTAGGTAGACTAGCCCGGGTTAGGTAGACTATTCCGGGTTAGGTAGAATAGTCCGGGTTATGTAGACTAGCCCGGGTTAGGTAGACTAGTCCATGTTAGATAGACCAGTCCAGGTTAGGTAGACTAGTCCGTGTTAGGTAGACTAGTCCATGTTATTTAGACTAGCCCGGGTTAGGTAGACTAGCCTGGGTTAGGTAGACTACTTGGGTTAGGTAGACTAGTCTTGTTTAGATAGACTAGCCTGGGTTAGGTAGACTTGTCTGGGTTAGGTAGACCAGTCCGGGTTAGCTATACTAGTCCGGGTTAGGTAGACTAGGCGGTGTTAGGTAGACTAGCCCGGGTTAAGTAGAGTAGTCCGGGTTAGGTAGACTAGTCCGGGTTAGGTAGACTAGCCCGGGTTCGGTAGACTAGCCCGGGTTAGGTAGACTTGTCTGGGTTAGGTAAACTAGTCTGGGTTAGGTAGACTAGTCCGGGTTAGGTAGACTAGTCCGGGTTAGGTAGACTAGCCGGGGTTAGGTAGACGAGCCGGGGTTAGGTAGACCTATCCGGGTTAGGTAGACTAGCCTGAGTTATGTAGACTAGCCCGGGTTAGGTAGACTAGCCGGGGTTAGGTAGACTAGTCCGGGTTAGGTAGACTAGTCTGGGTTAGATAGACTAGTCCGGGTTAGGTAGACTAGATCGGGTTAGGTAGACTAGCCCGGGTTAGTTAGTGTAGTCCGAGTTAGGTAGACTAGTCTGGGTTAGGTAGACGAGTCCGGGTTAGGTAGACTAGCCCGGGTTAGTTAGTGTAGTCCGAGTTAGGTAGACTAGTCTGGGTTAGGTAGACTAGTCCGGGTTAGGTAGACTAGCCCGGATTAGTTAGTGTAGTCCGGGTTAGGTAGACTAGTCCGGGTTAGGGAGACTAGTCCGGGTTAGGTAGACTAGCCCGGGTTAGGTAGACTAGTCCGGGTTAGGTAGACTAGTCCGGGTTATGTAGACTCGCCTGGGTTCGGTAGACTAGTCTGGGTTAGGTAGACTATCCCGGGTTAGCTAGACTAGTCTGGGTTAGGTAGACTAGCCTGGGTTAGGTAGACTAGCCTGGGTTAGGTAGATTAGTCCAGGTTAGGTAGACTAGCCTGGGTTACGTAGACTAGTCCGGGATAGGTAGACTAGCCTGGGTGAGGTAGACTAGTCCGGGTTAGGTAGATTAGTCCGGGTTGGGTAGACTAGCCCGTGTTAGGTAGACTAGCCTGGGTTAGGTAGACTAGCCCGGGTTAGGTAGACTAGTCCGGGTTAGGTAGACTAGTCCGGCTTAGGTAGACAAGCTCGGGTTAGGTAGACTAGCCCGTGTTAGGTAGACTAGTCCGTGTTAGGTAGACTATTCCGGGTTAGGTAGACTAGCCCGGGTTAGGTAAACTAGTCCGGGTTAGGTAGACTAGCCCGGGTTAGGTAGACTAGTCTGGGTTAGGTAGATTAGTCCGAGTTAGGTGGACTAGCCCGGGTTAGGTAGACTAGTCCGAGTTAGGTAGACTAGTCCGAGTTAGGTAGACAAGCCTGGGTTAGGTAGACTAGTCCGTGTTAGGTAGACTAGTCCGTGTTAGTTAGACTAGCCCGGGTTAGGTAGACTATTCCATGTTAGGTAGAATAGTCCGGGTTATGTAGACTAGCCCGGGTTAGGTAGACTAGTCCATGTTAGATAGACTAGTCCAGGTTAGGTAGACTAGTCCGTGTTAGGTAGACTAGCCCGGGTTAGGTAGACTAGCCTGGGTTAGGTAGACTAGCTTGGGTTAGGTAGACTAGCTTGGGTTAGGTAGACTAGTCTTGTTTAGATAGACTAGCGTGGGTTCGTTAGACTAGTCTGGGTTAGGTAGACCAGTCCGGGTTAGGTAGACTAGACCGGGTTAGGTAGACTAGTCCATGTTAGATAGACTAGTCCGTGTAAGGTAGACTAGTCCATGTTAGTTAGACTAGTCCATGTTAGGTAGACTAGCCCGCGTTAGGTAGACTAGCTTGGGTTAGGTAGACTAGTCCGTGTTCGGTAGACTAGTCTTGGTTAGATAGACTAGCCTGGGTTAGGTAGACTAGTCCGGGTTAGGTAGACTAGCCTGGGTTAGGTAGACTAGCCCGGGTTAGGTAGACTAGCCTGGGTTAGGTAGACTAGCCTGGGTTAGGAAATCTAGTCCGGGTTAGGTAGACGAGCCTGGGTTAGGTAGACTCGTCTGGGTTAGGTGGACTATCCCGGGTTAGGTAGACTAGTCCGGGTTAGGTAGACTAGCCTGGGTTACGTAGACTAGTCCGGGTTAGGTAGATTAGGCTGGGTTAGGTAGACTAGCCCGGGTTAGGTAGACTAGTCTGGGTTAGGTAGACTAGGCTGGGTTAGGTAGACTAGCCCGGGTTAGGTAGACTAGTCTGGGTTAGGTAAACTAGTCTGGGTTAGGTAGACTAGTCTTGGTTAGATAGACTAGCCTGGGTTAGGTAGAGTAGTCCGGGTTAGGTAGACTAGCCTGGGTTAGGTAGACTAGCCCGGGTTAGGTAGACTAGCCTGGGTTAGGAAATCTAGTCCGGGTTATGTAGACTAGCCTGGGTTAGGTAGACTAGTCTGGGTTAGGTGGACTATCCCGGGTTACGTAGACTAGTCCGGGTTAGGTAGACTAGCCTGGGTTACGTAGACTAGTCCGGGTTAGGTAGATTAGTCTGTGTTAGGTAGACTAGCCCGGGTTAGGTAGACTAGTCTGGGTTAGGTAGACTAGTCTGGGTTAGGTTGACTAGCCCGGGTTAGGTAGACTAGTCTGGGTTAGGTAGACTTGTCTGGGTTAGGTAAACTAGTCTGGGTTAGGTAGACTAGCCCGGGTTAGGTAGACTAGCCGGGGTTAGGTAGACTAGTCTGGGTTAGGTAGACTAGTCTGGGTTAGGTAGACTAGCCTGGGTTAGGTAGACTAGCCCGGGTTAGGTAGACTAGCCTGGGTTAGGAAATCTAGTCCGGGTTAGGTAGACTAGTCTTGTTTAGATAGACTAGCGTGGGTTAGTTAGACTAGTCTGGGTTAGGTAGACCAGTCCGGGTTAGGTAGACTAGACTGGGTTAGGTAGACTATTCCGGGTTAGGTAGAATAGTCCGGGTTATGTAGACTAGCCCGGGTTAGATAGACTAGTCCATGTTAGATAGACTAGTCCGTGTTAGATGGACTAGTCCGTGTTAGGTAGACTAGCCCGCGTTAGGTAGACTAGCTTGGGTTAGGTAGACTAGTCCGTGTTAGGTAGACTAGTCCAGGTTAGGTAGACTAGATCGGGTTAGGTAGACTAGTCCGGGTTAGGTAGACTAGCCTGGGGTAGGTAGATTAGTCCGGGTTAGGTAGACTAGCCCGGTTTAGTTAGTGTAGTCCGGGTTAGGTAGACTCGCCTGGGTTCGGTAGACTAGTCCGGGTTAGGTATACTAGCCCGGGTTAGGTAGACTAGTCCATGTTAGATAGAATAGTCCAGGTTAGGTAGACTAGTCCGTGTTAGGTAGACTAGTCCGTGTTAGGCAGACTAGTCTTGGTTAGATAGACTAGCCTGGGTTAGGTAGACTAGTCTGGGTTAGGTAGACTAGCCGGGGTTAGGTAGACTAGCCCGGGTTAAGTAGACTAGCCCGGGTTAAGTAGACTAGCCCGGGTTAAGTAGACTAGCCCGGGTTAGGTAGACTAGTCTGGGTTAGGTAGACCAGTCTGGGTTAGGTAAACTAGTCCGGGTTAGGTAGACTAGTCTGGGTTAGGTAGACTTGTCTGGGTTAGGTAGACTAGCCCGGGTTAGGTAGACTAGTCCGGGTTAGGTAGACTAGCCTTGGTTAGGTAGACTAGTCCGTGTTAGGTAGACTAGCCTGGGTTAGGTAGAATAGTCTGGGTTAGGTGGACCAGTCTTGGTTAGGTAGACTAGTCTGGTTTAGGCAGACTAGTCTGGTTTAGGCAGACTAGTCTGGGTTAGGCAGACTAGCCCGGGTTAGGTCGAGTAGTCTGGGTTAGGTAGACAAGTCCGGGTTAGGTAGACAAGTCCGGGTTAGGTAGACAAGTCCGGGTTAGGTAGACTAGCCGGGGTTCGGTAGACTAGTCCGGGTTAGGTAGACTAGTCCGGGTTAGGTAGACTAGATCGGGTTAGGTAGACTAGTCCGGGTTAGGTAGACTAGCCTGGGGTAGGTAGATTAGTCCGGGTTAGGTAGACTAGCCCGGTTTAGTTAGTGTAGTCCGGGTTAGGTAGACTCGCCTGGGTTCGGTAGACTAGTCCGGGTTAGGTATACTAGCCCGGGTTAGGTAGACTAGTCCATGTTAGATAGAATAGTCCAGGTTAGGTAGACTAGTCCGTGTTAGGTAGACTAGTCCGTGTTAGGTAGACTAGCCCGGGTTTGGTAGACTAGCCCGGGTTAGGTAGACTAGCTTGGGTTAGGTAGACTAGTCCGTGTTTGGTAGACTAGTCTTGGTTAGATAGACTAGCCTGGGTTAGGTAGACTTGTCTGGGTTAGGTAGACCAGTCCGGGTTAGGTAGACTAGGCGGTGTTAGGTAGACTAGCCCGGGTTAAGTAGAGTAGTCCGGGTTAGGTAGACTAGTCCGGGTTAGGTAGACTAGCCTGGGTTCGGTAGACTAGCCCGGGTTAGGTAGACTTGTCTGGGTTAGGAAATCTAGTCCAGGTTAGGTAGACTAGTCTGGGTTAGGAAATCTAGTCCGGGTTTGGTAGTTTAGTCTGGGTTAGGTAGACTAGCCTGGGTTAGGTAGACTAGTCCGGGTTAGGTAGACTAGTCCGGGTTTGGTAGACTAGTCTGGGTTAGGTAGACTAGTCCGGGTTAGTTCGACTAGTCCGGGTTAGGTAGACTAGTCCGGGTTACGTAGACTAAACGGGGTTAGGTAGACTAGTCCGGGTTAGGTAGACTAGTCTGGGTTAGATAGACTAGTCTGGGTTAGATAGACTAGTCCGGGTTAGGTAGACTAGATCGGGTTAGGTAGACTAGTCCGGGTTAGGTAGACTAGCCGGGGTTAGGTAGACTAGTCCGGGTTAGGTAGACTAGTCTGGGTTAGATAGACTAGTCCGGGTTAGGTAGACTAGATCGGGTTAGGTAGACTAGCCCGGGTTAGTTAGTGTAGTCCGAGTTAGGTAGACTAGTCTGGGTTAGGTAGACGAGTCCGGGTTAGGTAGACTAGCCCGGGTTAGTTTGTGTAGTCCGAGTTAGGTAGACTAGTCTGGGTTAGGTAGACTAGTCCGGGTTAGGTAGACTAGCCCGGATTAGTTAGTGTAGTCCGGGTTAGGTAGACTAGTCCGGGTTAGGTAGACTAGTCCGGGTTAGGTAGACTAGCCCGGGTTAGGTAGACTAGTCCGGGTTAGGTAGACTAGTCCGGGTTAGGTAGACTAGTCCGGGTTATGTAGACTCGCCTGGGTTCGGTAGACTAGTCTGGGTTAGGTAGACTATCCCGGGTTAGCTAGACTAGTCTGGGTTAGGTAGACTAGCCTGGGTTAGGTAGACTAGCCTGGGTTAGGTAGATTAGTCCAGGTTAGGTAGACTAGCCTGGGTTACGTAGACTAGTCCGGGATAGGTAGACTAGCCTGGGTGAGGTAGACTCGTCCGGGTTAGGTAGATTAGTCCGGGTTAGGTAGACTAGCCCGTGTTAGGTAGACTAGCCTGGGTTAGGTAGACTAGTCCGGGTTAGGTAGACTTGTCCGGCTTAGGTAGACAAGCTCGGGTTAGGTAGACTAGCCCGTGTTAGGTAGACTAGTCCGTGTTAGGTAGACTATTCCGGGTTAGGTAGACTAGCCCGGGTTAGGTAAACTAGCCCGGGTTAGGTAGACTAGTCCGGGTTAGGTAGACTAGCCCGGGTTAGGTAGACTAGTCTGGGTTAGGTAGATTAGTCCGAGTTAGGTGGACTAGCCCGGGTTAGGTAGACTAGTCCGAGTTAGGTAGACTAGTCCGAGTTAGGTAGACAAGCGTGGGTTAGGTAGACTAGTCCGGGTTAGGTAGACTAGTCCGTGTTAGGTAGACTAGTCCGTGTTAGTTAGACTAGCCCGGGTTAGGTAGACTATTCCGGGTTAAGTAGAATAGTCCGGGTTATGTAGACTAGCCCGGGTTAGGTCGACTAGTCCATGTTAGATAGACTAGTCCAGGTTAGGTAGACTAGTCCGTGTTAGGTAGACTAGTCCATGTTATTTAGACTAGCCCGGGTTAGGTAGACTAGCCTGGGTTAGGTAGACTAGCTTGGGTTAGGTAGACTAGTCTTGTTTAGATAGACTAGCGTGGGTTAGTTAGACTAGTCTGGGTTAGGTAGACCAGTCCGGGTTAGGTAGACTAGACCGGGTTAGGTAGACTAGTCCATGTTAGATAGACTAGTCCGTGTTAGGTAGACTAGCCCGCGTTAGGTAGACTAGCTTGGGTTAGGTAGACTAGTCCGTGTTAGGTAGACTAGTCTTGGTTAGATAGACTAGCCTGGGTTAGGTAGACTAGTCCGGGTTAGGTAGACTAGCCTGGGTTAGGTAGACTAGCCCGGGTTAGGTAGACTAGCCTGGGTTAGGTAGACTAGCCTGGGTTAGGAAATCTAGTCCGGGTTAGGTAGACTAGCCTGGGTTAGGTAGACTAGTCTGGGTTAGGTGGACTATCCCGGGTTAGGTAGACTAGTCCGGGTTAGGTAGATTAGTCTGGGTTAGGTAGACTAGCCCGGGTTAGGTAGACTAGTCTGGGTTAGGTAGACTAGTCTGGGTTAGGTAGACTAGCCCGGGTTAGGTAGACTAGTCTGGGTTAGGTAAACTAGTCTGGGTTAGGTAGACTAGTCTTGGTTAGATAGACTAGCCTGGGTTAGGTAGACTAGTCCGGGTTAGGTAGACTAGCCTGGGTTAGGTAGACTAGCCCGGGTTAGGTAGACTAGCCTGGGTTAGGAAATCTAGTCCGGGTTAGGTAGACTAGCCTGGGTTAGGTAGACTAGTCTGGGTTAGGTGGACTATCCCGGGTTACGTAGACTAGTCCGGGTTAGGTAGACTAGCCTGGGTTACGTAGACTAGTCTGTGTTAGGTAGACTAGCCCGGGTTAGGTAGACTAGTCTGGGTTAGGTAGACTAGTCTGGGTTAGGTTGACTAGCCCGGGTTAGGTAGACTTGTCTGGGTTAGGTAAACTAGTCTGGGTTAGGTAGACTAGCCCGGGTTAGGTAGACTAGCCGGGGTTAGGTAGACTAGTCTGGGTTAGGTAGACTAGCCTGGGTTAGGTAGACTAGCCCGGGTTAGGTAGACTAGCCTGGGTTAGGAAATCTAGTCCGGGTTAGGTAGACTAGTCTGGGTTAGGTGGACTATCCCGGGTTACGTAGACTAGTCCGGGTTAGGTAGACTAGCCTGGGTTACGTAGACTAGTCCGGGTTTGGTAGATTAGTCTGTGTTAGGTAGACTAGCCCGGGTTAGGTAGACTAGTCTGGGTTAGGTAGACTAGTCTGGGTTAGGTTGACTAGCCCGGGTTAGGTAGACTAGTCTGGGTTAGGTAGACTTGTCTGGGTTAGGTAAACTAGTCTGGGTTAGGTAGACTAGCCCGGGTTAGGTAGACTAGCCGGGGTTAGGTGGACTAGTCCGGGTTAGGTAGACTAGTCCGGGTTAGGTAGACTAGTCTGGGTTAGGAAATCTAGTCCGGGTTAGGTAGACTAGTCTGGGTTAGGTAGACTAGTCCGGGTTAGGTAGACTAGTCCGGGTTAGGTAGATTAGTCCGGGTTACGTAGACTAAACGGGGTTAGGTAGACTAGCCGGGGTTAGGTAGACTAGTCCGGGTTAGGTAGACTAGTCCGGGTTAGGTAGACTAGTCTGGGTTAGGTAGACTAGCCCGGGTTAGGTAGACTAGTCTGGGTTAGGTAGACTAGATCGGGTTAGGTAGACTAGCCCGGGTTAGTTAGTGTAGTCCGAGTTAGGTAGACTAGTCTGGGTTAGGTAGACTAGTCTGGGTTAGGTAGACTAGTCCGGGTTAGGTAGACTAGCCCGGGTTAGTCAGTGTAGTCCGAGTTAGGTAGACTAGTCTGGGTTAGGTAGACTAGTCCGGGTTAGGTAGACTAGACCGGGTGAGGTAGACTAGTCCGGGTTAGGTAGACTAGTCTGGGTTAGGTAGACTAGTCTGGGTTAGGTAGACTAGCCCGGGTTAGTCAGTGTAGTCCGAGTTAGGTAGACTAGTCTGGGTTAGGTAGACTAGCCCGGGTTAGATAGACTAGATCGGGTTAGGTAGACTAGCCCGGGTTAGTTAGTGTAGTCCGAGTTAGGTAGACTAGTCTGGGTTAGGTAGACTAGTCCAGGTTAGGTAGACTAGCCCGGGTTAGTTAGTGTAGTCCGAGTTAGGTAGACTAGTCTGGGTTAGGTAGACTAGTCCGGGTTAGGTAGACTTGCCCGGATTAGTTAGTGTAGTCCGGGTTAGGTAGACTAGTCCGGGTTAGGTAGACTCGCCCGGGTTAGGTAGACTAGCCTGGGTTAGGTAGACTAGTCCGGGTTATGTAGACTCGCCTGGGTTCGGTAGACTAGTCTGGGTTAGGTAGACTATCCCGGGTTAGCTAGACTAGTCTGGGTTAGGTAGACTAGCCTGGGTTAGGTAGACTAGTCCGGGTTAGGTAGATTAGTCCGGGTTAGGTAGACTAGCCTGGGTTAGGTAGACTAGTCATGGTTAGGTAGATTAGTCCGGGTTAGGTAGACTAGCCCGTGTTAGGTAGACTAGCCTGGGTTAGGTAGACTAGCCCGGGTTAGGTAGACTAGTCCGGGTTAGGTAGACTAGTCCGGTTTAGGTAGACAAGCTCGGGTTAGGTAGACTAGCCCGGGTTAGGTAGACTATTCCGGGTTAGGTAGAATAGTCCGGGTTATGTAGACTAGCCCGGGTTAGGTAGACTAGTCCATGTTAGATAGACTAGTCCAGGTTAGGTAGACTAGTCCGGGTTAGGTAGACTTGTCTGGGTTAGGTAGACTAGTCTGGGTTAGGTAGACTAGCCCGGTTATGTAGAGTAGCCGGGGTTAGGTAGACTAGTCCGGGTTACGTAGACTAGCCTGGGTTAGGTAGACTAGTCTTGTTTAGATAGACTAGCGTGGGTTAGTTAGACTAGTCTGGGTTAGGTAGACCAGTCCGGGTTAGGTAGACTAGACCGGGTTAGGTAGACTAGTCCATGTTAGATAGACTAGTCCGTGTTAGGTAGACTAGTCCGTGTTAGTTAGACTAGTCCATGTTAGGTAGACTAGCCCGCGTTAGGTAGACTAGCTTGGGTTAGGTAGACTAGTCAGTGTTAGGTAGACTAGTCTTGGTTAGATAGACTAGCCTGGGTTAGGTAGACTAGTCCGGGTTAGGTAGACTAGCCTGGGTTAGGTAGACTAGCCCGGGTTTGGTAGACTAGCCCGGGTTAGGTAGACTAGCCTGGGTTAGGAAATCTAGTCCAGGTTAGGTAGACTAGCCTGGGTTAGGTAGACTAGCCTGGGTTAGGTAGACTAGCCCGGGTTAGGTAGACTAGCCCGGGTTAGGTAGACTAGCCCGGGTTAGGTAGACTAGCCTGGGTTATGTAGACTAGTCCGGCTTAGGTAGACAAGCTCGGGTTAGGTAGACTAGCCCGGGTTAGGTAGACTAGCCCGGGTTAGGTAGACTATTCCGGGTTAAGTAGAATAGTCCGGGTTATGTAGACTAGCCCGGGTTAGGTCGACTAGTCCATGTTAGATAGACTAGTCCAGGTTAGGTAGACTAGTCCGTGTTAGGTAGACTAGTCCATGTTATTTAGACTAGCCCGGGTTAGGTAGACTAGCCTGGGTTAGGTAGACTAGCTTGGGTTAGGTAGACTAGTCTTGTTTAGATAGACTAGCGTGGGTTAGTTAGACTAGTCTGGGTTAGGTAGACCAGTCCGGGTTAGGTAGACTAGACCGGGTTAGGTAGACTAGTCCATGTTAGATAGACTAGTCCGTGTTAGGTAGACTAGCCCGCGTTAGGTAGACTAGCTTGGGTTAGGTAGACTAGTCCGTGTTAGGTAGACTAGTCTTGGTTAGATAGACTAGCCTGGGTTAGGTAGACTAGTCCGGGTTAGGTAGACTAGCCTGGGTTAGGTAGACTAGCCCGGGTTAGGTAGACTAGCCTGGGTTAGGTAGACTAGCCTGGGTTAGGAAATCTAGTCCGGGTTAGGTAGACTAGCCTGGGTTAGGTAGACTAGTCTGGGTTAGGTGGACTATCCCGGGTTAGGTAGACTAGTCCGGGTTAGGTAGATTAGTCTGGGTTAGGTAGACTAGCCCGGGTTAGGTAGACTAGTCTGGGTTAGGTAGACTATTCTGGGTTAGGTAGACTAGCCCGGGTTAGGTAGACTAGTCTGGGTTAGGTAAACTAGTCTGGGTTAGGTAGACTAGTCTTGGTTAGATAGACTAGCCTGGGTTAGGTAGACTAGTCCGGGTTAGGTAGACTAGCCTGGGTTAGGTAGACTAGCCCGGGTTAGGTAGACTAGCCTGGGTTAGGAAATCTAGTCCGGGTTAGGTAGACTAGCCTGGGTTAGGTAGACTAGTCTGGGTTAGGTGGACTATCCCGGGTTACGTAGACTAGTCCGGGTTAGGTAGACTAGCCTGGGTTACGTAGACTAGTCTGTGTTAGGTAGACTAGCCCGGGTTAGGTAGACTAGTCTGGGTTAGGTAGACTAGTCTGGGTTAGGTTGACTAGCCCGGGTTAGGTAGACTTGTCTGGGTTAGGTAAACTAGTCTGGGTTAGGTAGACTAGCCCGGGTTAGGTAGACTAGCCGGGGTTAGGTAGACTAGTCTGGGTTAGGTAGACTAGCCTGGGTTAGGTAGACTAGCCCGGGTTAGGTAGACTAGCCTGGGTTAGGAAATCTAGTCCGGGTTAGGTAGACTAGTCTGGGTTAGGTGGACTATCCCGGGTTACGTAGACTAGTCCGGGTTAGGTAGACTAGCCTGGGTTACGTAGACTAGTCCGGGTTTGGTAGATTAGTCTGTGTTAGGTAGACTAGCCCGGGTTAGGTAGACTAGTCTGGGTTAGGTAGACTAGTCTGGGTTAGGTTGACTAGCCCGGGTTAGGTAGACTAGTCTGGGTTAGGTAGACTTGTCTGGGTTAGGTAAACTAGTCTGGGTTAGGTAGACTAGCCCGGGTTAGGTAGACTAGCCGGGGTTAGGTGGACTAGTCCGGGTTAGGTAGACTAGTCCGGGTTAGGTAGACTAGTCTGGGTTAGGAAATCTAGTCCGGGTTAGGTAGACTAGTCTGGGTTAGGTAGACTAGTCCGGGTTAGGTAGACTAGTCCGGGTTAGGTAGATTAGTCCGGGTTACGTAGACTAAACGGGGTTAGGTAGACTAGCCGGGGTTAGGTAGACTAGTCCGGGTTAGGTAGACTAGTCCGGGTTAGGTAGACTAGTCTGGGTTTGGTAGACTAGCCCGGGTTAGGTAGACTAGTCTGGGTTAGGTAGACTAGATCGGGTTAGGTAGACTAGCCCGGGTTAGTTAGTGTAGTCCGAGTTAGGTAGACTAGTCTGGGTTAGGTAGACTAGTCTGGGTTAGGTAGACTAGTCCGGGTTAGGTAGACTAGCCCGGGTTAGTCAGTGTAGTCCGAGTTAGGTAGACTAGTCTGGGTTAGGTAGACTAGTCCAGGTTAGGTAGACTAGACCGGGTGAGGTAGACTAGTCCGGGTTAGGTAGACTAGTCTGGGTTAGGTAGACTAGTCTGGGTTAGGTAGACTAGCCCGGGTTAGTCAGTGTAGTCCGAGTTAGGTAGACTAGTCTGGGTTAGGTAGACTAGCCCGGGTTAGATAGACTAGATCGGGTTAGGTAGACTAGCCCGGGTTAGTTAGTGTAGTCCGAGTTAGGTAGACTAGTCTGGGTTAGGTAGACTAGTCCAGGTTAGGTAGACTAGCCCGGGTTAGTTAGTGTAGTCCGAGTTAGGTAGACTAGTCTGGGTTAGGTAGACTAGTCCGGGTTAGGTAGACTTGCCCGGATTAGTTAGTGTAGTCCGGGTTAGGTAGACTAGTCCGGGTTAGGTAGACTAGCCCGGGTTAGGTAGACTAGCCTGGGTTAGGTAGACTAGTCCGGGTTATGTAGACTCGCCTGGGTTCGGTAGACTAGTCTGGGTTAGGTAGACTATTCCGGGTTAGCTAGACTAGTCTGGGTTAGGTAGACTAGCCTGGGTTAGGTAGACTAGTCCGGGTTAGGTAGATTAGTCCGGGTTAGGTAGACTAGCCTGGGTTAGGTAGACTAGTCCGGGTTAGGTAGATTAGTCCGGGTTAGGTAGACTAGCCCGTGTTAGGTAGACTAGCCTGGGTTAGGTAGACTAGCCCGGGTTAGGTAGACTAGTCCGGGTTAGGTAGACTAGTCCGGTTTAGGTAGACAAGCTCGGGTTAGGTAGACTAGCCCGGGTTAGGTAGACTATTCCGGGTTAGGTAGAATAGTCCGGGTTATGTAGACTAGCCCGGGTTAGGTAGACTAGTCCATGTTAGATAGACTAGTCCAGGTTAGGTAGACTAGTCCGGGTTAGGTAGACTTGTCTGGGTTAGGTAGACTAGTCTGGGTTAGGTAGACTAGCCCGGTTATGTAGAGTAGCCGGGGTTAGGTAGACTAGTCCGGGTTACGTGGACTAGCCTGGGTTAGGTAGACTAGTCTTGTTTAGATAGACTAGCGTGGGTTAGTTAGACTAGTCTGGGTTAGGTAGACCAGTCCGGGTTAGGTAGACTAGACCGGGTTAGGTAGACTAGTCCATGTTAGATAGACTAGTCCGTGTTAGGTAGACTAGTCCGTGTTAGTTAGACTAGTCCATGTTAGGTAGACTAGCCCGCGTTAGGTAGACTAGCTTGGGTTAGGTAGACTAGTCAGTGTTAGGTAGACTAGTCTTGGTTAGATAGACTAGCCTGGGTTAGGTAGACTAGTCCGGGTTAGGTAGACTAGCCTGGGTTAGGTAGACTAGCCCGGGTTTGGTAGACTAGCCCGGGTTAGGTAGACTAGCCTGGGTTAGGAAATCTAGTCCGGGTTAGGTAGACTAGCCTGGGTTAGGTAGACTAGCCCGGGTTAGGTAGACTAGCCCGGGTTAGGTAGACTAGCCCGGGTTAGGTAGACTAGCCCGGGTTAGGTAGACTAGCCTGGGTTATGTAGACTAGTCCGGCTTAGGTAGACAAGCTCGGGTTAGGTAGACTAGCCCGGGTTAGGTAGACTAGCCCGGGTTAGGTAGACTAGTCCGGGTTAGGTAGACTAGTCCGGCTTAGGTAGACAAGCTCGGGTTAGGTAGACTAGCCCGGGTTAGGTAGACTATTCCGGGTTAGGTAGAATAGTCCGGGTTATGTAGACTAGCCCGGGTTAGGTAGACTAGTCCATGTTAGATAGACTAGTCCAGGTTAGGTAGACTAGTCCAGGTTAGGTAGACTAGTCTGGGTTAGGTAGACTTGTCTGGGTTAGGTAGACTAGTCTGGGTTAGGTAGACTAGCCCGGTTATGTAGAGTAGCCGGGGTTAGGTAGACTAGTCCGGGTTACGTAGACTAGCCTGGGTTAGGTAGACTAGTCCAGGTTAGGTAGACTAGCCCGGGTTAGTTAGTGTAGTCCGAGTTAGGTAGACTAGTCTGGGTTAGGTAGACTAGTCCGGGTTAGGTAGACTTGCCCGGATTAGTTAGTGTAGTCCGGGTTAGGTAGACTAGTCCGGGTTAGGTAGACTAGCCCGGGTTAGGTAGACTAGCCTGGGTTAGGTAGACTAGTCCGGGTTATGTAGACTCGCCTGGGTTCGGTAGACTAGTCTGGGTTAGGTAGACTATCCCGGGTTAGCTAGACTAGTCTGGGTTAGGTAGACTAGCCTGGGTTAGGTAGACTAGTCCGGGTTAGGTAGATTAGTCCGGGTTAGGTAGACTAGCCTGGGTTAGGTAGACTAGTCCGGGTTAGGTAGATTAGTCCGGGTTAGGTAGACTAGCCCGTGTTAGGTAGACTAGCCAGGGTTAGGTAGACTAGCCCGGGTTAGGTAGACTAGTCCGGGTTAGGTAGACTAGTCCGGTTTAGGTAGACAAGCTCGGGTTAGGTAGACTAGCCCGGGTTAGGTAGACTATTCCGGGTTAGGTAGAATAGTCCGGGTTATGTAGACTAGCCCGGGTTAGGTAGACTAGTCCATGTTAGATAGACTAGTCCAGGTTAGGTAGACTAGTCCGGGTTAGGTAGACTTGTCTGGGTTAGGTAGACTAGTCTGGGTTAGGTAGACTAGCCCGGTTATGTAGAGTAGCCGGGGTTAGGTAGACTAGTCCGGGTTACGTAGACTAGCCTGGGTTAGGTAGACTAGTCTTGTTTAGATAGACTAGCGTGGGTTAGTTAGACTAGTCTGGGTTAGGTAGACCAGTCCGGGTTAGGTAGACTAGACCGGGTTAGGTAGACTAGTCCATGTTAGATAGACTAGTCCGTGTTAGGTAGACTAGTCCGTGTTAGTTAGACTAGTCCATGTTAGGTAGACTAGCCCGCGTTAGGTAGACTAGCTTGGGTTAGGTAGACTAGTCAGTGTTAGGTAGACTAGTCTTGGTTAGATAGACTAGCCTGGGTTAGGTAGACTAGTCCGGGTTAGGTAGACTAGCCTGGGTTAGGTAGACTAGCCCGGGTTTGGTAGACTAGCCCGGGTTAGGTAGACTAGCCTGGGTTAGGAAATCTAGTCCGGGTTAGGTAGACTAGCCTGGGTTAGGTAGACTAGCCTGGGTTCGGTAGACTAACCCGGGTTAGGTAGACTAGCCCGGGTTAGGTAGACTAGCCCGGGTTAGGTAGACTAGCCTGGGTTATGTAGACTAGTCCGGCTTAGGTAGACAAGCTCGGGTTAGGTAGACTAGCCCGGGTTAGGTAGACTAGCCCGGGTTAGGTAGACTAGTCCGGGTTAGGTAGACTAGTCCGGCTTAGGTAGACAAGCTCGGGTTAGGTAGACTAGCCCGGGTTAGGTAGACTATTCCGGGTTAGGTAGAATAGTCCAGGTTATGTAGACTAGCCCGGGTTAGGTAGACTAGTCCATGTTAGATAGACTAGTCCAGGTTAGGTAGACTAGTCCAGGTTAGGTAGACTAGTCTGGGTTAGGTAGACTTGTCTGGGTTAGGTAGACTAGTCTGGGTTAGGTAGACTAGCCCGGTTATGTAGAGTAGCCGGGGTTAGGTAGACTAGTCCGGGTTACGTAGACTAGCCTGGGTTAGGTAGACTAGTCCGTGTTAGGTAGACTAGCCTGGGTTAGGTAGACTAGTCTTGTTTGGATAGACTAGCGTGGGTTAGTTAGACTAGTCTGGGTTAGGTAGACCAGTCCGGGTTAGGTAGACTAGACCGGGTTAGGTAGACTAGTCCATGTTAGATAGACTAGTCCGTGTTAGGTAGACTAGTCCGTGTTAGTTAGACTAGTCCATGTTAGGTAGACTAGCCCGCGTTAGGTAGACTAGCTTGGGTTAGGTAGACTAGTCTTGGTTAGATAGACTAGCCTGGGTTAGGTAGACTAGTCCGGGTTAGGTAGACTAGCCTGGGTTAGGTAGACTAGCCCGGGTTAGGTAGACTAGCCCGGGTTAGGTAGACTAGCCTGGGTTAGGAAATCTAGTCCGGGTTAGGTAGACTAGCCTGGGTTAGGTAGACTAGCCTGGGTTAGGTAGACTAGCCTGGGTTCGGTAGATTAGTCCGGGTTAGGTAGACTAGTCCGGGTTAGGTAGACTAGTCCGGGTTAGGTAGATTAGTCCGGGTTAAGTAGACTTGTCTGGGTTAGGTAGACTAGTCTGGGTTAGGTAGACTAGTCTGGGTTAAGTAGACTTGTTTGGGTTAGGTAGATTAGTCCGGGTTAGGTAGACTAGTTTGGGTTAGGTAGACTAGTCTGGGTTAGGTGGACTATCCCGGGTTACGTAGACTAGTCCAGGTTAGGTAGACTAGTCCGGGTTAGGTAGACTAGCCTGGGTTACGTACACTAGTCCGGGTTAGGTAGATTAGTCTGGGTTAGGTAGAGTAGCCCGGGTTAGGTAGACTAGCCCGGGTTAGGTAGACTAGTCCGGGTTAGGTAGACTAGTCCGGCTTAGGTAGACAAGCTCGGGTTAGGTAGACTAGCCCGGGTTAGGTAGACTATTCCGGGTTAGGTAGAATAGTCCGGCTTATGTAGACTAGCCCGGGTTAGGTAGACTAGTCCATGTTAGATAGACTAGTCCAGGTTAGGTAGACTAGTCCAGGTTAGGTAGACTAGTCTGGGTTAGGTAGACTTGTCTGGGTTAGGTAGACTAGTCTGGGTTAGGTAGACTAGCCCGGTTATGTAGAGTAGCCGGGGTTAGGTAGACTAGTCCGGGTTACGTAGACTAGCCTGGGTTAGGTAGACTAGTCCGTGTTAGGTAGACTAGCCTGGGTTAGGTAGACTAGTCTTGTTTAGATAGACTAGCGTGGGTTAGTTAGACTAGTCTGGGTTAGGTAGACCAGTCCGGGTTAGGTAGACTAGACCGGGTTTGGTAGACTAGTCCATGTTAGATAGACTAGTCCGTGTTAGGTAGACTAGTCCGTGTTAGTTAGACTAGTCCATGTTAGGTAGACTAGCCCACGTTAGGTAGACTAGCTTGGGTTAGGTAGACTAGTCTTGGTTAGATAGACTAGCCTGGGTTAGGTAGACTAGTCCGGGTTAGGTAGACTAGCCTGGGTTAGGTAGACTAGCCCGGGTTAGGTAGACTAGCCCGGGTTAGGTAGACTAGCCTGGGTTAGGAAATCTAGTCCGGGTTAGGTAGACTAGCCTGGGTTAGGTAGACTAGCCTGGGTTCGGTAGATTAGTCCGGGTTAGGTAGACTAGTCCGGGTTAGGTAGACTAGTCCGGGTTAGGTAGACTAGTCCGGGTTAGGTAGATTAGTCCGGGTTAAGTAGACTTGTCTGGGTTAGGTAGACTAGTCTGGGTTATGTAGACTAGTCTGGGTTAAGTAGACTTGTTTGGGTTAGGTAGATTAGTCCGGGTTAGGTAGACTAGTTTGGGTTAGGTAGACTAGTCTGGGTTAGGTGGACTATCCCGGGTTACGTAGACTAGTCCAGGTTAGGTAGACTAGTCCGGGTTAGGTAGACTAGCCTGTGTTACGTACACTAGTCCGGGTTAGGTAGATTAGTCTGGGTTAGGTAGAGTAGCCCGGGTTAGGTAGACTAGCCCGGGTTAGGTAGACTAGTCCGGGTTAGGTAGACTAGTCCGGCTTACGTAGACAAGATCGGGTTAGGTAGACTAGCCCGGGTTAGGTAGACTATTCCGGGTTAGGTAGAATAGTCCGGGTTATGTAGACTAGCCCGGGTTAGGTAGACTAGTCCATGTTAGATAGACTAGTCCAGGTTAGGTAGACTAGTCCAGGTTAGGTAGACTAGTCTGGGTTAGGTAGACTTGTCTGGGTTAGGTAGACTAGTCTGGGTTAGGTAGACTAGCCCGGTTATGTAGAGTAGCCGGGGTTAGGTAGACTAGTCCGGGTTACGTAGACTAGCCTGGGTTAGGTAGACTAGTCCGTGTTAGGTAGACTAGCCTGGGTTAGGTAGACTAGTCTTGTTTAGATAGACTAGCGTGGGTTAGTTAGACTAGTCTGGGTTAGGTAGACCAGTCCGGGTTAGGTAGACTAGACCGGGTTAGGTAGACTAGTCCATGTTAGATAGACTAGTCCGTGTTAGGTAGACTAGTCCGTGTTAGTTAGACTAGTCCATGTTAGGTAGACTAGCCCACGTTAGGTAGACTAGCTTGGGTTAGGTAGACTAGTCTTGGTTAGATAGACTAGCCTGGGTTAGGTAGACTAGTCTGGGTTAGGTAGACTAGCCTGGGTTAGGTAGACTAGCCCGGGTTAGGTAGACTAGCCCGGGTTAGGAAGACTAGCCTGGGTTAGGAAATCTAGTCCGGGTTAGGTAGACTAGCCTGGGTTAGGTAGACTAGCCTGGGTTCGGTAGATTAGTCCGGGTTAGGTAGACTAGTCCGGGTTAGGTAGACTAGTCCGGGTTAGGTAGATTAGTCCGGGTTAAGTAGACTTGTCTGGGTTAGGTAGACTAGTCTGGGTTAGGTAGACTAGTCTGGGTTAAGTAGACTTGTTTGGGTTAGGTAGATTAGTCCGGGTTAGGTAGACTAGTTTGGGTTAGGTAGACTAGTCTGGGTTAGGTGGACTATCCCGGGTTACGTAGACTAGTCCAGGTTAGGTAGACTAGTCCGGGTTAGGTAGACTAGCCTGGGTTACGTACACTAGTCCGGGTTAGGTAGATTAGTCTGGGTTAGGTAGAGTAGCCCGGGTTAGGTAGACTAGCCCGGGTTAGGTAGACTAGTCCGGGTTAGATAGACTAGTCCGGCTTAGGTAGACAAGCTCGGGTTAGGTAGACTAGCCCGGGTTAGGTAGACTATTCCGGGTTAGGTAGAATAGTCCGGGTTATGTAGACTAGCCCGGGTTAGGTAGACTAGTCCATGTTAGATAGACTAGTCCAGGTTAGGTAGACTAGTCCAGGTTAGGTAGACTAGTCTGGGTTAGGTAGACTTGTCTGGGTTAGGTAGACTAGTCTGGGTTAGGTAGACTAGCCCGGTTATGTAGAGTAGCCGGGGTTAGGTAGACTAGTCCGGGTTACGTAGACTAGCCTGGGTTAGGTAGACTAGTCCGTGTTAGGTAGACTAGCCTGGGTTAGGTAGACTAGTCTTGTTTAGATAGACTAGCGTGGGTTAGTTAGACTAGTCTGGGTTAGGTAGACCAGTCCGGGTTAGGTAGACTAGACCGGGTTAGGTAGACTAGTCCATGTTAGATAGACTAGTCCGTGTTAGGTAGACTAGTCCGTGTTAGGTAGACTAGTCCGTGTTAGTTAGACTAGTCTGTGTTAGGTAGACTAGCCCGCATTAGGTCGACTAGCTTGGGTTAGGTAGACTAGTCCGTGTTAGGTAGACTAGTCTTGGTTAGATAGACTAGCCTGGGTTAGGTAGACTAGTCTGGGTTAGGGAGACTAGCCGGGGTTAGGTAGACTAGCCCGGGTTAAGTGGACTAGCCCGGGTTAGGTAGACTAGCCTGGGTTAGGTAGACTAGCCCGGGTTAGGTAGACTAGACCGGGTTAGGTAGACGAGTCCGGTTAGGTAGCCTAGTCCGGGTTAGGTAGACTAGTCTGGGTTAGGTAGACCAGTCTGGGTTAGGTAAACTAGTCCGGGTAAGGTAGACTAGTCTGGGTTAGGTAGACTTGTCTGGGTTAGGTAAACTAGTCTGGGTTAGGTAGACTAGCCCGGTTATGTAGACTAGCCGGGGTTAGGTAGACTAGTCCGGGTTAGGTAGACTAGCCTGGGTTAGGTAGACTAGTCCGTGTTAGGTAGACTAGCCTGGGTTAGGTGGACCAGTCTTGGTTAGGTAGACTAGTCTGGTTTAGGCAGACTAGTCTGGGTTAGGCAGACTAGCCCGGGTTAGGTAGACTAGCCCGGGTTAGGTAGACTAGCCGGGGTTCGGTAGACTAGTCCGGGTTAGGTAGACTAGTCTGGGTTAGATAGACTAGTCCGGGTTAGGTAGACTAGATCGGGTTAGGTAGACTAGTCCGGGTTAGGTAGACTAGCCTGGGTTAGGTAGACTAGTCCGGGTTAGGTAGACTAGCCCGGGTTAGTTAGTGTAGCCCGGGTTAGTTAGTGTAGTCCGGGTTAGGTAGACTCGCCTGGGTTCGGTAGACTAGTCTGGGTTAGGTAGACTATCCCGGGTTAGCTAGACTAGTCCGGGTTAGGTAGACTAGTCCGGGTTAGGTATACTAGCCCGGGTTAGGTAGACTAGCCCATGTTAGATAGAATAGTCCAGGTTAGGTAGACTAGTCCGTGTTAGGTAGACTAGTCCGTGTTAGGTAGACTAGCCCGGGTTAGGTAGACTAGCTTGGGTTAGGTAGACTAGTCTTGGTTAGATAGACTAGCCTGGGTTAGGTAGACTAGCCTGGGTTAGGTAGACTAGCCCGGGTTAGGTAGACTAGCCTGGGTTAGGTAGACTAGCCTGGGTTAGGAAATCTAGTCCGGGTTAGGTAGACTAGCCTGGGTTAGGTAGACTAGTCTGGGTTAGGTGGACTATCCCGGGTTAGGTAGACTAGTCCGGGTTAGGTAGACTAGCCTGGGTTACGTAGACTAGTCCGGGTTAGGTAGATTAGTCTGGGTTAGGTAGACTAGCCCGGGTTAGGTAGACTAGTCTGGGTTAGGTAGACTAGTCTGGGTTAGGTAGACTAGCCCGGGTTAGGTAGACTAGTCTGGGTTAGGTAAACTAGTCTGGGTTAGGTAGACTAGTCTTGGTTAGATAGACTAGCCTGGGTTAGGTAGACTAGTCCGGGTTAGGTAGACTAGCCTGGGTTAGGTAGACTAGCCCGGGTTAGGTAGACTAGCCTGGGTTAGGAAATCTAGTCCGGGTTAGGTAGACTAGCCTGGGTTAGGTAGACTAGTCTGGGTTAGGTGGACTATCCCGGGTTACGTAGACTAGTCCGGGTTAGGTAGACTAGCCTGGGTTACGTAGACTAGCCCGGGTTAGGTAGATTAGTCTGTGTTAGGTAGACTAGCCCGGGTTAGGTAGACTAGTCTGGGTTAGGTAGACTAGTCTGGGTTAGGTTGACTAGCCCGGGTTAGGTAGACTTGTCTGGGTTAGGTAAACTAGTCTGGGTTAGGTAGACTAGCCCGGGTTAGGTAGACTAGCCGGGGTTAGGTAGACTAGTCTGGGTTAGGTAGACTAGCCTGGGTTAGGTAGACTAGCCTGGGTTCGGTAGACTAGTCTGGGTTAGGTGGACTATCCCGGGTTACGTAGACTAGTCCGGGTTAGGTAGACTAGCCTGGGTTACGTAGACTAGTCCGGGTTAGGTAGATTAGTCTGTGTTAGGTAGACTAGCCCGGGTTAGGTAGACTAGTCTGGGTTAGGTAGACTAGTCTGGGTTAGGTTGACTAGCCCGGGTTAGGTAGACTAGTCTGGGTTAGGTAGACTTGTCGGGGTTAGGTAAACTAGTCTGGGTTAGGTAGACTAGCCCGGGTTAGGTAGACTAGCCGGGGTTAGGTAGACTAGCCGGGGTTAGGTAGACTAGTCCGGGTTAGGTAGACTAGTCCGGGTTAGGTAGACTAGTCCGGGTTAGGTAGATTAGACGGGGTTAGGTAGACCTATCCGGGTTAGGTAGACTAGCCTGAGTTATGTAGACTAGCGCGGGTTAGGTAGACTAGCCGGGGTTTGGTAGACTAGTCCGGGTTAGGTAGACTAGTCTGGGTTAGATAGACTAGTCCGGGTTAGGTAGACCAGATCGGGTTAGGTAGACTAGCCCGGGTTAGTTAGTGTAGTCCGAGTTAGGTAGACTAGTCTGGGTTAGGTAGACTAGTCTGGGTTAGGTAGACTAGTCCGGGTTAGGTAGACTAGCCCGGGTTAGTTAGTGTAGTCCGAGTTAGGTAGACTAGTCTGGGTTAGGTAGACTAGTCCGGGTTAGGTAGACTAGACCGGGTGAGGTAGACTAGTCCGGGTTAGGTAGACTAGTCTGGGTTAGGTAGACTAGTCCGGGTTAGGTAGACTAGTCTGGGTTAGGTAGATTAGTCCGGGTTAGGTAGACTAGTCTGGGTTAGGTAGACTAGTCCGGGTTAGGTAGACTAGTCTGGGTTAGGTAGATTAGTCCGGGTTACGTAGACGAAACGGGGTTAGGTAGACTAGCCCGGGTTAGGTAGACTAGCCTGAGTTATGTAGACTAGCCCGGGTTAGGTAGACTAGCCGGGGTTAGGTAGACTAGTCCGGGTTAGGTAGACTAGTCCGGGTTAGGTAGACTAGTCTGGGTTAGATAGACTAGTCCGGGTTAGGTAGACTAGATCGGGTTAGGTAGACTAGCCCGGGTTAGTTAGTGTAGTCCGAGTTAGGTAGACTAGTCTGGGTTAGGTAGACTAGTCCGGGTTAGGTAGACTAGCCCGGGTTAGTTAGTGTAGTCCGAGTTAGGTAGACTAGTCTGGGTTAGGTAGACTAGTCCGGGTTAGGTAGACTTGCCCGGATTAGTTACTGTAGTCCGGGTTAGGTAGACTAGTCCGGGTTAGGTAGACTAGTCCGGGTTAGGTAGACTAGCCCGGGTTAGGTAGACTAGCCTGGGTTAGGTAGACTAGTCCGGGTTATGTAGACTCGCCTGGGTTCGGTAGACTAGTCTGGGTTAGGTAGACTATCCCGGGTTAGCTAGACTAGTCTGGGTTAGGTAGACTAGCCTGGGTTAGGTAGACTAGTCCGGGTTAGGTAGATTAGTCCGGGTTAGGTAGACTAGCCTGGGTTAGGTAGACCAGTCTTGGTTAGGTAGACTAGTCTGGTTTAGGCAGACTAGTCTGCGTTAGGCAGACTAGCCCGGGTTAGGTAGACTAGCCCGGGTTAGGTAGACTAGCCGGGGTTCGGTAGACTAGTCCGGGTTAGGTAGACTAGTCTGGGTTAGATAGACTAGTCCGGGTTAGGTAGACTAGATCGGGTTAGGTAGACTAGTCCGGGTTAGGTAGACTAGCCTGGGTTAGGTAGACTAGTCCGGGTTAGGTAGACTAGCCCGGGTTAGTTAGTGTAGCCCGGGTTAGTTAGTGTAGTTCGGGTTAGGTAGACTCGCCTGGGTTCGGTAGACTAGTCTGGGTTAGGTAGACTATCCCGGGTTAGCTAGACTAGTCCGGGTTAGGTAGACTAGTCCGGGTTAGGTATACTAGCCCGGGTTAGGTAGACTAGCCCATGTTAGATAGAATAGTCTGGGTTAGGTAGACTAGCCCGGGTTAGGTAGACTAGTCTGGGTTAGGTAGACTAGTCTGGGTTAGGTAGACTAGCCCGGGTTAGGTAGACTAGTCTGGGTTAGGTAAACTAGTCAGGGTTAGGTAGACTAGTCTTGGTTAGATAGACTAGCCTGGGTTAGGTAGACTAGTCCGGGTTAGGTAGACTAGCCTGGGTTAGGTAGACTAGCCCGGGTTAGGTAGACTAGCCTGGGTTAGGAAATCTAGTCCGGGTTAGGTAGACTAGCCTGGGTTAGGTAGACTAGTCTGGGTTAGGTGGACTATCCCGGGTTACGTAGACTAGTCCGGGTTAGGTAGACTAGCCTGGGTTACGTAGACTAGCCCGGGTTAGGTAGATTAGTCTGTGTTAGGTAGACTAGCCCGGGTTAGGTAGACTAGTCTGGGTTAGGTAGACTAGTCTGGGTTAGGTTGACTAGCCCGGGTTAGGTAGACTTGTCTGGGTTAGGTAAACTAGTCTGGGTTAGGTAGACTAGCCCGGGTTAGGTAGACTAGCCGGGGTTAGGTAGACTAGTCTGGGTTAGGTAGACTAGCCTGGGTTAGGTAGACTAGCCCGGGTTAGGTAGACTAGCCTGGGTTAGGTAGACTAGCCTGGGTTAGGAAATCTAGTCCGGGTTAGGTAGACTAGCCTGGGTTCGGTAGACTAGTCTGGGTTAGGTGGACTATCCCGGGTTACGTAGACTAGTCCGGGTTAGGTAGACTAGCCTGGGTTACGTAGACTAGTCCGGGTTAGGTAGATTAGTCTGTGTTAGGTAGACTAGCCCGGGTTAGGTAGACTAGTCTGGGTTAGGTAGACTAGTCTGGGTTAGGTTGACTAGCCCGGGTTAGGTAGACTAGTCTGGGTTAGGTAGACTTGTCTGGGTTAGGTAAACTAGTCTGGGTTAGGTAGACTAGCCCGGGTTAGGTAGACTAGCCGGGGTTAGGTAGACTAGCCGGGGTTAGGTAGACTAGTCCGGGTTAGGTAGACTAGTCCGGGTTAGGTAGACTAGTCCGGGTTAGGTAGATTAGACGGGGTTAGGTAGACCTATCCGGGTTAGGTAGACTAGCCTGAGTTATGTAGACTAGCGCGGGTTAGGTAGACTAGCCGGGGTTTGGTAGACTAGTCCGGGTTAGGTAGACTAGTCTGGGTTAGATAGACTAGTCCGGGTTAGGTAGACCAGATCGGGTTAGGTAGACTAGCCCGGGTTAGTTAGTGTAGTCCGAGTTAGGTAGACTAGTCTGGGTTAGGTAGACTAGTCTGGGTTAGGTAGACTAGTCCGGGTTAGGTAGACTAGCCCGGGTTAGTTCGTGTAGTCCGAGTTAGGTAGACTAGTCTGGGTTAGGTAGACTAGTCCGGGTTAGGTAGACTAGACCGGGTGAGGTAGACTAGTCCGGGTTAGGTAGACTAGTCTGGGTTAGGTAGACTAGTCCGGGTTAGGTAGACTAGTCTGGGTTAGGTAGATTAGTCCGGGTTAGGTAGACTAGTCTGGGTTAGGTAGACTAGTCCGGGTTAGCTAGACTAGTCTGGGTTAGGTAGATTAGTCCGGGTTACGTAGACTAAACGGGGTTAGGTAGACTAGCCCGGGTTAGGTAGACTAGCCTGAGTTATGTAGACTAGCCCGGGTTAGGTAGACTAGCCGGGGTTAGGTAGACTAGTCCGGGTTAGGTAGACTAGTCCGGGTTAGGTAGACTAGTCTGGGTTAGATAGACTAGTCCGGGTTAGGTAGACTAGATCGGGTTAGGTAGACTAGCCCGGGTTAGTTAGTGTAGTCCGAGTTAGGTAGACTAGTCTGGGTTAGGTAGACTAGTCCGGGTTAGGTAGACTAGCCCGGGTTAGTTAGTGTAGTCCGAGTTAGGTAGACTAGTCTGGGTTAGGTAGACTAGTCCGGGTTAGGTAGACTTGCCCGGATTAGTTAGTGTAGTCCGGGTTAGGTAGACTAGTCCGGGTTAGGTAGACTAGTCCGGGTTAGGTAGACTAGCCCGGGTTAGGTAGACTAGCCTGGGTTAGGTAGACTAGTCCGGGTTATGTAGACTCGCCTGGGTTCGGTAGACTAGTCTGGGTTAGGTAGACTATCCCGGGTTAGCTAGACTAGTCTGGGTTAGGTAGACTAGCCTGGGTTAGGTAGACTAGTCCGGGTTAGGTAGATTAGTCCGGGTTAGGTAGACTAGCCTGGGTTAGGTAGACCAGTCTTGGTTAGGTAGACTAGTCTGGTTTAGGCAGACTAGTCTGCGTTAGGCAGACTAGCCCGGGTTAGGTAGACTAGCCCGGGTTAGGTAGACTAGTCTGGGTTAGATAGACTAGTCCGGGTTAGGTAAACTAGTCCGGGTAAGGTAGACTAGACCGGGTTAGGTAGACGAGTCCGGTTAGGTAGCCTAGTCCGGGTTAGGTAGACTAGTCTGGGTTAGGTAGACCAGTCTGGGTTAGGTAAACTAGTCCGGGTAAGGTAGACTAGTCTGGGTTAGGTAGACTTGTCTGGGTTAGGTAAACTAGTCTGGGTTAGGTAGACTAGCCCGGTTATGTAGACTAGCCGGGGTTAGGTAGACTAGTCCGGGTTAGGTAGACTAGCCTGGGTTAGGTAGACTAGTCCGTGTTAGGTAGACTAGCCTGGGTTAGGTGGACCAGTCTTGGTTAGGTAGACTAGTCTGGTTTAGGCAGACTAGTCTGGGTTAGGCAGACTAGCCCGGGTTAGGTAGACTAGCCCGGGTTAGGTAGACTAGCCGGGGTTCGGTAGACTAGTCCGGGTTAGGTAGACTAGTCTGGGTTAGATAGACTAGTCCGGGTTAGGTAGACTAGATCGGGTTAGGTAGACTAGTCCGGGTTAGGTAGACTAGCCTGGGTTAGGTAGACTAGTCCGGGTTAGGTAGACTAGCCCGGGTTAGTTAGTGTAGCCCGGGTTAGTTAGTGTAGTCCGGGTTAGGTAGACTCGCCTGGGTTCGGTAGACTAGTCTGGGTTAGGTAGACTATCCCGGGTTAGCTAGACTAGTCCGGGTTAGGTAGACTAGTCCGGGTTAGGTATACTAGCCCGGGTTAGGTAGACTAGCCCATGTTAGATAGAATAGTCCAGGTTAGGTAGACTAGTCCGTGTTAGGTAGACTAGTCCGTGTTAGGTAGACTAGCCCGGGTTAGGTAGACTAGCTTGGGTTAGGTAGACTAGTCTTGGTTAGATAGACTAGCCTGGGTTAGGTAGACTAGTCTGGGTTAGGTAGACTAGCCTGGGTTAGGTAGACTAGCCCGGGTTAGGTAGACTAGCCTGGGTTAGGTAGACTAGCCTGGGTTAGGAAATCTAGTCCGGGTTAGGTAGACTAGCCTGGGTTAGGTAGACTAGTCTGGGTTAGGTGGACTATCCCGGGTTAGGTAGACTAGTCCGGGTTAGGTAGACTAGCCTGGGTTACGTAGACTAGTCCGGGTTAGGTAGATTAGTCTGGGTTAGGTAGACTAGCCCGGGTTAGGTAGACTAGTCTGGGTTAGGTAGACTAGTCTGGGTTAGGTAGACTAGCCCGGGTTAGGTAGACTAGTCTGGGTTAGGTAAACTAGTCTGGGTTAGGTAGACTAATCTTGGTTAGATAGACTAGCCTGGGTTAGGTAGACTAGTCCGGGTTAGGTAGACTAGCCTGGGTTAGGTAGACTAGCCCGGGTTAGGTAGACTAGCCTGGGTTAGGAAATCTAGTCCGGGTTAGGTAGACTAGCCTGGGTTAGGTAGACTAGTCTGGGTTAGGTGGACTATCCCGGGTTACGTAGACTAGTCCGGGTTAGGTAGACTAGCCTGGGTTACGTAGACTAGCCCGGGTTAGGTAGATTAGTCTGTGTTAGGTAGACTAGCCCGGGTTAGGTAGACTAGTCTGGGTTAGGTAGACTAGTCTGGGTTAGGTTGACTAGCCCGGGTTAGGTAGACTTGTCTGGGTTAGGTAAACTAGTCTGGGTTAGGTAGACTAGCCCGGGTTAGGTAGACTAGCCGGGGTTAGGTAGACTAGTCTGGGTTAGGTAGACTAGCCTGGGTTAGGTAGACTAGCCCGGGTTAGGTAGACTAGCCTGGGTTAGGTAGACTAGCCTGGGTTAGGAAATCTAGTCCGGGTTAGGTAGACTAGCCTGGGTTCGGTAGACTAGTCTGGGTTAGGTGGACTATCCCGGGTTACGTAGACTAGTCCGGGTTAGGTAGACTAGCCTGGGTTACGTAGACTAGTCCGGGTTAGGTAGATTAGTCTGTGTTAGGTAGACTAGCCCGGGTTAGGTAGACTAGTCTGGGTTAGGTAGACTAGTCTGGGTTAGGTTGACTAGCCCGGGTTAGGTAGACTAGTCTGGGTTAGGTAGACTTGTCTGGGTTAGGTAAACTAGTCTGGGTTAGGTAGACTAGCCCGGGTTAGGTAGACTAGCCGGGGTTAGGTAGACTAGCCGGGGTTAGGTAGACTAGTCCGGGTTAGGTAGACTAGTCCGGGTTAGGTAGACTAGTCCGGGTTAGGTAGATTAGACGGGGTTAGGTAGACCTATCCGGTTTAGGTAGACTAGCCTGAGTTATGTAGACTAGCGCGGGTTAGGTAGACTAGCCGGGGTTTGGTAGACTAGTCCGGGTTAGGTAGACTAGTCTGGGTTAGATAGACTAGTCCGGGTTAGGTAGACTAGATCGGGTTAGGTAGACTAGCCCGGGTTAGTTAGTGTAGTCCGAGTTAGGTAGACTAGTCTGGGTTAGGTAGACTAGTCTGGGTTAGGTAGACTAGTCCGGGTTAGGTAGACTAGCCCGGGTTAGTTAGTGTAGTCCGAGTTAGGTAGACTAGTCTGGGTTAGGTAGACTAGTCCGGGTTAGGTAGACTAGACCGGGTGAGGTAGACTAGTCCGGGTTAGGTAGACTAGTCTGGGTTAGGTAGACTAGTCCGGGTTAGGTAGACTAGTCTGGGTTAGGTAGATTAGTCCGGGTTAGGTAGACTAGTCTGGGTTAGGTAGACTAGTCCGGGTTAGGTAGACTAGTCTGGGTTAGGTAGATTAGTCCGGGTTACGTAGACTAAACGGGGTTAGGTAGACTAGCCCGGGTTAGGTAGACTAGCCTGAGTTATGTAGACTAGCCCGGGTTAGGTAGACTAGCCGGGGTTAGGTAGACTAGTCCGGGTTAGGTAGACTAGTCCGGGTTAGGTAGACTAGTCTGGGTTAGATAGACTAGTCCGGGTTAGGTAGACTAGATCGGGTTAGGTAGACTAGCCCGGGTTAGTTAGTGTAGTCCGAGTTAGGTAGACTAGTCTGGGTTAGGTAGACTAGTCCGGGTTAGGTAGACTAGCCCGGGTTAGTTAGTGTAGTCCGAGTTAGGTAGACTAGTCTGGGTTAGGTAGACTAGTCCGGGTTAGGTAGACTTGCCCGGATTAGTTAGTGTAGTCCGGGTTAGGTAGACTAGTCCGGGTTAGGTAGACTAGTCCGGGTTAGGTAGACTAGCCCGGGTTAGGTAGACTAGCCTGGGTTAGGTAGACTAGTCCGGGTTATGTAGACTCGCCTGGGTTCGGTAGACTAGTCTGGGTTAGGTAGACTATCCCGGGTTAGCTAGACTAGTCTGGGTTAGGTAGACTAGCCTGGGTTAGGTAGACTAGTCCGGGTTAGGTAGATTAGTCCGGGTTAGGTAGACTAGCCTGGGTTAGGTAGACTAGTCCGGGTTAGGTAGATTAGTCCGGGTTAGGTAGACTAGCCCGGGTTAGGTAGACTAGCCCGGGTTAGGTAGGCTAGTCCGGGTTAGGTAGACTAGTCCGGCTTAGGTAGACAAGCTCGGGTTAGGTAGACTAGCCCGGGTTAGGTAGACTATTCCGGGTTAGGTAGAATAGTCCGGGTTATGTAGACTAGCCCGGGTTAGGTAGACTAGTCCATGTTAGATAGACTAGTCCGGGTTAGGTAGACTAGTCCAGGTTAGGTAGACTAGTCCAGGTTAGGTAGACTAGTCTGGGTTAGGTAGACTTGTCTGGGTTAGGTAGACTAGTCTGGGTTAGGTAGACTAGCCCGGTTATGTAGAGTAGCCGGGGTTAGGTAGACTAGTCCGGGTTACGTAGACTAGCCTGGGTTAGGTAGACTAGCCCGGGTTAGGTAGACTAGACCGGGTTAGGTAGACGAGTCCGGTTAGGTAGCCTAGTCCGGGTTAGGTAGACTAGTCTGGGTTAGGTAGACCAGTCTGGGTTAGGTAAACTAGTCCGGGTAAGGTAGACTAGTCTGGGTTAGGTAGACTTGTCTGGGTTAGGTAAACTAGTCTGGGTTAGGTAGACTAGCCCGGTTATGTAGACTAGCCGGGGTTAGGTAGACTAGTCCGGGTTAGGTAGACTAGCCTGGGTTAGGTAGACTAGTCCGTGTTAGGTAGACTAGCCTGGGTTAGGTGGACCAGTCTTGGTTAGGTAGACTAGTCTGGTTTAGGCAGACTAGTCTGGGTTAGGCAGACTAGCCCGGGTTAGGTAGACTAGCCCGGGTTAGGTAGACTAGCCGGGGTTCGGTAGACTAGTCCGGGTTAGGTAGTCTAGTCTGGGTTAGATAGACTAGTCCGGGTTAGGCAGACTAGATCGGGTTAGGTAGACTAGTCCGGGTTAGGTAGACTAGCCTGGGTTAGGTAGACTAGTCCGGGTTAGGTAGACTAGCCCGGGTTAGGTAGACTAGTCTGTGTTAGGTAGACTAGTCCGTGTTAGGTAGACTAGCCCGGGTTAGGTAGACTAGCTTGGGTTAGGTAGACTAGTCTTGGTTAGATAGACTAGCCTGGGTTAGGTAGACTAGTCTGGGTTAGGTAGACTAGCCTGGGTTAGGTAGACTAGCCCGGGTTAGGTAGACTAGCCTGGGTTAGGTAGACTAGCCTGGGTTAGGAAATCTAGTCCGGGTTAGGTAGACTAGCCTGGGTTAGGTAGACTAGTCTGGGTTAGGTGGACTATCCCGGGTTAGGTAGACTAGTCCGGGTTAGGTAGACTAGCCTGGGTTACGTAGACTAGTCCGGGTTAGGTAGATTAGTCTGGGTTAGGTAGACTAGCCCGGGTTAGGTACACTAGTCTGGGTTAGGTAGACTAGTCTGGGTTAGGTAGACTAGCCCGGGTTAGGTAGACTAGTCTGGGTTAGGTAAACTAGTCTGGGTTAGGTAGACTAGTCTTGGTTAGATAGACTAGCCTGGGTTAGGTAGACTAGTCCGGGTTAGGTAGACTAGCCTGGGTTAGGTAGACTAGCCCGGGTTAGGTAGACTAGCCTGGGTTAGGAAATCTAGTCCGGGTTAGGTAGACTAGCCTGGGTTAGCTAGACTAGTCTGGGTTAGGTGGACTATCCCGGGTTACGTAGACTAGTCCGGGTTAGGTAGACTAGCCTGAGTTACGTAGACTAGCCCGGGTTAGGTAGATTAGTCTGTGTTAGGTAGACTAGCCCGGGTTAGGTAGACTAGTCTGGGTTAGGTAGACTAGTCTGGGTTAGGTTGACTAGCCCGGGTTAGGTAGACTTGTCTGGGTTAGGTAAACTAGTCTGGGTTAGGTAGACTAGCCCGGGTTAGGTAGACTAGCCGGGGTTAGGTAGACTAGTCTGGGTTAGGTAGACTAGCCTGGGTTAGGTAGACTAGCCCGGGTTAGGTAGACTAGCCTGGGTTAGGTAGACTAGCCTGGGTTAGGAAATCTAGTCCGGGTTAGGTAGACTAGCCTGGGTTCGGTAGACTAGTCTGGGTTAGGTGGACTATCCCGGGTTACGTAGACTAGTCCGGGTTAGGTAGACTAGCCTGGGTTAGGTAGACTAGTCCGGGTTAGGTAGATTAGTCCGGGTTAGGTAGACTAGCCCGGGTTAGGTAGACTAGCCCGGGTTAGGTAGGCTAGTCCGGGTTAGGTAGACTAGTCCGGCTTAGGTAGACAAGCTCGGGTTAGGTAGACTAGCCCGGGTTAGGTAGACTATTCCGGGTTAGGTAGAATAGTCCGGGTTATGTAGACTAGCCCGGGTTAGGTAGACTAGTCCATGTTAGATAGACTAGTCCGGGTTAGGTAGACTAGTCCAGGTTAGGTAGACTAGTCCAGGTTAGGTAGACTAGTCTGGGTTAGGTAGACTTGTCTGGGTTAGGTAGACTAGTCTGGGTTAGGTAGACTAGCCCGGTTATGTAGAGTAGCCGGGGTTAGGTAGACTAGTCCGGGTTACGTAGACTAGCCTGGGTTAGGTAGACTAGCCCGGGTTAGGTAGACTAGACCGGGTTAGGTAGACGAGTCCGGTTAGGTAGCCTAGTCCGGGTTAGGTAGACTAGTCTGGGTTAGGTAGACCAGTCTGGGTTAGGTAAACTAGTCCGGGTAAGGTAGACTAGTCTGGGTTAGGTAGACTTGTCTGGGTTAGGTAAACTAGTCTGGGTTAGGTAGACTAGCCCGGTTATGTAGACTAGCCGGGGTTAGGTAGACTAGTCCGGGTTAGGTAGACTAGCCTGGGTTAGGTAGACTAGTCCGTGTTAGGTAGACTAGCCTGGGTTAGGTGGACCAGTCTTGGTTAGGTAGACTAGTCTGGTTTAGGCAGACTAGTCTGGGTTAGGCAGACTAGCCCGGGTTAGGTAGACTAGCCTGGGTTAGGTAGACTAGCCGGGGTTCGGTAGACTAGTCCGGGTTAGGTAGTCTAGTCTGGGTTAGATAGACTAGTCCGGGTTAGGCAGACTAGATCGGGTTAGGTAGACTAGTCCGGGTTAGGTAGACTAGCCTGGGTTAGGTAGACTAGTCCGGGTTAGGTAGACTAGCCCGGGTTAGGTAGACTAGTCTGTGTTAGGTAGACTAGTCCGTGTTAGGTAGACTAGCCCGGGTTAGGTAGACTAGCTTGGGTTAGGTAGACTAGTCTTGGTTAGATAGACTAGCCTGGGTTAGGTAGACTAGTCTGGGTTAGGTAGACTAGCCTGGGTTAGGTAGACTAGCCCAGGTTAGGTAGACTAGCCTGGGTTAGGTAGACTAGCCTGGGTTAGGAAATCTAGTCCGGGTTAGGTAGACTAGCCTGGGTTAGGTAGACTAGTCTGGGTTAGGTGGACTATCCCGGGTTAGGTAGACTAGTCCGGGTTAGGTAGACTAGCCTGGGTTACGTAGACTAGTCCGGGTTAGGTAGATTAGTCTGGGTTAGGTAGACTAGCCCGGGTTAGGTACACTAGTCTGGGTTAGGTAGACTAGTCTGGGTTAGGTAGACTAGCCCGGGTTAGGTAGACTAGTCTGGGTTAGGTAAACTAGTCTGGGTTAGGTAGACTAGTCTTGGTTAGATAGACTAGCCTGGGTTAGGTAGACTAGTCCGGGTTAGGTAGACTAGCCTGGGTTAGGTAGACTAGCCCGGGTTAGGTAGACTAGCCTGGGTTAGGAAATCTAGTCCGGGTTAGGTAGACTAGCCTGGGTTAGGTAGACTAGTCTGGGTTAGGTGGACTATCCCGGGTTACGTAGACTAGTCCGGGTTAGGTAGACTAGCCTGAGTTACGTAGACTAGCCCGGGTTAGGTAGATTAGTCTGTGTTAGGTAGACTAGCCCGGGTTAGGTAGACTAGTCTGGGTTAGGTAGACTAGTCTGGGTTAGGTTGACTAGCCCGGGTTAGGTAGACTTGTCTGGGTTAGGTAAACTAGTCTGGGTTAGGTAGACTAGCCCGGGTTAGGTAGACTAGCCGGGGTTAGGTAGACTAGTCTGGGTTAGGTAGACTAGCCTGGGTTAGGTAGACTAGCCCGGGTTAGGTAGACTAGCCTGGGTTAGGTAGACTAGCCTGGGTTAGGAAATCTAGTCCGGGTTAGGTAGACTAGCCTGGGTTCGGTAGACTAGTCTGGGTTAGGTGGACTATCCCGGGTTACGTAGACTAGTCCGGGTTAGGTAGACTAGCCTGGGTTACGTAGACTAGTCCGGGTTAGGTAGATTAGTCTGTGTTAGGTAGACTAGCCCGGGTTAGGTAGACTAGTCTGGGTTAGGTAGACTAGTCTGGGTTAGGTTGACTAGCCCGGGTTAGGTAGACTAGTCTGGGTTAGGTAGACTTGTCTGGGTTAGGTAAACTAGTCTGGGTTAGGTAGACTAGCCCGGGTTAGGTAGACTAGCCGGGGTTAGGTAGACTAGCCGGGGTTAGGTAGACTAGTCCGGGTTAGGTAGACTAGTCCGGGTTAGGTAGACTAGTCCGGGTTAGGTAGATTAGACGGGGTTAGGTAGACCTATCCCGGTTAGGTAGACTAGCCTGAGTTATGTAGACTAGCGCGGGTTAGGTAGACTAGCCGGGGTTTGGTAGACTAGTCCGGGTTAGGTAGACTAGTCTGGGTTAGATAGACTAGTCCGGGTTAGGTAGACTAGATCGGGTTAGGTAGACTAGCCCGGGTTAGTTAGTGTAGTCCGAGTTAGGTAGACTAGTCTGGGTTAGGTAGACTAGTCTGGGTTAGGTAGACTAGTCCGGGTTAGGTAGACTAGCCCGGGTTAGTTAGTGTAGTCCGAGTTAGGTAGACTAGTCTGGGTTAGGTAGACTAGTCCGGGTTAGGTAGACTAGACCGGGTGAGGTAGACTAGTCCGGGTTAGGTAGACTAGTCTGGGTTAGGTAGACTAGTCCGGGTTAGGTAGACTAGTCTGGGTTAGGTAGATTAGTCCGGGTTAGGTAGACTAGTCTGGGTTAGGTAGACTAGTCCGGGTTAGGTAGACTAGTCTGGGTTAGGTAGATTAGTCCGGGTTACGTAGACTAAACGGGGTTAGGTAGACTAGCCCGGGTTAGGTAGACTAGCCTGAGTTATGTAGACTAGCCCGGGTTAGGTAGACTAGCCGGGGTTAGGTAGACTAGTCCGGGTTAGGTAGACTAGTCCGGGTTAGGTAGACTAGTCTGGGTTAGATAGACTAGTCCGGGTTAGGTAGACTAGATCGGGTTAGGTAGACTAGCCCGGGTTAGTTAGTGTAGTCCGAGTTAGGTAGACTAGTCTGGGTTAGGTAGACTAGTCCGGGTTAGGTAGACTAGCCCGGGTTAGTTAGTGTAGTCCGAGTTAGGTAGACTAGTCTGGGTTAGGTAGACTAGTCCGGGTTAGGTAGACTTGCCCGGATTAGTTAGTGTAGTCCGGGTTAGGTAGACTAGTCCGGGTTAGGTAGACTAGTCCGGGTTAGGTAGACTAGCCCGGGTTAGGTAGACTAGCCTGGGTTAGGTAGACTAGTCCGGGTTATGTAGACTCGCCTGGGTTCGGTAGACTAGTCTGGGTTAGGTAGACTATCCCGGGTTAGCTAGACTAGTCTGGGTTAGGTAGACGAGCCTGGGTTAGGTAGACTAGTCCGGGTTAGGTAGATTAGTCCGGGTTAGGTAGACTAGCCTGGGTTAGGTAGACTAGTCCGGGTTAGGTAGATTAGTCCGGGTTAGGTAGACTAGCCCGGGTTAGGTAGACTAGCCCGGGTTAGGTAGGCTAGTCCGGGTTAGGTAGACTAGTCCGGCTTAGGTAGACAAGCTCGGGTTAGGTAGACTAGCCCGGGTTAGGTAGACTATTCCGGGTTAGGTAGAATAGTCCGGGTTAGGTAGACTAGTCCATGTTAGATAGACTAGTCCAGGTTAGGTAGACTAGTCCAGGTTAGGTAGACTAATCTGGGTTAGGTAGACTTGTCTGGGTTAGGTAGACTTGTCTGGGTTAGGTAGACTAGTCTGGGTTAGGTAAACTAGCCCGGTTATGTAGAGTAGCCGGGGTTAGGTAGACTAGTCCGGGTTACGTAGACTAGCCTGGGTTAGGTAGACTAGTCCGTGTTAGGTCGACTAGCCTGGGTTAGGTAGACTAGTCTTGTTTAGATAGACTAGCGTGGGTTAGTTAGACTAGTCTGGGTTAGGTAGACCAGTCTGGGTTAGGTAGACTAGACCGGGTTAGGTAGACTAGTCCATGCTAGATAGACTAGTCCGTGTTAGGTAGACTAGTCCGTGTTAGTTAGACTAGTCCATGTTAGGTAGACTAGCCCGCGTTAGGTAGACTAGCTTGGGTTAGGTAGACTAGTCAGTGTTAGGTAGACTAGTCTTGGTTAGGTAGACTAGCCCGGGTTAGGTAGACTAGCCCGGGTTAGGTAGACTAGCCTGGGTTAGGAAATCTAGTCCGGGTTAGGTAGACTAGCCTGGGTTAGGTAGACTAGCCTGGGTTAGGTAGACTAGCCCGGGTTAGGTAGACTAGCCTGGGTTAGGTAGACTAGTCCGGGTTATGTAGACTCGCCTGGGTTCGGTAGACTAGTCTGGGTTAGGTAGACTATCCCGGGTTAGCTAGACTAGTCTGGGTTAGGTAGACTAGCCTGGGTTAGGTAGACTAGTCCGGGTTAGGTAGATTAGTCCGGGTTTGGTAGACTAGCCTGGGTTAGGTAGACTAGTCCGGGTTAGGTAGATTAGTCCGGGTTAGGTAGAATAGTCCGGGTTATGTAGACTAGCCCGGGTTAGGTAGACTAGTCCATGTTAGATAGACTAGTCCAGGTTAGGTAGACTAGTCCAGGTTAGGTAGACTCATCTGGGTTAGGTAGACTTGTCTGGGTTAGGTAGACTAGTCTGGGTTAGGTAGACTAGCCCGGTTATGTAGAGTAGCCGGGGTTAGGTAGACTAGTCCGGGTTACGTAGACTAGCCTGGGTTAGGTAGACTAGTCCGTGTTAGGTAGACTAGCCTGGGTTAGGTAGACTAGTCTTGTTTAGATAGACTAGCGTGGGTTAGTTAGACTAGTCTGGGTTAGGTAGACCAGTCCGGGTTAGGTAGACTAGACCGGGTTAGGTAGACTAGTCCATGTTAGATAGACTAGTCCGTGTTAGGTAGACTAGTCCGTGTTAGTTAGACTAGTCCATGTTAGGTAGACTAGCCCGCGTTAGGTAGACTAGCTTGGGTTAGGTAGACTAGTCAGTGTTAGGTAGACTAGTCTTGGTTAGATAGACTAGCCTGGGTTAGGTAGACTAGTCTGGGTTAGGTAGACTAGCCTGGGTTAAGTAGACTAGCCCGGGTTAGGTAGACTAGCCCGGGTTAGGTAGACTAGCCTGGGTTAGGAAATCTAGTCCGGGTTTGGTAGACTAGCCTGGGTTAGGTAGACTAGCCTGGGTTAGGTAGACTAGCCTGGGTTCGGTAGATTAGTCCGGGTTAGGTAGACTAGTCCGGGTTAGGTAGACTAGTCCGGGTTAGGTAGATTAGTCCGGGTTAAGTAGACTTGTCTGGGTTAGGTAGACTAGTCTGGGTTAGGTAGACTAGTCTGGGTTAAGTAGACTTGTCTGGGTTAGGTAGATTTGTCCGGGTTAGGTAGACTAGCCTGGGTTAGGTAGACTAGTCTGGGTTAGGTGGACTATCCCGGGTTACGTAGATTAGTCCAGGTTAGGTAGACTAGTCCGGGTTAGGTAGACTAGCCTGGGTTACGTACACTAGTCCGAGTTAGGTAGATTAGTCTGGGTTAGGTAGAGTAGCCCGGGTTAGGTAGACTAGCCTGGGTTAGGTAGACTAGCCCAGGTTAGGTAGATTAGCCCAGGTTAGGTAGATTAGCCCAGGTTCGGTAGACTAGTCCGAGTAAGGTAGACTAGTCCGGGTTAGGTCGACAAGCCTGGGTTAGGTAGACTATTCCGGGTTAGGTAGAATAGTCCGAGTTATGTAGACTAGCCCGGGTTAGGTAGACTAGTCCATGTTAGATAGACTAGTCCGTGTTAGGTAGACTAGTCCGTGTTAGTTAGACTAGTCTGTGTTAGGTAGACTAGCCCGCGTTAGGTCGACTAGCTTGGGTTAGGTAGACTAGTCCGTGTTAGGTAGACTAGTCTTGGTTAGATAGACTAGCCTGGGTTAGGTAGACTAGTCTGGGTTAGGTAGACTAGCCGGGGTTAGGTAGACTAGCCCGGGTTAAGTAGACTAGCCCGGGTTAGGTAGACTAGCCTGGGTTAGGTAGACTAGCCCGGGTTAGGTAGACTAGACCGGGTTAGGTAGACGAGTCCGGTTAGGTAGCCTAGTCCGGGTTAGGTAGACTAGTCTGGGTTAGGTAGACCAGTCTGGGTTAGGTAAACTAGTCCGGGTAATGTAGACTAGTCAGGGTTAGGTAGACTTGTCTGGGTTAGGTAAACTAGTCTGGGTTAGGTAGACTAGCCCGGTTATGTAGACTAGCCGGGGTTAGGTAGACTAGTCCGGGTTAGGTAGACTAGCCTGGGTTAGGTAGACTAGTCCGTGTTAGGTAGACTAGCCTGGGTTAGGTGGACCAGTCTTGGTTAGGTAGACTAGTCTGGTTTAGGCAGACTAGTCTGGGTTAGGCAGACTAGCCCGGGTTAGGTGGACTAGTCCGGGTTAGGTAGACTAGCCGGGGTTCGGTAGACTAGTCCGGGTTAGGTAGACTAGTCTGGGTTAGATAGACTAGTCCGGGTTAGGTAGACTAGTTCGGGTTAGGTAGACTAGTCCGGGTTAGGTAGACTAGTCCGGGTTAGGTAGACTAGCCTGGGTTAGGTAGACTAGTCCGGGTTAGGTAGACTAGCCCGGGTTAGTTAGTGTAGTCCGGGTTAGGTAGACTCGCCTGGGTTCGGTAGACTAGTCTGGGTTAGGTAGACTATCCCGGGTTAGCTAGACTAGTCCGGGTTAGGTAGACTAGTCCGGGTTAGGTATACTAGCCCGGGTTAGGTAGACTAGTCCATGTTAGATAGAATAGTCCAGGTTAGGTAGACTAGTCCGTGTTAGGTAGAGTAGCCCGGGTTAGGTAGACTAGCTTGGGTTAGGCAGACTAGTCCGTGTTAGGTAGACTAGTCCGTGTTAGGTAGACTAGTCCGGGTTAGGTAGACCAGTCCGGGTTAGCTATACTGGTCCGGGTTAGGTAGACTAGGCGGTGTTAGGTAGACTAGCCCGGGTTAAGTAGAGTAGTCCGGGTTAGGTAGACTAGTCCGGGTTAGGTAGACTAGCCTGGGTTAGGTAGACTAGCCCGGGTTAGGTAGAATAGTCCGGGTTAGGTAGACTAGTCTGGGTTAGGTAGACTAGTCCGGGTTAGGTAGACTAGTCTGGGTTAGGTAGACTAGCCCGGGTTAGGTAGACTAGTCTGGGTTAGGTAAACTAGTCTGGGTTAGGTAGACTAGTCTTGGTTAGATAGACTAGCCTGGGTTAGGTAGACTAGTCCGGGTTAGGTAGACTAGCCTGGGTTAGGTAGACTAGCCCGGGTTAGGTAGACTAGCCTGGGTTAGGAAATCTAGTCCGGGTTAGGTAGACTAGCCTGGGTTAGGTAGACTAGTCTGGGTTAGGTGGACTATCCCGGGTTACGTAGACTAGTCCGGGTTAGGTAGACTAGCCTGAGTTACGTAGACTAGCCCGGGTTAGGTAGATTAGTCTGTGTTAGGTAGACTAGCCCGGGTTAGGTAGACTAGTCTGGGTTAGGTAGACTAGTCTGGGTTAGGTTGACTAGCCCGGGTTAGGTAGACTTGTCTGGGTTAGGTAAACTAGTCTGGGTTAGGTAGACTAGCCCGGGTTAGGTAGACTAGCCGGGGTTAGGTAGACTAGTCTGGGTTAGGTAGACTAGCCTGGGTTAGGTAGACTAGTCCGGGTTAGGTAGACTAGCCTGGGTTAGGTAGACTAGCCTGGGTTAGGAAATCTAGTCCGGGTTAGGTAGACTAGCCTGGGTTCGGTAGACTAGTCTGGGTTAGGTGGACTATCCCGGGTTACGTAGACTAGTCCGGGTTAGGTAGACTAGCCTGGGTTACGTAGACTAGTCCGGGTTAGGTAGATTAGTCTGTGTTAGGTAGACTAGCCCGGGTTAGGTAGACTAGTCTGGGTTAGGTAGACTAGTCTGGGTTAGGTTGACTAGCCCGGGTTAGGTAGACTAGTCTGGGTTAGGTAGACTTGTCTGGGTTAGGTAAACTAGTCTGGGTTAGGTAGACTAGCCCGGGTTAGGTAGACTAGCCGGGGTTAGGTAGACTAGCCGGGGTTAGGTAGACTAGTCCGGGTTAGGTAGACTAGTCCGGGTTAGGTAGACTAGTCCGGGTTAGGTAGATTAGACGGGGTTAGGTAGACCTATCCCGGTTAGGTAGACTAGCCTGAGTTATGTAGACTAGCGCGGGTTAGGTAGACTAGCCGGGGTTTGGTAGACTAGTCCGGGTTAGGTAGACTAGTCTGGGTTAGATAGACTAGTCCGGGTTAGGTAGACTAGATCGGGTTAGGTAGACTAGCCCGGGTTAGTTAGTGTAGTCCGAGTTAGGTAGACTAGTCTGGGTTAGGTAGACTAGTCTGGGTTAGGTAGACTAGTCCGGGTTAGGTAGACTAGCCCGGGTTAGTTAGTGTAGTCCGAGTTAGGTAGACTAGTCTGGGTTAGGTAGACTAGTCCGGGTTAGGTAGACTAGACCGGGTGAGGTAGACTAGTCCGGGTTAGGTAGACTAGTCTGGGTTAGGTAGACTAGTCCGGGTTAGGTAGACTAGTCTGGGTTAGGTAGATTAGTCCGGGTTAGGTAGACTAGTCTGGGTTAGGTAGACTAGTCCGGGTTAGGTAGACTAGTCTGGGTTAGGTAGATTAGTCCGGGTTACGTAGACTAAACGGGGTTAGGTAGACTAGCCCGGGTTAGGTAGACTAGCCTGAGTTATGTAGACTAGCCCGGGTTAGGTAGACTAGCCGGGGTTAGGTAGACTAGTCCGGGTTAGGTAGACTAGTCCGGGTTAGGTAGACTAGTCTGGGTTAGATAGACTAGTCCGGGTTAGGTAGACTAGATCGGGTTAGGTAGACTAGCCCGGGTTAGTTAGTGTAGTCCGAGTTAGGTAGACTAGTCTGGGTTAGGTAGACTAGTCCGGGTTAGGTAGACTAGCCCGGGTTAGTTAGTGTAGTCCGAGTTAGGTAGACTAGTCTGGGTTAGGTAGACTAGTCCGGGTTAGGTAGACTTGCCCGGATTAGTTAGTGTAGTCCGGGTTAGGTAGACTAGTCCGGGTTAGGTAGACTAGTCCGGGTTAGGTAGACTAGCCCGGGTTAGGTAGACTAGCCTGGGTTAGGTAGACTAGTCCGGGTTATGTAGACTCGCCTGGGTTCGGTAGACTAGTCTGGGTTAGGTAGACTATCCCGGGTTAGCTAGACTAGTCTGGGTTAGGTAGACGAGCCTGGGTTAGGTAGACTAGTCCGGGTTAGGTAGATTAGTCCGGGTTAGGTAGACTAGCCTGGGTTAGGTAGACTAGTCCGGGTTAGGTAGATTAGTCCGGGTTAGGTAGACTAGCCCGGGTTAGGTAGACTAGCCCGGGTTAGGTAGGCTAGTCCGGGTTAGGTAGACTAGTCCGGCTTAGGTAGACAAGCTCGGGTTAGGTAGACTAGCCCGGGTTAGGTAGACTATTCCGGGTTAGGTAGAATAGTCCGGGTTAGGTAGACTAGTCCATGTTAGATAGACTAGTCCAGGTTAGGTAGACTAGTCCAGGTTAGGTAGACTAATCTGGGTTAGGTAGACTTGTCTGGGTTAGGTAGACTTGTCTGGGTTAGGTAGACTAGTCTGGGTTAGGTAAACTAGCCCGGTTATGTAGAGTAGCCGGGGTTAGGTAGACTAGTCCGGGTTACGTAGACTAGCCTGGGTTAGGTAGACTAGTCCGTGTTAGGTCGACTAGCCTGGGTTAGGTAGACTAGTCTTGTTTAGATAGACTAGCGTGGGTTAGTTAGACTAGTCTGGGTTAGGTAGACCAGTCTGGGTTAGGTAGACTAGACCGGGTTAGGTAGACTAGTCCATGCTAGATAGACTAGTCCGTGTTAGGTAGACTAGTCCGTGTTAGTTAGACTAGTCCATGTTAGGTAGACTAGCCCGCGTTAGGTAGACTAGCTTGGGTTAGGTAGACTAGTCAGTGTTAGGTAGACTAGTCTTGGTTAGGTAGACTAGCCCGGGTTAGGTAGACTAGCCCGGGTTAGGTAGACTAGCCTGGGTTAGGAAATCTAGTCCGGGTTAGGTAGACTAGCCTGGGTTAGGTAGACTAGCCTGGGTTAGGTAGACTAGCCCGGGTTAGGTAGACTAGCCTGGGTTAGGTAGACTAGTCCGGGTTATGTAGACTCGCCTGGGTTCGGTAGACTAGTCTGGGTTAGGTAGACTATCCCGGGTTAGCTAGACTAGTCTGGGTTAGGTAGACTAGCCTGGGTTAGGTAGACTAGTCCGGGTTAGGTAGATTAGTCCGGGTTAGGTAGACTAGCCTGGGTTAGGTAGACTAGTCCGGGTTAGGTAGATTAGTCCGGGTTAGGTAGAATAGTCCGGGTTATGTAGACTAGCCCGGGTTAGGTAGACTAGTCCATGTTAGATAGACTAGTCCAGGTTAGGTAGACTAGTCCAGGTTAGGTAGACTCATCTGGGTTAGGTAGACTTGTCTGGGTTAGGTAGACTAGTCTGGGTTAGGTAGACTAGCCCGGTTATGTAGAGTAGCCGGGGTTAGGTAGACTAGTCCGGGTTACGTAGACTAGCCTGGGTTAGGTAGACTAGTCCGTGTTAGGTAGACTAGCCTGGGTTAGGTAGACTAGTCTTGTTTAGATAGACTAGCGTGGGTTAGTTAGACTAGTCTGGGTTAGGTAGACCAGTCCGGGTTAGGTAGACTAGACCGGGTTAGGTAGACTAGTCCATGTTAGATAGACTAGTCCGTGTTAGGTAGACTAGTCCGTGTTAGTTAGACTAGTCCATGTTAGGTAGACTAGCCCGCGTTAGGTAGACTAGCTTGGGTTAGGTAGACTAGTCAGTGTTAGGTAGACTAGTCTTGGTTAGATAGACTAGCCTGGGTTAGGTAGACTAGTCCGGGTTAGGTAGACTAGCCTGGGTTAAGTAGACTAGCCCGGGTTAGGTAGACTAGCCCGGGTTAGGTAGACTAGCCTGGGTTAGGAAATCTAGTCCGGGTTTGGTAGACTAGCCTGGGTTAGGTAGACTAGCCTGGGTTAGGTAGACTAGCCTGGGTTCGGTAGATTAGTCCGGGTTAGGTAGACTAGTCCGGGTTAGGTAGACTAGTCCGGGTTAGGTAGATTAGTCCGGGTTAAGTAGACTTGTCTGGGTTAGGTAGACTAGTCTGGGTTAGGTAGACTAGTCTGGGTTAAGTAGACTTGTCTGGGTTAGGTAGATTAGTCCGGGTTAGGTAGACTAGCCTGGGTTAGGTAGACTAGTCTGGGTTAGGTGGACTATCCCGGGTTACGTAGATTAGTCCAGGTTAGGTAGACTAGTCCGGGTTAGGTAGACTAGCCTGGGTTACGTACACTAGTCCGAGTTAGGTAGATTAGTCTGGGTTAGGTAGAGTAGCCCGGGTTAGGTAGACTAGCCTGGGTTAGGTAGACTAGCCCAGGTTAGGTAGATTAGCCCAGGTTAGGTAGATTAGCCCAGGTTCGGTAGACTAGTCCGAGTAAGGTAGACTAGTCCGGGTTAGGTAGACAAGCCTGGGTTAGGTAGACTATTCCGGGTTAGGTAGAATAGTCCGAGTTATGTAGACTAGCCCGGGTTAGGTAGACTAGTCCATGTTAGATAGACTAGTCCGTGTTAGGTAGACTAGTCCGTGTTAGTTAGACTAGTCTGTGTTAGGTAGACTAGCCCGCGTTAGGTCGACTAGCTTGGGTTAGGTAGACTAGTCCGTGTTAGGTAGACTAGTCTTGGTTAGATAGACTAGCCTGGGTTAGGTAGACTAGTCTGGGTTAGGTAGACTAGCCGGGGTTAGGTAGACTAGCCCGGGTTAAGTAGACTAGCCCGGGTTAGGTAGACTAGCCTGGGTTAGGTAGACTAGCCCGGGTTAGGTAGACTAGACCGGGTTAGGTAGACGAGTCCGGTTAGGTAGCCTAGTCCGGGTTAGGTAGACTAGTCTGGGTTAGGTAGACCAGTCTGGGTTAGGTAAACTAGTCCGGGTAATGTAGACTAGTCAGGGTTAGGTAGACTTGTCTGGGTTAGGTAAACTAGTCTGGGTTAGGTAGACTAGCCCGGTTATGTAGACTAGCCGGGGTTAGGTAGACTAGTCCGGGTTAGGTAGACTAGCCTGGGTTAGGTAGACTAGTCCGTGTTAGGTAGACTAGCCTGGGTTAGGTGGACCAGTCTTGGTTAGGTAGACTAGTCTGGTTTAGGCAGACTAGTCTGGGTTAGGCAGACTAGCCCGGGTTAGGTGGACTAGTCCGGGTTAGGTAGACTAGCCGGGGTTCGGTAGACTAGTCCGGGTTAGGTAGACTAGTCTGGGTTAGATAGACTAGTCCGGGTTAGGTAGACTAGATCGGGTTAGGTAGACTAGTCCGGGTTAGGTAGACTAGTCCGGGTTAGGTAGACTAGCCTGGGTTAGGTAGACTAGTCCGGGTTAGGTAGACTAGCCCGGGTTAGTTAGTGTAGTCCGGGTTAGGTAGACTCGCCTGGGTTCGGTAGACTAGTCTGGGTTAGGTAGACTATCCCGGGTTAGCTAGACTAGTCCGGGTTAGGTAGACTAGTCCGGGTTAGGTATACTAGCCCGGGTTAGGTAGACTAGTCCATGTTAGATAGAATAGTCCAGGTTAGGTAGACTAGTCCGTGTTAGGTAGAGTAGCCCGGGTTAGGTAGACTAGCTTGGGTTAGGCAGACTAGTCCGTGTTAGGTAGACTAGTCCGTGTTAGGTAGACTAGTCCGGGTTAGGTAGACCAGTCCGGGTTAGCTATACTGGTCCGGGTTAGGTAGACTAGGCGGTGTTAGGTAGACTAGCCCGGGTTAAGTAGAGTAGTCCGGGTTAGGTAGACTAGTCCGGGTTAGGTAGACTAGCCTGGGTTAGGTAGACTAGCCCGGGTTAGGTAGAATAGTCCGGGTTAGGTAGACTAGTCTGGGTTAGGTAGACTAGTCCGGGTTAGGTAGACTAAACGGGGTTAGGTAGACTAGCCGGGGTTAGGTAGACCTATCCGGGTTAGGTAGACTAGCCTGAGTTATGTAGACTAGCCCGGGTTAGGTAGACTAGCCGGGGTTAGGTAGACTAGTCCGGGTTAGATAGACTAGTCCGGGTTAGGTAGACTAGATCGGGTTAGGTAGACTAGCCCGGGTTAGGTAGACTAGTCCGGGTTAGGTAGACTAGTCCGAGTTAGGTAGACTAGCCCGGGTTAGGTAGACTAGTCCGGGTTAGGTAGACTAGCCCGGGCTAGGTAGACTAGTCCGGGTTAGGTAGACTCGCCTGGGTTCGGTAGACTAGTCTGGGTTAGGTAGACTATCCCGGGTTAGCTAGCCTAGTCCGGGTTAGGTAGACTCGCCTGGGTTAGGTAGATTAGTCCAGGTTAGGTAGACTAGCCTGGGTTACGTAGACTAGCCTGGGTTACGTAGACTAGTCCGGGATAGGTAGACTAGCCTGGGTGAGGTAGACTAGTCCGGGTTAGGTAGATTAGTCTGGGTTTGGTAGACTAGCCCGTGTTAGGTAGACTAGCCTGGGTTAGGTAGACTAGTCCGGGTTGGGTAGACTAGTCTGGCTTAGGTAGACAAGCTCGGGTTAGGTAGACTAGCCCGTGTTAGGTAGACTAGTCCGTGTTAGGTAGACTATTCCGGGTTAGGTAAACTAGCCCGGGTTAGGTAAACTAGCCCGGGTTAGGTAGACTAGTCTGGGTTAGGTAGATTAGTCCGGGTTAGGTAGACTAGCCCGGGTTAGGTAGACTAGTCCGAGTTAGGTAGACTAGTCCGGGTTAGGTAGACAAGCCTGGGTTAGGTAGACTAGTCCGGGTTAGGTAGACTAGTCCGTGTTAGGTAGAGTAGTCCGTGTTAGGTAGACTAGCCCGGGTTTGGTTGACTATTCCGGGTTAGGTAGAATAGTCCGGGTTATGTAGACTAGCCCGGGTTAGGTAGACTAGTCCATGTTAGATAGACTAGTCCAGGTTAGGTAGACTAGTCCGTGTTAGGTAGACTAGTCCATGTTATTTAGACTAGCCCGGGTTAGGTAGACTAGCCTGGGTTATGTAGACTAGCTTGGGTTAGGTAGACTAGTCTTGTTTAGATAGACTAGCGTGGGTTAGTTAGACTAGTCTGGGTTAGGTAGACCAGTCCGGGTTAGGTAGACCAGTCCGGGTTAGGTAGACTAGACCGGGTTAGGTAGACTAGTCCGGGTTAGGTAGACTAGCCCGGGCTAGGTAGACTAGTCCGGGTTAGGTAGACTCGCCTGGGTTCGGTAGACTAGTCTGGGTTAGGTAGACTATCCCGGGTTAGCTAGACTAGTCCGGGTTAGGTAGACTAGCCTGGGTTAGGTAGACTAGCCTGGGTTACGTAGACTAGTCCGGGATAGGTAGACTAGCCTGGGTGAGGTAGACTAGTCCGGGTTAGGTAGATTAGTCTGGGTTAGGTAGACTAGCCCGTGTTAGGTAGACTAGCCTGGGTTAGGTAGACTAGTCCGGGTTGGGTAGACTAGTCTGGCTTCGGTAGACAAGCTCGGGTTAGGTAGACTAGCCCGTGTTAGGTAGACTAGTCCGTGTTAGGTAGACTATTCCGGGTTAGGTAGACTAGCCCGGGTTAGGTAAACTAGCCCGGGTTAGGTAGACTAGTCTGGGTTAGGTAGATTAGTCCGGGTTCGGTAGACTAGCCCGGGTTAGGTAGACTAGTCCGAGTTAGGTAGACTAGTCCGGGTTAGGTCGACAAGCCTGGGATAGGTAGACTAGTCCGGGTTAGGTAGACTAGTCCGTGTTAGGTAGAGTAGTCCGTGTTAGGTAGACTAGCCCGGGTTAGGTAGACTATTCCGGGTTAGGTAGAATAGTCCGGGTTATGTAGACTAGCCCGGGTTAGGTAGACTAGTCCATGTTAGATAGACTAGTCCAGGTTAGGTAGACTAGTCCGTGTTAGGTAGACTAGTCCATGTTATTTAGACTAGCCCGGGTTAGGTAGACTAGCCTGGGTTAGGTAGACTACTTGGGTTAGGTAGACTAGTCTTGTTTAGATAGACTAGCGTGGGTTAGTTAGACTAGTCTGGGTTAGGTAGACCAGTCCGGGTTAGGTAGACTAGACCGGGTTAGGTAGACTAGTCTGGGTTAGGTAAACTAGTCCGGGTTAGGTAGACTTGTCTGGGTTAGGTAAACTAGTCTGGGTTAGGTAGACTAGCCTGGGTTAGGTAGACTAGTCCGAGTTAGGTAGACTAGTCCGGGTTAGTTAGACTAGCCGGGGTTAGGTAGACTAGTCCGGGTTAGGTAGACTAGTCTGGGTTAGATAGACTAGTCCGGGTTAGGTAGACTAGATCGGGTTAGGTAGACTAGCCCGGGTTAGGTAGACTAGCCCGGGTTAGTTAGTGTAGTCCGGGTTAGGTAGACTAGTCCGGGTTAGGTAGACTAGCCCGGGTTAGGTAGACTAGTCCGGGTTAGGTAGACTAGCCCGGGTTAGGTAGACTAGTCCGGGTTAGGTAGACTAGTCCGGGTTAGGTAGACTAGCCTGGGTTCGGTAGACTAGTCTGGGTTCGGTAGACTATCCCGGGTTAGCTAGACTAGTCCGGGTTAGGTAGACTAGTCTGGGTTAGGTAGATTAGTCCGGGTTAGGTAGACTAGCCTGGGTTACGTAGACTAGTCCGGGTTAGGTCAACTAGCCTGGGTGAGGTCGACTAGTCTGGGTTAGGTAGACTATCCCGTGTGAGGTAGACTTGCCTGGGTGAGGTAGACTAGTCCGGGTTAGGTAGATTAGTCCGGGTTAGGTAAATTAGTCCGGGTTAGGTAGGCTAGCCCGGGTTAGTTAGATTAGCCTGGGTTAGGTAGATTAGCCCGGTTTAGGTAGACTAGTCCAGGTTAGGTAGACCAGTCCGGGTTAGGTAGACAAGCTCGGGTAAGGTAGACTAGCCCGGGTTAGGTAGACTAGCCCGGGTTAGGTAGACTAGTCCGGGTTAGGTAGACTAGCCCGGGTTAGGTAGACTAGCCCGGGTTAGGTAGACTAGTCCGGGTTAGGTAGACTAGTCCGGGTTAGGTAGACTAGTCCGGGTTAGGTAGATTAGTCCGGCTTAGGTAGACTAGCCCGGGTTAGGTAGACTAGTCCGAGTTAGGTAGACTAGTCCGGTTTAGGTGGACAAGCCTGGGTTAGGTAGACTAGTCCGGGTTATGTAGACTAGCCCGGGTTAGGTAGACTAGTCCATGTTAGATAGAATAGTCCAGGTTAGGTAGACTAGTCCGTGTTAGGTAGACTAGTCCGTGTTAGGTAGACTAGCCCGGGTTTGGTAGACTAGCCCGGGTTAGGTAGACTAGCTTGGGTTAGGTAGACTAGTCCGTGTTAGGTAGACTAGTCTTGGTTAGATAGACTAGCCTGGGTTAGGTAGACCAGTCCGGGTTAGCTATACTAGTCCGGGTTAGCTAGACTAGGCGGTGTTAGGTAGACTAGCCCGGGTTAAGTAGAGTAGTCCGGGTTAGGTAGACTAGTCCGGGTTAGGTAGACTAGCCTGGGTTCGGTAGACTAGCCTGGGTTAGGTAGACTAGTCCGGGTTAGGTAGACTAGTCTGGGTTAGGTTGACTAGCCCGGGTTACGTAGACTAGCCGGGGTTAGGTAGACTAGCCTGGGTTAGGTAGACTAGTCCGGGTTAGGTAGACTAGCCGGGGTTAGGTAGACTAGCCGGGGTTAGGTAGACTAGTCCGGGTTAGGTAGACTAGCCGGGGTTAGGTAGACCAGTCCGGGTTAGGTAGACTAGCCTGAGTTATGTAGACTAGCCCGGGTTAGGTAGACTAGCCGGGGTTAGGTAGACTAGTCCGGGTTAGGTAGACTAGTCTGGGTTAGATAGACTAGTCCGGGTTAGATAGACTAGTCCGGGTTAGGTAGACTAGATCGGGTTAGGTAGACTAGCCCGGGTTAGTTAGTGTAGTCCGAGTTAGGTAGACTAGTCTGGGTTAGGTAGACTAGTCCGGGTTAGGTAGACTAGCCCGGTTAGTTAGTGTAGTCCGAGTTAGGTAGACTAGTCTGGGTTAGGTAGACTAGTCCGGGTTAGGTAGACTAGCCCGGATTAGTTAGTGTAGTCCGAGTTAGGTAGACTAGTCTGGGTTAGGTAGACTAGTCCGGGTTAGGTAGACTAGCCCGGATTAGTTAGTGTAGTCCGGGTTAGGTAGACTAGTCCGGGTTAGGTCGACTAGTCCGGGTTAGGTAGACTAGCCCGGGTTAGGTAGACTAGCCCGGGTTAGGTAGACTAGTCCGGGTTAGGTAGACTAGCCCGGGCTAGGTAGACTCGCCTGGGTTCGGTAGACTAGTCTGGGTTAGGGAGACTATCCCGGGTTAGCTAGACTAGTCCGGGTTAGGTAGATTAGTCCGGGTTAGGTAGACTAGCCTGGGTTACGTAGACTAGTCCGGGTTAGGTAGACTAGTCCGGGTGAGGTAGACTAGTCCGGGTGAGGTAGACTAGTCTGGGTTAGGTAGACTATCCCGGGTGAGGTAGACTATTCCGGGTTAGGTAGAGTAGTCCGGGTTATGTAGACTCGCCTGTGTTAGGTAGACTAGCCCGGGTTAGGTCGATTAGCCCGGGTTAGGTAGACTAGTCCGGGTTAGGCAGACTAGTCTGAGTTAGGTAGACTAGCCCGGGTTAGGTAGACTAGTCCATGTTAGGTAGACTAGCCCGGGTTAGGTAGACTAGTCCGGGTTAGGTAGACTAGCCCGGGTTAGGTAGACTAGTCCATGTTAGATAGACTATTCCGGGTTAGGTAGACTAGTCCGTGTTAGGTAGACTAGCCCGGGTTAGGTAGTCTAGCCTGGGTTAGGTAGACTAGTTTGGGTTAGGTAGACTAGTCCGTGTTAGGTAGACTAGGCTGGGTTAGGTAGACTAGCCCGGGTTAGGTAGACCAGTCCGGTTTAGGTAGACTAGCCCGGGTTAGGTAGTCTATTCCGGGTTAGGTAGACTAGCCTGGGTTAGGTAGACTAGTTTGGGTTAGGTAGACTAGTCCGTGGTAGGTAGACTAGGCCGGGCTAGGTAGACTAGCCTGGGTTAGGTAGACCAGTCCGGGTTAGGTAGACTAGCCGGGGTTAGGTAGACTATCCCGGGTTAGGTAGACTAGTCCGGGTTAGGTAGACTAGCCCGGGTTAGGTAGACTAGCCCGGGTTAGGTAGACTAGCCCGGGTTAGGTAGACTAGCCCGGGTTAGGTAGACTAGTCTGGGTTAGGTAGACTAGCCCGGGTTAGGTCAACTAGTCTGGGTTAGGTAGACCAGTCTGGGTTAGGAAACTAGTCCGGGTTAGTTAGACTAGCCAGGGTTAGGTAGACTAGCCTGGGTTAGGTAGACTAGTCCGGGTTAGGTAGACTAGCCGGGATTAGGTGGACTAGACTGGGTTAGGTAGACTAGTCCGGATTAGGTAGACTAGTCTGGGTTAGGTAGACTAGCCCGGGCTAGGTAGACTAGTCCGGGTTAGGTAGACTACCCGGGGTTAGATTCACTAGTCCGGGTTAGGTAGACTAGATCGGGTTAGGTAGACTAGTCCGGGTTATATTCCCTCGAACCCCAGGCTTACCTGCAGTTTTAGTTCATCGATGGAACCAAATCTTTCCTTGAAGAGTTTCCCGACTCCTGACTCCATTCGGAATTTCCGGTTCATTCCGATCACCATGGAGTCTGTCTTGGGACAGGTCAAGATGTCACCTTCCACCTCACGGTAAAAGAACTGAGGGAAATAGAGCGGAGAATCATCAGTCAGCACCTGCGGGAACAGTGGGAGGACTGGGCCTCCGGTCTATCCCCATCCCCGGGGATTGGGTCTCTCGTCTATCCCCATCCCCAGGGCCTGGGCCTCCTGTCTATCCCCATCCCCGGGGCCTGGGCCTCCGGTCTATCCCCATCCCCGGGGCCTGGGCCTCTCGTCTATCCCCTTCCCCGGGGCCTGGGCCCTCGTCTATCCCCATCCCCGGGGCCTGGGCCTCCGGTCTATCCCCATCCCCGGGGCCTGTGCGTCCTGTCTATCCCCATCCCCGGGTCCTGGGCCTCTAGTCTATCCCCATCCCCGGAGCCTGGGCCTCTCGTCTGACCCCATCCCTGGGGCCTGGTCCTCTCGTCTATCCCCATCCCTGGAGCCTGGGCCTCCTGTCTATCCCCATCCCCGGAGCCTGGGCCCTCGTCTATCCCCATCCCCGGGGCCTGGGCCTCTCGTCTATCCCCATCCCCGGGGCCTGGGCCTCTCGTCTAACCCCATCCCCGGGGCCTGGCCTCTCGTCTAACCCCATCCCCGGGGCCTGGGCCTCTCGTCTAACCCCATTCCCGGGGCCTGGGCCTCTCGTCTATCCCCATCCCTGGAGCCTGGGCCTCCGGTCTATCCCCATCCCCGGGGCCTGGGCCTCTCGTCTATCCCCATCCCCAGGGCCTGGGCCTCTCGTCTATCCCCATCCCCGGGGCCTGGGCCTCTCGTCTATCCCCATTCCCAGGGCCTGGGCCTCGGTCTATCCCCATCCCCGGAGCCTGGGCCCTCGTCTATCCCCATTCCCAGGGCCTGGGCCTCGGTCTATCCCCATCCCCGGGGCCTGGGCCCTCGTCTATCCCCATCCCCGGGGCCTGGGCCTCTCGTCTATCCCCATCCCCGGGGCCTGGGCCCTCGTCTATCCCCATTCCTGGGGCCTGGGCCCTCGCCTATCCCCATTCCCTGGGCCTGGGCCTCTCGTCTATCCCCATCCCTGGAGCCTGGGCCTCGTCTATCCCCATCCCCGGGGCCTGGGCCTCGTCTATCCCCATCCCCGGGGCCTGGGCCCTCGTCTATCCCCATCCCCGGGGCCTGGGCCCTCGTCTATCCCCATCTCCGGGGCCTGGGCCCTCGTCTATCCCCATCCCCGGGCCTGGGCCTCGTCTATCCCCATCCCCGAGACCTGGGCCTCGTCTATCCCCATTCCCAGGGCCTGGGCCTCGTCTATCCCCATCCCCGGGACCTGGGCCTCGTCTATCCTTATGTCTGTGAGAGACATGAACATAAGAACATAAGAAATAGGAGCAGGAGTCGGCCATTCGGCCCCTCGAGCCTGCTCCGCCATTCAATGAGATCATGGCTGACCTTCGACCTCAACTCCACTTACCCGCACTATCCCCATTCCCTTGATTCCCTTAATATTGAAAAATCTATCGATCTCTGTCTTGAACATACTCAACGACTGAGCCTCCACAGCCCTCTGGGGTAGAGAATTCCAAAGATTCCCCACCCTCTGAGTGAAGAAATTTCTCCTCATCTCAGTCCTAAATGGCCAACCCCTTATTCTGAGACTGTGACCCCTGGTTCTAGACTCCCCAGCCTGGGGAAACATCCTCCCTGCATCTACCCTGTCAAGTCCTGTAAGAATTTTGTATGTTTCAATGAGATCACCTCTCATTCTTCTAAACTCCAGAGAGTATAGGCCTAGTCTACTCAATAATGCAGAGTGAGACAGGAGGAATGAGGGCTGTAAAGGGAGAGGGGGCACATCTTACAGGAAGCCAATGAAAGTTCAACCCATCTCGGAAGCCTTGTGCTCTTGCCGTACTCTCGCTACGTTGTAGACAAGATGGTGCCGCACACACGGTCGATCAGCCCGGAAGCCAACACTCACCTTTTGTACCGGCTTGAGTAGATTAGCGGGGTGTTGGAGGTGCACGCCCGGCAGGCCGGGATCGACGACGGGTGAGGCCTGCAATAGAGAAACGTCATCACATCAGCGAGGTCGTTGACTCCCTCCCCCCTCCCCCGGCCCACCAGGCCCCCGCCCCTCGTGACGGCGCTGACTCTAACTGGGGTCCCCAAGGAGCCGTCTGCTTTCCAGTACCTGGCCCATCCGTCAGGTGTGAGTCTGGACATTGATTGTCAGTGGGCTATTCCACTGTAGCAGGCGTCACTGTGAAGCCCAGTCCCCGTCCACGCCTGGAAACATGGCAGTAGGGGGGTCACAAGAGCCCTGATTGTGTTCCCCTCCCCCTGGTGCAAGGGCCCACCCCGGCTGGGATCAGCACAGGCCGGGGATGGAGCCAGGGACATTCCTGCTCTGTTTGTGGGGCTCATTCCCGCACCATCTGAGATCAGTCACCTGCAACACAGGCCGGGCCGTACAGACTACGATCTGTGTGAAGGAGACCCCGGCCTTTCATTGAAACCGTTAGAAGTTAAATGGTGGCGCTCCCTCAGTAATGCCCCACGGACAGTGCAGCGCTCCCGCAGTACTGCCCCTCCGACAGTGCGGCGCTCCCTCAGTACTGCCCCTCCGACAGTGCAGCGCTCCCTCAGTACTGCCCCTCCGACAGTGCAGCGCTCCCTCAGTACTGCCCCTCCGACAGTGCAGCACTCCCTCAGTACTGCCACTCCGACAGTGCAGCGCTCCCTCAGTACTGCCCCTCCCTCAGTGCAGCACTCCCTCAGTACTGCCACTCCGACAGGGCAGCGCTCCCTCAGTACTGCCCCTCCCACAGTGCAGCGCTCCCTCAGTACTGCCCCTCCGACAGTGCGGCGCTCCCTCAGTACTGCCCCTCCGACAGTGCGGCTCTCCCTCAGTACTGACCCTCCGACAGTGCGGCTCTCCCTCAGTACTGACCCTCCGACAGTGCGGCACTCCCTCAGTACTGACCCTCCGACAGTGCGGCTCTCCCTCAGTACTGCCCCTCCGACAGTGCGGCGCTCCCTCAGTACTGACCCTCCGACAGTGCGGCACTCCCTCAGTACTGACCCTCCGACAGTGCGGCGCTCCCTCAGTACTGACCCTCCGACAGTGCAGCGCTCCCTCACTACTGACTCTCCGACAGTGCAGCGCTCCCTCAGTACTGCCCCTCCCTCAGTGCAGCACTCCCTCAGTACTGCCACTCCGACAGGGCAGCGCTCCCTCAGTACTGCCCCTCCCACAGTGCAGCGCTCCCTCAGTACTGCCCCTCCGACAGTGCGGCGCTCCCTCAGTACTGCCCCTCCGACAGTGCGGCTCTCCCTCAGTACTGACCCTCCGACAGTGCGGCTCTCCCTCAGTACTGACCCTCCGACAGTGCGGCACTCCCTCAGTACTGACCCTCCGACAGTGCGGCTCTCCCTCAGTACTGCCCCTCCGACAGTGCGGCGCTCCCTCAGTACTGACCCTCCGACAGTGCAGCACTCCCTCAGTACTGACCCTCCGACAGTGCGGCGCTCCCTCAGTACTGACCCTCCGACAGTGTGGCGCTCCCTCAGTACTGACCCTCCGACAGTGCGGCGCTCCCTCAGTACTGCCCCTCCGACAGTGCGGCGCTCCCTCAGTACTGCCCCTCCGACAGTGCGGCGCTCCCTCAGTACTGCCCCTCCGACAGTGCGGCGCTCCCTCAGTACTGCCCCTCCGACAGTGCGGCGCTCCCTCAGTACTGCCCCTCCGACAGTGCGGCGCTCCCTCAGTATTGCCCCTCCGACAGTGCGGGGCTCCCTCAGTACTCCCCCTCCGACAGTGCGGCGCTCCCTCAGTACTGCCCCTCCGACAGTGCGGCGCTCCCTCAGTACTGCCCCTCCGACAGTGCGGCGCTCCCTCAGTACTGCCCCTCCGACAGTGCGGCGCTCCCTCAGTACTGCCCCTCCGACAGTGCAGGCGCTCCCTCAGTACTGACCCTCCAACAGTGTGGCGCTCCCTCAGTACAGCCCCTCCACCAGTGCAGAGCTCCCTCAGTACAGCCCCTCCAACAGTGCAGAGCTCCCTCAGTACTGCCCCTCCGACAGTGCGGCACTCCCTCAGTACTGACCCTCCGACAGTGCGGCGATCCCTCAGTACTGCCCCTCCGACAGTGCAGCGCTCCCTCAGTACTGCCCCTCCCACAGTGCAGTGCTCCCTCAGTACTGCCCCTCCGACAGTGCGGCCCTCCCTCAGTACTGCCCCTCCGACAGTGCAGCGCTCCCTCAGTACTGTCCCCTCCGACAGTGCAGCGCTCCCTCAGTACTGACCCTCCGACAGTGCAGCGCTCCCTCAGTACTGCCCCTCCGACAGTGCAGCGCTCCCTCAGTACTGACCCTCCGACAGTGCGGCGCTCCCTCAGTACTGCCCCTCCGACAGTGCGGCCCTCCCTCAGTACTGCCCCTCCGACAGTGCAGCTCTCCCTCAGTACTGCCCCTCCCACAGTGCGGCGCTCCCTCAGTACTGCCCCTCCGACAGTGCGGCCCTCCCTCAGTACTGACCCTCCGACAGTGCGGCGATCCCTCAGTACTGCCCCTCCGACAGTGCGGCACTCCCTCAGTACTGCCGCTCCGACAGTGCGGCCCTCCCTCAGTACTACCCCTCCGACAGTGCAGCGCTCCCGCAGTACTGCCCCTCCAACAGTGCAGCGCTCCGTCAGTACTGGTAACTAGGTCGTGTCGGGCCTAGATTATGGGGATTCGAGTATCTGGAACCTGCGACCTTCTGACTCAGAGGAGAGAGAGCGGCTGCTCCAGTTGGGAGTTCCGTTCTTTTTTGGAGAGGCCCCTGCCCCCCACCCCACCTTCTCTCCCGTCTGCTTCCTGAGAGGAGGGGGTGGGGGCGATGGGAGAAGGGCGGCCGGTTGCTCAGGGCAATGAGCAGGCCCGGAGGGCCAAAGGCCTCAAACCTCAAAGTAGGCCCCGTCGGCGTCTCCGTCGGGCCTGCTCTACGAGGCTTCGGATTGCGAGGTGGGGGTTCAGGGCTCCCTGGTGAGGCAGCTTCCACTGAGGGGGCAGGAGTGAGGCCCAGCCTGGCAGGCCTGAAAAGTAGCCTGGATGCACGGGTCACAGAAGGTACGTCCACACAGGAGCCTCGCGGCCTGGTTGACGAGGCCTGTGCAGATAGGACGCCGCAACTCCTCATCCAGGCTGGCTGTGGCACTGGGAGAGATGGAGAGAACGAGAGAGCGAGTCAGAGTGAGAGAGAGAGAGCGCACTCGACAACAGCTTATAGAGACAGAGAGAGAGAGAAGCGAGTTAGGGAGGGAATGAAAGAGGGAGAAACGGATGTGGGAAAGAGGGGAAAGAGAGAAGGAAAGTGGGAGGAGAGATAGAGAGTGGGAGGGCAAGAGAGCGAAAGGGGGAAGGAGGGAGTGGAACAGAGGGAAGGAAAGAGAGGAGGGACAGATAGAGAAGGAGGGAGAAAGGGGAGGGAGAGACTGGAACAGAAGGAAAGAGAGAGAGAGATAGGGAGTGAAAGAGGGAGAAAGGGGGAAGAGAGGGAAGGAAAGAGAGACAGATTGCGGGGGAGGGACAGGGGAGATGGGGGTGCAGTTGAGAGAGTTCTGGTCAATCCTGACCCACCAGGTCCCTTGACATTCAACGGCATTACCATCGCCGAATCCCCCACCATCAACATCCTGGGGGGTCACCATTGACCAGAAACTTAACTGGACCAGACACATAAATACTGTGGCAACAAGAGCAGGTCAGAGGCTGGGTATTCTGCGGCGAGTGTCTCACCTCCTGACTCCCCAAAGCCTTTCCACCATCTACAAGGTACAAGTAAGGAGTGTGATGGGATACTCTCCACTTGCCTGGATGAGTGCAGCTCCAACAACACTCAAGAAGCTCGGCACCATCCAGGATAAATCACCCCGCTTGATCGGCTCCCCATCCACCACCTTAAACATTCCCTCCCTCCACCACCGGCGTACCGTGGCTGCAGTGTGTACCATCGGCAAGATGCACTGCAGCAACTCGCCAAGGCTTCTTCGGCAGCACCTCCCAAACCCGCGACCTCTTCCACCTAGAAGGACAAGGGCAGCAGGCGCATGGGAACACCACCACCTCCAAGTTCCCCTCCAAGTCACACACCATCCCGACTTAGAAATATATCGGCTGTTCCTTCATCGTCGCTGGGTCAAAATCCTGGAACTCCCTCCCCAACAGCACTGTGGGAGTACCTTCACCACAGGGATCTTTTATCTCTACCGTACCGATCTCATCCCTTATTAACAGTGCTACACCAACTCCTTTTCCTTTTTGTCTGTCCTTCCTAAATGTTGAGTACCCTGGAACATTCAGTTCCCAGCTTTGGTTACCCTGCAACCATGTCTCTGCAATGGCAATTCCATCATACCCATTTACTTCTATTAGTGCCATTAATTCATCCAACTTGTTGAGAATGTTACGTGCATTTAGATAAAGTGCCTTCAACTTTGCCTGTTTAATATTTTTCTGCACTTTGACCCTCTTTACTGTTGGCCTTTGTTTCTGCTCCCTACTAGATTTGCTGACTACTTTTCTAACTTGCACTTCCAGCTTTGTTTCTCTCCGTTCGGGGCCCACACTTAGGTTCACAGCCCCCTGACGAACTAGTTTAAATCCTTCCCAACAGCACTCGCAAACCCCACTGCGAGGGTGTTGGTCCCGGTTCTGCCGAGGTGTAATCCGTCCAGCTTTTACAGGTCCCACCTTCCCCAAAATCGGTCCCAATGCCTCAGGAATTTAAATCCCTCCCTCCTACACCATCGCTCCAGCCATGCATTCATCTGGTCTATTCTCATGTTTCTGCTCTCGCTAGCACGTGGCACTGGGAGTAATCCTGACTTTACTACCTTTGAGGTCCTGCTTTTTAATTTAGGACAGTGTATTTAACGGACTGTGACACCCGGTCCCAGAGGGGGAAAGGACAGTGTATCTAATGCACTGTGACACCCGGTCCCAGAGGGGGAAAGGACAGTGTATCTAATGCACTGTGACACCCGGTCCCAGCGGGGGAAAGGACAGTGTATCTAACACACTGTGACACCCGGTCCCAGAGGGGGAAAGGACAGTGTATCTAATGCACTGTGACACCCGGTCCCAAAGGGGGGAAAGGACAGTGTATCTAACGCACTGTGACACCCGGTCCCAGAGGGTGAATGGACAGTGTATCTAACACACTGTGACACCCGGTCCCAGAGGGGGAAAGGACAGTGTATCTAACGCACTGTGACACCCGGTCCCAGAGGGGGAATGGACAGTGTATCTAACGCACTGTGACACCCGGTCCCAGAGGGGGAAAGGACAGTGTATCTAACGCACTGTGACACCCGGTCCCAGAGGGGGAAAGGACAGTGTATCTAATGCACTGTGACACCCGGTCCCAGAGGGGGAAAGGACAGTGTATCTAACGCACTGTGACACCCGGTCCCAGAGGGGGAATGGACAGTGTATCTAACGCACTGTGACACCCGGTCCCAGAGGGGGAAAGGACAGTGTATCTAACGCACTGTGACACCCGGTCCCAGAGGGGGAAAGGACAGTGTATCTAATGCTCTGTGACACCCGGTCCCAGAGGGGGAAAGGACAGTGTATCTAATGCACTGTGACACCCGGTCCCAGCGGGGGAAAGGACAGTGTATCTAACACACTGTGACACCCGGTCCCAGAGGGGGAAAGGACAGTGTATCTAATGCACTGTGACACCCGGTCCCAAAGTGGGGAAAGGACAGTGTATCTAACGCACTGTGACACCCGGTCCCAGAGGGTGAATGGACAGTGTATCTAACACACTGTGACACCCGGTCCCAGAGGGGGAGAGGACAGTGTATCTAACGCACTGTGACACCCGGTCCCAGAGGGGGAATGGACAGTGTATCTAACGCACTGTGACACCCGGTCCCAGAGGGGGAAAGGACAGTGTATCTAACGCACTGTGACACCCGGTCCCAGAGGGGGAAAGGACAGTGTATCTAATGCACTGTGACACCCGGTCCCAGAGGGGGAAAGGACAGTGTATCTAACGCACTGTGACACCCGGTCCCAGAGGGGGAATGGACAGTGTATCTAACGCACTGTGACACCCGGTCCCAGAGGGGGAAAGGACAGTGTATCTAACGCACTGTGACACCCGGTCCCAGAGGGGGAAAGGACAGTGTATCTAATGCTCTGTGACACCCGGTCCCAGAGGGGGAAAGGACAGTGTATCTAACGCACTATGACTCCCGGTCCCAGAGGGGGAAAGGACAGTGTATCTAACGCTCTGTGACACCCGGTCCCAGAGGGGGAAAGGACAGTGTATCTAACGCGCTGTGACACCCGGTCCCAGAGGGGGAAAGGACAGTGTATCTAACGCACTGAGACACCCGGTCCCAGAGGGGGAAAGGACAATGTATCGAACACACTGTGACACCCGGTCCCAGAGGGGGAAAGGACAGTGTATCTAACGCACTGTGACACCCGGTCCCAGAGGGGGAAAGGACAGTGTATCTAATGCACTGTGACACCCAGTCCCAGAGGGGGGGAAAGGACAGTGTATCTAACACACTGTGACACCCGGTCCCAGAGGGGGAAAGGACAGTGTATCTAACACACTGTGACACCCGGTCCCAGAGGGAGAAAGGACAGTGTATCTAACGCACTGTGACACCCGGTCCCAGAGGGGGAAAGGACAGTGTATCTAACGCACTGTGACACCCGGTCCCAGAGGGGGAAAGGACAGTGTATCTAACGCACTGTGACACCCGGTCCCAGAGGGGGAAAGGACAGTGTATCTAACGCACTGTGACACCCGGTCCCAGAGGGTGAAAGGACAATGGATCTAACGCACTGTGACACCCGGTCCCAGAGGGGGAAAGGACAGTGTATCTAACGCACTGTGACACCCGGTCCCAGAGGGGAAAGGACAGTGTATCTAACGCACTGAGACACCCAGTCCCAGAGGGGGAAAGGACAGTGTATCTAATACACTGTGACACCCGGTCCCAGAGGGGTAAAGGACAGTGTATCTAACACACTGTGACACCCGGTCCCAGAGGGGGAAAGGACAGTGTATCTAACACACTGTGACACCTGTAAGGGATTCCTGACCCTGCGTGTCTCGCAGCCTGTGAGATTCACGCGGCTCTGTGCAGCCTGTATGTCAGTGCGGGTCTAGGCCTTGTTGCCTGTTCTGGTCTCCAGCCAGTCTGGGAACACTAGACACACCTGTGAGTGGTTCGAATCACTCTCCCTTACGGTTCTAGACACTGGACTTAGATGCGAGAGCAGTAATGGAGATGAAACTCATGTAGACTCGGTTTGAATGGTACGAAATGGAAAAATCTTTATTGCATGATACTTAAGATTATGAAATACATGTCATAAGCACAGATTAATGACAGTACAATCTTACAAACAGTTATATAGTCGATCTTAGGGAAACGAGGAACGAACGGCACAAAATAAATAGGGGCACACATTACAAATATCCTTAATCCTTAAACCCTCCCCTATCAATATCTATCCTAAACTAGATTCGTAGGATCTCGAGACTCATGCTCACCACTCGTGATAACTCGGAGAAATTCCGAATAGCTGATCGGATGTTTTTCACCGCAGCACCCACGTGTCGGTCAGGAGATCTCCTGGTCCCACTTGTTTACTTGCTTCTGCTGCTCCGGCTAGCAGGCTGGACCGTCTGCTGTGATGAAGACCTGTGTTGGTTGGCTTAACAGGTACTCTTGGAGCACAGTTGTCAATATCGTCGATACGATATGTTTTCACGTTCCAGTTACTTTGGGCACAGTCCAGTTATCATCGATGCAATATGTTTCGTTGCAAGTTCAAAAGAAGTCTTCCTGGCGAGGAAAACTTGGCTAATCGACCTACAGGCGCGGTCGGGATTTACTGACCGTGGCGATGGATATGGTCTTCCTCTCTTCTCATCTCATCTCATCTCATCTCGGGCCTTCGGTTCCGCTGCCAGTTACCAACATAGGTCTTTGTTACGCGACACGAGGTAGATCCGAACGGATCAGAAAGTTCAACAGTCTTTTCAGAAGAGGCAACAGGCAAGCAGGGGCGAGCCCAACTACGAGTACACAGGAGCAGCCACGAGGTTACGAATCGACCGGATAAAAGCACAGGAGCAAGAGAGAGAATGGACGGTTTGGAGCCTGCAATTATAGTGCAAAATCTTCCGTTTCCCGCCCAACTATAATGTCCATTCTTTTGTTTAAGGTCTGGCGCTCAAATGTCTTGTATGGGTGATTTCCGTTCTTAATGGGTTTCGGGGCTACTCGTAAATGTCTGAGTACCTGTTAATATTTCTCCCATTGTTAAATCGGTCGGTGTTCTCCCTGGAGGGGTTTGGGGCTTCCAAGTGTCCTGTATAACTACCTGCTAACGGCTCTCTCATCGTAGAGTCGTTGGGATTTTACATATTAATGTCTTTTGGATGGGCCCTTGATTACTCGGTACAATGGCTTTCCTTTGTACCTGGGAGACCGATTTCAGTATCTATGTGTATACTGCAAACCCATAATGTCTCGTGTATTATCTTCACTGTGCTGAATCTTAATCGATCTTGCACAAATGTTTATTGGAACGCCATCTTGTCTGCCTGTTGAAAAGTCTAGAATGTTCTGTCACGAGGTGCGGCGGCCATTTTACAGGCTGCTTGTGTCCACTTTAAACTTGCCAGCATTCTACTGAAATAAAAGCTGTTTGAACGAAACTCTGTGTTTTCTCCTTATTAATCAAATCGCGATATATTGCGAATTCTACAGTCCCTCCTGTTGATGCGAATAACTCCGCTTATCGTATCAAAAATCATAGTGGTGAGCAATATTATCTCGATCTCTCTCCGAATCCAGTAAATTAATCCCATAATTTTTAACTTAGCTAGGGTCTCTGTGTCGTCCTCATTTCACAAGAAGATTACATTTTATATCACCGTAGGCATTATTTGCCCTTAAACTTACACCACTTGTTTTCCTTCCCGGCGTAACCAGGCCGATGCCTCTCGTATCACCTGTATATTCATCTTTTATTCAGGGAAAGGAGAAACAAAACCCAAAACCAAACAATCATTTTTAACTGTAACACCATCACCAAAAATAATTAACACCAACTCTTAAAACATGTCGAGTTCCCAACGTATTTACAATCTCTGAAAATCATGATCGAGTACAAACTTCCGCGGCGCACGTGGCGAGCGGGAGTGACGCCATTTTCCGATTACACGGTGCTTTCATCGTGCACGCGCACGTAACGTTCTCGCCACTCTCCCGTGTTTTCATGCTTAGTGAGGCGTTTGCCTCTTTTACAATGTACGACCAATAGGTACACTACAATAAACACTTGGCATACGACTAAAATGTGGGAGGCTATTCTGATCCATGAAGGCACTTCAATATTAGTGAACAGATTCCACCACGGTGGAACTACTATATCCAAAATGTCTGTTCCTATTTCGACAGTTTTCTGCTCTAATGTGTAAAAATGTTTCTGTGACACCGCAACGGCTTTTAAAAGTTTGGTGAGGTGTTCAGGGAGAGGGGGAATGAGGTATCCAAAATGCGCGACGAATCGCTGCAAGTCGGTGAAATTCTCTTTTACTGTGAGATGAACAGTGGATGGTTCAGGGATTGGGATAATTCGCTGTTGTGCTACTTGAACTTCCGCCCTGGGTTTAAAACAGAAACTGCTGTCACTCACCGGACACCGGCTACGGTTTCCATGCTGGTAGTGTTGCGCTGCAGTGGTAACACAATATGTTCCACCCCCGATGTATGCTACCTGCGGAGGCACATGATCTTGTGCCATTGCCTCCATGGTGCAATTCATGGACTTGGCGCCAGTCGTTCTGAACCCGCACTGTGGTGTTAAAAAGGCATTCAAGTGCTGGGGGCACAGTATTATGTGTGCTCCCCTGCCACGACAACCAGAGAGATCTGTACCTGTCATCGTTTGCTCCCAGCGGATGACGTAAGGTGGAACCGCTGCATAACGAATGTGGGCTCCCCCCTGAATGACACCGATGTTCTCTACCCGATATACCGGGGCGGGCTTTGCTGTGTCACCCAAAACCGGCATACGTAAAACTATTCCCATAATAGTATGGTTTGATCGTCCGCAGTCCACGGGGACTGGGTATGCTTCTGAAGCTAGCCTGAGCTGGCACGGGCTTAATGCGTTCTGAAAAGGGTGGAGCGCCCGTAGGTGTTTGTTACTTATCCAGGACGGAACCAAACCTTGTTTTAAATCCTCCAAATTACTGCGGCCCTCGCCCAGTAACCACGCCCCGTAAAGCACGCACACCTCGTTCTGCGCAGCTTGATCGGATGCATTCCGATCTTCCCTAATCAGGGCATTTACCGTCTTTGCATGTTTCTCCAACTCTGCTATAATTTCCTTTAAATGGAGGGTCATGGCTTGGTCCTCGTGTAGACCTGACCCTACCACTTTATTCTCATCTGTTAGAATGTCCTTTAATTGTGTCTTTAAACCATTAATCTGGGTCTGCAGCTCCACACTGTCTAGAGCGTTGACCACAGATGTACCTGTGTTAAAAGCAGTGAACGCATCGTTCACCAAACCCCTTCTTTGCCTCCCTACTTGATCCAAAACTTCCTGTGGCGCGGTGTACAAACTTGTTTTATCAATTTCCGCGAAATCGAATTCGTAAAATTGTCTGAACATCTTGGTCAACAGGACCTGGTACAACTGTTCCGTCTTTTTGGGGCACCACTCTGGTAACCGTACCTCAGTGAGATTTAAAATCACCGAGGCCACCGCGTAATGTACCCCCTGAAATAGTATCTGGTCTGTGGGGACCAGTACCAAACCATTCCCGGGTCCCTTACTAGTTTTAGGGCACCCTTCTTTCTCAGCTAGAACCACCGGAATCGTGGGCGGGGCTTTGCGTGGGCGCGTAATGAGCTCAGTGGCATTTACTGGGATCGGGGAGAATGGGGCTCCGCACCCCCTGGTGCTCGCATCCCACCTCATCCCCTGTCCGTTATCCTGCCATTGATTAATAAAAAATATGGAGATGCCTTTGGGGCAAACGTACTTTGACCCCCACATACATACATAAATTCCCTCATCCGGTTCCCACCATTTGTCCCAACAGACTTTCACTTGTCCGTCTGTCCCCGTAATTGTCCGATGGGTATTATTACCCAGTCGTTCCCACTCGACCGAAGAGTTTCTCATAGTTTTGCTCAGCTTTCGCAGCCACCACCATCGGCTCAATGGGACCTTCCCACTACAAGTCAAACAAATCCGTTTGCCGACGGTGACGCTGATCCTGGGTGCGATGATCCTTACTTTGGGGCACAGTAAAGAAGTCTCTTTGTAGGCAAACCCCGACGTGCTGGAATACTCCGTTGAGTTCGTTCCCAGCCATCCTGGCCACCTTCCCTTGTGGAAATAGGTGCTGGTCTCCTCTGCCTCCCGTCTTCCGGTCCCATCCACCGCGATGGGGGCCGTGTCCCCGGAACATCCAAACACCACGACATCCTTGGTGCGGCCTCGATAGGCCAATCCACATCCGATTGCCACGAGCAATACTAGAATTCGTTCCATCCTTCCTTGGTTCCTGTGATCAGATAGAATGAGGTAGCCAGCCTCGCAAGAGTCTCTGGCTTTTGTGAAGGGTGAGCGGGTCCCCTGACCTCGCCTCACGTAAACTTCAACGTTCGCTGAATAAACTTCAACTAAACCTAACTTTAAAGCTCCCATCATTTTATCGTTTTCTGTTAAAAACACTTAAAACTTAACCTTGACAACTATAAACTTAAAACTTAACCTTGAACTATAAACTTAAAACTTACAACTTCTTACTATACAGTGCCGCCCGTTCTCAGGGCGGCCCATTTAAATTCTGAGAAGGCTGCTGCGAGCTCTTCCCGACGGTGGGAGGGCACTGACCCTTCCCTCTGATCTGCCGCAGCCTGTTGCTGCGCTGACCCTTCCCTCTGATCTGCCGCAGCCTGTTACTGCTGCGATGTGGCCGGTCTGTACCCGGGTTATCTTAACCTGAAATTTTCGCCTCGGGGCAGTCTGGGGACATGACCACATCCTCCTGGGCTGGGGTTCTCTACTTGACCTACGGGGAGTTGCTATGGGTGGGGGTTCCGTGACGGACGGACCGGGTTCCGAGACTTCCATCGGGATGACCTGGGGTTCCATCACAGTCGCTGGCTCCGCCTCCGCTGACTCCGCCTCCCTAACCTCGGGGCTTGCAGTTTGTGGCTCCGCCCTGCTCGGCCCAGCAGGCGGCCCTTCACTCGTGATCTCTGCCTCCCCCGAGGACGGGACGTTCAAAGTGGGCGGCCACATCTCTGGGAGCCACACCGGTACTCTCTGTGCTCCCATAGCGGCTGGCCCTGCCTCCTCTAGCTCCTCCCTCCTGTCCTCGGGACCTGCAGCTTGTGTGTCCACCCTGTGTGGATCTCTACCTACAGCCCCCATTCCCTCCAGACCGTTCCTCAGGAACCACCCGTCATCATCACTATGCTCATCTGCACTATCCTCATCTGACCAGGGTACCCTGAGTTCTTCCTCATCTAACCCCCAATTCCAGAAAAACGCTGCATGATCGTCCGGGATGTCCCTTCCCCTGATGCAAGCTGCTATGCCTGCCTGTGTGCCTTGTGGTCCTACCTGGGGCTGTGCTTTCCCATTGGCGGGATTTACCCCTGTAGTTTTCCCCTGCACACCTGGCTGGTACAGTTTGCATTGGTTTACATCCTCATACTCCCGGCTTTTGGCTACCCTGTAGGCTGCTTTTATCTCACTAAGCTGCGCTTCTAGCCTGAGCACGTCTAACTTTCCCATTGCTCGGGCGTTCTCCTCCCGCAGGGCCTGCTCTCTAAGCTGCCCTTCCAGCCCATCTATTTTCCCTATTAAGCGGGCGTTCTCCTCCCGCAAGGCCTGCTCTTTTAACCTGGCCTCCTCACCGCAGACCCCCTCCTGTGCGTGTCTTTTAAAAGGACACAGGTAGGCAGGCTGCGTGGGCTCTAGTCATTGGGTACTTTTAGACGGTCCTGCGGCACCTATGGGGCCGGTTGCGACCGCCACCTGTCCACGCGCATTCAAGACCAGCTTGCGCATGGCTCCTAACACTACTTCGAGTTCGTCAGGAGGGGTGGGTGCCTTAGCTTCCTTAGCCGGGACAGGCGCCTGGGCTCGGACCGCGGGATTTTTATCCTTGGAATCCTTCCAAGGGTTCCTGCAATGCTTGCGCCAGTGCCCTGTCTTCCCACACCCGTAACAAGCATTACTTGCCTGTGGGGCGCGATTACCCTCCTGATGCCACTCTCTTTGATACGGGGCTGCGGGTCGTACCTCATGTACTCTTCCCTTAAGGGGACGTGTTGCCATACCCCTTATATTGCGATAACCTAACGTGAGTCGATTCAAGACCGACTCTTCCGTAATATTGGGGTCATTGGGATCAAACCATGCTTTTGCCTGCTCTCTGACGGCTGGTAAACTGTTGGCTATTATGCACCTAAGCCAATGAGTTAAAGCTAAACCTTCCACATCTTCGCGCTCGGGCGCACCTAGACAGCTGCGCTCATATACTGGCCACAGCCTGTCGGCAAAAACCTTCGGGGGTTCTCCCTCCATCTGCACTGTCTGTCCCACTCTAGCAAACGGACCTTCGTCGTTCGCCCCCAACACTTCCAGGACCTCATTTTTTAATTCCTCATAACTCTTGGTTTCCCTCTTGCTCTCGCCTGAGAGACACTGAAGGACCGAGCTGTCTAATGAGAACAGCAGCATTTTTGCTGTCTCCCCATCATCGCAGCCGTTAATGGCTGCGGCTTGCTCAACTTCTCTGAAATGTACGGAAGGGTCGTCTATCTCGGTCAGCTTCCGTACGTGATTTATCATAGCTCTCAGCTGATGCGAACTGTGAGGCAACACCAGCTGTCCGAGGAGATCCCCCGGTTCTTCCCCACCGTTTCTGCTTGGGCCCCTTTTAATACCCGTTACTGGATATAACGATCCCTTTCCTACTTCTTTTTCAATGGGCTCTTTTGTTTCTTCCATTGCTTCCTCCCTAACCCAGGTTTCTGAATAGCTGGGTGGCGCGGAGGGCGCAGTGGCTACTACTTCTTCTGCTTTACTTGGTGGGGATTTTCTAAATCTCTCATTTACTAGCGGCTGGTGCGCCGACGGATTGATAAGGCACACCATGCCGTTCGCATTGTTCACGGCCTTTTTGAGGTGCTCTATCTCCCTTTGGCAGGCGCTATGATCGGCTCCCTGAAACTTATCCTCAAGGGCCAACTTATATGCCGCCCTAACCCCCATTAAGCTCTCTTCTTGAGTTCTTATCTGGGCAGCTTGGCGGTTACATCTTTCCTTTAACCTGCTCTCATTCAATTTTGCCTCAGTGACCTGGCACTCGAGATAATCTATCCTTGTTTTAAGGTGACTGGAGACTTCCTGGCTCTCTTGGTGTAACTCATTTAAATTCTTAATGAGCACCTCCCCTCCAGAAACCTTCTCCTCCATTTCTCCCTCTAAATGACTGATTCGAGCTACTAGCGCTGTAATGGTCTGGTTTGAAATCTGAACCTGCCTTTTGTAACACATAAGCCAGACTGCTTTCTCAAGTGTCTTTCTATGTTCTTTACTATCTGTCCACCTTTCAGCTGCCTCTAGCGGGCTTTTATCCGCTAACAATTCACTTATCCATTTCTTAGTTAGATTAACCTTTCCAAACACATAATCCGCTATCTTTTCCTGCATAACATTTCGTACAGTCATTCCAAAATCTAACACACTACCCTCTCGCTGCCAGTGTCCTGCCGCGGTCGCCATTTTCTGTAAGGGATTCCTGACCCTGCGTGTCTCGCAGCCTGTGTGATTCACGCGGCTCTGTGCAGCCTGTATGTCAGTGCGGGTCTAGGCCTTGTTGCCTGTTCTGGTCTCCAGCCAGTCTGGGAACACTAGACACACCTGTGAGTGGTTCGAATCACTCTCCCTTACGGTTCTAGACACTGGACTTAGATGCGAGAGCAGTAATGGAGATGAAACTCATGTAGACTCGGTTTGAATGGTACGAAATGGAAAAATCTTTATTGCATGATACTTAAGATTATGAAATACATGTCATAAGCACAGATTAATGACAGTACAATCTTACAAACAGTTATATAGTCGATCTTAGGGAAACGAGGAACGAACGGCACAAAATAAATAGGGGCACACATTACAAATATCCTTAATCCTTAAACCCTCCCCTATCAATATCTATCCTAAACTAGATTCGTAGGATCTCGAGACTCATGCTCACCACTCGTGATAACTCGGAGAAATTCCGAATAGCTGATCGGATGTTTTTCACCGCAGCACCCACGTGTCGGTCAGGAGATCTCCTGGTCCCACTTGTTTACTTGCTTCTGCTGCTCCGGCTAGCAGGCTGGACCGTCTGCTGTGATGAAGACCTGTGTTGGTTGGCTTAACAGGTACTCTTGGAGCACAGTTGTCAATATCGTCGATACGATATGTTTTCACGTTCCAGTTACTTTGGGCACAGTCCAGTTATCATCGATGCAATATGTTTCGTTGCAAGTTCAAAAGAAGTCTTCCTGGCGAGGAAAACTTGGCTAATCGACCTACAGGCGCGGTCGGGATTTACTGACCGTGGCGATGGATATGGTCTTCCTCTCTTCTCATCTCATCTCATCTCATCTCGGGCCTTCGGTTCCGCTGCCAGTTACCAACATAGGTCTTTGTTACGCGACACGAGGTAGATCCGAACGGATCAGAAAGTTCAACAGTCTTTTCAGAAGAGGCAACAGGCAAGCAGGGGCGAGCCCAACTACGAGTACACAGGAGCAGCCACGAGGTTACGAATCGACCGGATAAAAGCACAGGAGCAAGAGAGAGAATGGACGGTTTGGAGCCTGCAATTATAGTGCAAAATCTTCCGTTTCCCGCCCAACTATAATGTCCATTCTTTTGTTTAAGGTCTGGCGCTCAAATGTCTTGTATGGGTGATTTCCGTTCTTAATGGGTTTCGGGGCTACTCGTAAATGTCTGAGTACCTGTTAATATTTCTCCCATTGTTAAATCGGTCGGTGTTCTCCCTGGAGGGGTTTGGGGCTTCCAAGTGTCCTGTATAACTACCTGCTAACGGCTCTCTCATCGTAGAGTCGTTGGGATTTTACATATTAATGTCTTTTGGATGGGCCCTTGATTACTCGGTACAATGGCTTTCCTTTGTACCTGGGAGACCGATTTCAGTATCTATGTGTATACTGCAAACCCATAATGTCTCGTGTATTATCTTCACTGTGCTGAATCTTAATCGATCTTGCACAAATGTTTATTGGAACGCCATCTTGTCTGCCTGTTGAAAAGTCTAGAATGTTCTGTCACGAGGTGCGGCGGCCATTTTACAGGCTGCTTGTGTCCACTTTAAACTTGCCAGCATTCTACTGAAATAAAAGCTGTTTGAACGAAACTCTGTGTTTTCTCCTTATTAATCAAATCGCGATATATTGCGAATTCTACACACCCGGTCCCAGCGGGGGAAAGGACAGTGTATCTAACGCACTGTGACACCCGGTCCCAGAGGGGGAAAGGACAGTGTATCTAACGCACTGTGACACCCGGTCCCAGAGGGGGAAAGGACAGTGTATCTAACGCACTGTGACACCCGGTCCCAGAGGGGGAAAGGACAGTGTATCTAACGCACTGTGACACCCGGTCCCAGAGGGGGAAAGGACAATGTATCGAACGCACTGTGACACCCGGTCCCAGAGGGGGAAAGGACAGTGTATCTAACGCACTGTGACACCCGGTCCCAGAGGGGGAAAGGACAGTGTATCTAACGCACTGTGACACCCGGTCCCAGAGGGGGAAAGGACAGTGTATCTAACGCATTGTGACACCCGGTCCCAGAGTGGGAAAGGACAGTGTATCTAACGCACTGTGACTCCCGGTCCCAGAGGGGGAAAGGACAGTGTATCTAACGCATTGTGACACCCGGTCCCAGAGTGGGAAAGGACAGTGTAAGTATCTCTCCAGACTGACCTCTGTGGTCTCTCCCACGGCCTCCCGGACCTTCTGGACCATGTTTTTCATCCTGAAGTCAGAGGCGATGCTGCCCCAGTCGAATGGCTGGCGACACTCAGGGCAGAGGTGCCCTCCCAGGGGGGCCGCCCCTCGGAGCCCCTCGATGCAGCCGCGGCAGAAGTTGTGCCCGCACCGGAGGGTGACGGGATCGGAGTAAATCTCGCAGCAGATGCAACAGGTGAGCTCCTCGGAGAGCGACTGAACGCTGACAGACGGGGTGTGAGGAGGGGAACTGTGGAGGGGGCAAGGCACAGGGTCAGACATCAGCATTTGGACATGAGGTCACTCCGCCCAGTCTCTCTCCCCCCAGTCTCTCTCCCCC